>JAGFNQ010006470.1:0-29599 GCA_024364735.1 Boesenbergia rotunda
TTATAAGTAGGAATGATATACAAATTGAGGAAAATTCCACTGAAAGGAATTTAGCGGATCCTTTAACTAAGGCATTGCCTCAAACAAGTTCGAGGGTCATGTTAGAGCCTGTGGTATTGGATACCGTAGCGATTGACATTAGGCCAAGTGGGAGTTTGTTAGTGATATGAGAGAAGTGTCCTAAGGCAATCGCCTTATGATTGTAAACATTTATCTTAATAAATGATAATTCACTATTTGAGTATACATGTTGTGTATTTGATTGGGATCTTAAACTCATCTACTGAATGTCCGCAATACAATTCACAGCATAAGAGAATTTGTGATGGGATCACAACTAGTGATTATCTCTAATGTGCAATTGTGAAGTATTGAAAATATCCCTAGTCGATGAATTGATAAAAACGGACACTATCAATTCTGTTGAGACTAGCATGGGTTATTCTCTAATCAGCTGATTCTCACTGGCTGGTGACATTGGGATGTCCGGAGATAAACATGGATGCTAGTTAAGGGAACTAGTTCATTGGAGTGACTAGCTGTAAACTTCATATGGTTATCTATATAGATATGTCAATGAAGTTCTTACTGCAGCTTAAGTGCGATGTTCCTTTGACTTGCGGTGTTCAAGTCATCTTGGTCATGGAGACTTATACTTTAACATCTTAAGCAAGCATCTCCTAAGGAGGTGTGGACCCAGGATGATTGGGTATAAGCCGAAGTGCCCGAAGATGTTTGAACAGCCTACAAAGGATTCACCACTCCTTGCGAGGAGATGTATACCCAGGCCTATCGTCGGATTGTTACTCAAAGCCTCTGGCCAGAGCATATCATGTTTAGAGTGCGAGTCTCTTAAATACATGAGAGTAATTAGAAATCCAAAGGACGAGAAAGACACTACTTGGGCTAGGTGTGACGTAGTCAGCCTAGTGGGGACTGACACAAATAGGCCGTGTCCTGAACCAAGTGGGTATAAGGTGGTGAAGGGAATGGGGCACAATTCATTAGAGCTGCTGAAGAGTTTCAGAATTACTTCTGAGGTCAACCGTTGATCTTTCGATTAATTGGGGGTCATGATGTACTACTAGGTGTCACTCATGATCGTTCTATAATTTGTGGATTATAGACGGCTAACATAAATCGAAAGCCTATTTAGTCACACGCACTACGAGTAATCCGAGGGATTTAAAACGAGTTGAAAATTGGATTTTCTAAATTAAGAGAAATAAGTCGAATCTGAGTTAATCAGAGGCGCAACGGAAACTTAAAATGGCTAAGTCTTTTGAAGGCTTATTAGGCGAATTAAATGAGTTTAATTCGCAATCGGTTCGGCTTGGTTTGGCCGGCCAAAGAGGGTGCAAACCCCTTTGGATGGCCGGCCACATTAAAGGGAAGAAACCAATTTAATTGGTTTAATTAATAAAATAATCTGCGCGATTTGTTTATAAATTATGGATAAATAATTTGTGTAAAGAAATTTATATAAATAAATTTATAGAATTTATTCCTTTTATGGAAATTAAAATGATATGGAATGTTTATTTTAATTTTATAAAATCAATTATGAATTGATTTTTCCATAATAGAAAGTTTATAAATTTCTTATAAAATTATTCCATAATTAAAAGAGAGAAGGATTTGTTTATGGATAAATAAATTGTATAAAGAAATTTATATAAATAATTATAGAAATTTATTCTTTTTATGGAAATTAAATGATCCATGGAATGGTTTATTTTAATTTATAAAATCAATTGAATTGATTTTTCCATAATAAGAAAGTTTATAAATTTCTTATAAAATTTATTATAATAAAAGGAGAAGAAGTATTTGTTTTATTATAAAGTTAGTTATAATAAAACTGGTTTAAACGGAATAATTCATAAGAGAATTTATAGGATAAATTTCTTATGATAACTAATTCCGTTAATTCCGTTAAAGAGAGACTTGGCGAGGAGAGGCTACTATATAAAGGAACCAAAGCAAGCCTTGAATTCCTAATTGATATAGAGCTATCAAGAGATAATTCTCTCCCTCTCTCTCTTATTCTCTTCTCCTCTCTTCCTTTAGGGTCGGCGCCCTCCTTAAGGATTAGGGTCGGCTCCCCTTGTCCAAGTTAGGGCCGGCGCACCCTCATCCCTCCAAGTGGTTGGCGTGAGCAGGATCACCAAGGAGAAGCCAAACAAGAAGAAGAAGAAGCGGATCACATCTCCCTCCTTCTCGGAATTTTGATTCCGTAAATTGTTGGTTAGTTTCCATTCTTTCTCTTGTTGTTCTAGTTGTGCCTTTAGAGAATCTAGTAGTTCTCGTCGGCACAAAACTCGTGACTTTGCGAAGTCATCCCGAAGAGACTCGGCGTGGACGCAAATAGAGGCGGAGCTTCCAAGGGACGCTACGGTTGGATCTCGTCCCTTACTTCGAGTTACGAGAGGTATAATGTAAATTAGTTTACTTTTTCGCAAAAGTTTTACTTTATGATTATGTCCACACACCATAAGGTTGCATGCTAGATACGTGGTTGAAATAATTTAGGAAATTATTTTATGCTAATTCTTCCGCTGCACGAAAAATTTAAAATTTTACGAACCCGTATCCTTGTCGACATGCACCCGGTCCCAACAGTGGTATCAGAGCGAGTTAGTGTTCGACATAATCATAAAATTGTTTTGCGGAAAACTTTGTCATGATCTCAATTTCGGGAAAATTTTTCAATTATGGAAACTTTCCAATTATAATAAATTTTAGATTTAGGAATTTCAAAGTTTGGAAATCCTCATGAAATTTCGCAAACGTTTGAAATTCCTATTTCTGAAATTTTATGATAATTGTGAAAACTTCCCATCTTTGGAAACTTTCAATTTTGGAAATTTTCTATTTTAGAAATTTTCAATTTTGGAAATATGTAAGTTTTCTTTGTACCGAAACTTACAATTATTCTGAAAACCTATTATTAAATCTCGCAATTTTGGGCACTTTCTTTCAAGAAAGTCTAGACAAATTTATGGACAATTAATTGACAATTAAATTGAATTGGTTTTAAATTGACAACAAAATTCTTTATTTTGGATTGAGCCTCGGGAGCCGTCCAATTTAAAGTTAGTTGTTGTAATTTCTCAATTTTAAATGAAATTGTCATGTTTAATTTGGTTGCGCTTCCGAAGCGGACCAAATTTGATTTACGACAAATTACTTTTCTTTGGGTATCTGAGCCTCGGGGAGCCACCCTTAGAAAATGATTTGTTGTAATTAATTAAATCCATAAATAAAATATGTTTAAGAGGTGATGCTCTTACATATTGTTGTCTCCAAAATTAATTAGGAAAATGATTTCCTATAGAGTTTTCTTAATTAAGATTTTCATGAAAATAATATGTGGTTGAATTAAGGGAATTGTCTCTTAATTTAATAAGATTTGATTTAGAGAAATCAAAGTCTTAAACATATTATTTCCGAAATTGATTATGACAATTTAGGAAATTATTTCCCAAAACAATTCCTTTAATAAAGTATGAAATTAGAATTAGAAAATCCGGTTCCTAATTCAATTAATGAGACTTGATAACTTAAGTCACATACATACTTTATTAAGGAAATCGTTAGTCATGACATATATCATGAATGTGCTTAGAAAAGATGAGACCCAAAACCCCTTACAAAATATTAAGGCCAACACCTTCCATTAATATGGTTAGAATCGGAGTTTTGTTTCTCGTTTGGGTTGATGGACACATCCATGCCCAACTTGAACCTCAACATGTTCAAACCATGGAATTAGTTTATGAATAATATAGTTGGAGTCAGAGGTCAATCCTTAGTTTTGGTTGTTGGACACATCCAAGCCTGACTAAACGGTTGAATGAGCTGCAACCATATTAAAACTATTTCTTGATTAATGGGTCAGCCTTAAGCTTGGAGCATCGATTTGTTGTGCCACAGCCAAGGTCGATGTAAAGAGAGGTGTAGTTGGGTGCATACTTGTTAATGAGTTAACAACCCAATGATTTATGCAAACATTCAATTAGTTGATAGCATAAAATGATAGTTACATATATGTGATATGTAATCGGTATAATTACCTACCTTCATAGCTAAGAATAACTTGATGGCCACAGCCATGGTGGTTCTTATCTATGGTTGGATATCAACCTATTTGGAGATGTTCCTACGATCTCCCGAATTGATAAAAAGGGTTATTCAATTGAAAAATAAATAGGATTTAATTAATGTATATTGATACATTCTTTAATCATTCTTCTCACATAACTCAATTTGTATTTCTAGGTAATCACTCGATCATGTCTTCTCTAAACTTGCGTTCCATTTTGGACACCAATAAACTGACTGGGCCAACTTCATGGACTGGCTTCGAAACCTGAGGATAGTCCTCAAGGCAGAGAAGCTTGCTTATGTCCTTGAAGATCAACTTCCCAACCATCCTCCAGAGATGCAACTCCAGACCATTGTGGCCTATCAGAAACATGTGACCGATTCTGAACTTGCGAGTTGCATCATGCTAGCCTCTATGGTACCTGAGCTGCAAAAGCAGCATGAGCATATGGATGCTTATACCATCATCTTCCATCTTCATGAGTTTTTGAAGAGCAGGCGAGATCCGAAAGGTTCGAGTCTCCAGACTCCTCTTCACCTCAAGATGCAGGAAGGCACTTCTGCCTCACAGTTTGTGTTAAAGATGTTGGGGTACATTGAGCGACTGGCACACTCGGTTTTGCAATGGATCATGAACTAAGTATTGACTTAATTCTGATTGTTTGCCCAAAGTTATTCACAATTTGTGATGAACTATCGGATGAACAAACTAGAGACCACCATTCCTGAGTTGCTCAACCTGCTGAAGACTGTAGAGCCTTCTGTAAAGCCGGATCAAAAGACGGTACTGTTAGTTGGTTCCTCAAAGAAAGGTTCTAAGAGGAAGGCCAAAGAACAGAATAAAGGAAAGAAGAAAAAGGCCAAAAAGACTGAAAAGAAACCAAAAGGAACTTGCCATCATTGTGGCAAGGAGGGTCACTGGCGAAGAAACTGCAAGGTTTATCTTGAGTCCTTGAAGAATAAGGCATCCGATGCCCCATCCTCTTCAGGTATCTTCGTTATTGAATGTCACTCTATTTCCTCAAATACCTGGGTACTTGATACTGGGTGTAGCTCACATATATGTAATGACATACAGGGGCTAAGGAATAGAAGAAGACTCGTCAAAGGAGAAGCGAATTTGCGAGTTGGAAATGGAGCAAAGATTGCTGCTGTTGCCATCGGAACATATTTGCTAAAGCTCCCCACTGGACGTGTCTTAGAATTGGATAATTGTTATTTTGTTCCTTCGTTAATAAAGAACATTGTATCTATTTCATGTTTGAATGAAAAGGGTTATCATTTAACTTTTAGTAACAATTGTTGTTACATAACTTTAAATGACGTTCTTTATGGGAATGGAACTTTGTGCAATGGTATCTACACGTTAGATTTATCCAGTGACGTTTTCAATATCGAAGTTAGCAACAAACGTGCTCGAATAGATAATCGAATAGACTCCTACACTTGGCATTGTCGTCTTGGCCATGTAAGTAAGAAACGCATGACCGAATTACACCGATGTGGAATTTTGGAATCATTTGAACCCGGTTCATTTGATACATGCGAATCATGCTTAAAAGGCAAGATGACCAAATTACCCTTTTCCGGAAAAGGTAATCCAGTGGGAGAATTGCTTGGTCTAATACATACTGATGTATGTGGACCAATGTCAACTCTTGCACAAGGAGGCTATAGCTACTTCATCACCTTTATCGATGATCACTCACGATTCGGGTATGTGTTCTTGATGAAACACAAATCTGAAGCCTTTGAGAAATTCAAAGAGTTCAGAAATGAAGTAGAGAAACACTTGGCAAAAGTATTAAGATACTTCGATCCGATCGGGGTGGTGAATACTTAAGTCAAGAGTTTCAAGATTATCTTAGGGACAATGGGATATTGTCCCAATGGACTCCGCCGTATACACCACAGCATAATGGTGTATCTGAGAGGCGCAACCGAACCTTGATGGACATGGTTAGGTCGATGATGAATCATGCAACTCTTCCAAAATCCTTTTGGGGCTATGCACTTAAGACAGCTGTTTACTTGCTAAACAGAGTCCCGACCAAGGTAGTCTCTACTACTCCATATGAGATATGGAATAGTAAGAAACCTCACTTAACTCACCTTAAGATATGGGGTTGTCCTGCTTATGTGAAGCGGACTGTATCAGACAAATTGGATGCTAAGTCTGATAAATGTCTATTTATTGGATACCCTAAGGAAACGAAGGGTTACCAATTCTATCATCCCTTGGAACAAAAGGTGTTTGTTTCAAGGCATGCTGTATTTCTGGAAAAGAATTTCTTTTACAAGAAAACAGTGGGAGTGGCATTGAACTTGATGAAGTTCAAGAAACTCCAATAGACATTACAGAGACACCTAGTCTAGACCCACAACCAATAACTCATAATGATGAGCTATCAGTTGAACCTAAAACAACACCACCTCTTCGTAGGTCTGATAGGACACGTAATATTCCAGAGAGATACGGATTTCTCATAAGTGAATTGAACGATGTGTTACTCATAAGCGATGACGAACCTATCAGTTATGAAGATGTTCTGAAAATTCAGAAAGGGACAAATGGCTTGAAGCCATGAAGTCGGAAATGGATTCCATGTACGAAAATCAAGTATGGGACTTGGTTAACCCACCTGAAGGGATTAAACCCATAGGGTGCAAGTGGGTTTTCAAGAAGAAAACCGACATGGAAGGTAATGTTGTTACCTTTAAGCTAGATTAGTGGCAAAGGATATCGTCAAAATAAGGAATTGATTATGACGAAACCTATTCGCCAGTAGCTATGCTTAAATCCATTCGGATGCTCCTAGCCATAGCAGCTCATTATGATTATGAGATATGGCAAATGGATGTGAAAACAGCTTTCCTTAATGGAAACCTGCTTGAGGATGTATACATGATACAACCTGAAGGTTTCACATCGGTTGATAAAACCAAAGTATGCAAGCTTCGACGATCCATATATGGACTGAAGCAAGCATCTAGGAGCTGGAACATCCGTTTTGATGAGACAATCAAAGAGTTTGATTTCTCACAAAATCCTGACGAACCTTGTGTGTACAAGAAGGTTAGTGGGAGTGCAGTCGTATTCCTAGTATTATATGTCGATGACATATTACTTATAGGAAACGATATATCAGTTTTACAGACAGTTAAAATTTGGTTGTCCAAAACTTTCTCCATGAAAGACCTGGGAGAAGCAACCTATATCCTTGGGATTAGAATCTATAGAGATAGATCAAAACGGTTGCTTGGTCTTTCGCAGTCTACATATATAGACCGAGTGCTAAAAAGGTTTAGCATGTCGGAATCCAAGAAAGGTTACCTTCCCATCAGGCATGGGATCAACCTTTCAAAGTCTATGTGTCCGCGCACAGAAGACGAGAGGATTTGCATGAATAAGATTCCTTATGCATCCGCAATAGGATCTATCATGTATGCTATGTTGTGTACTAGGCCTGATGTATCATATGCTCTGAGTGTCACGAGCAGATACCAGTCTGATCCAGGTATGGATCACTGGGCGGCTGTCAAGACAATCCTTAAGTACTTAAGAAGAACTAAGGATGTGTTCCTAATATATGGAGAAGGAGATATGGTAATACGTGGGTATATTGATGCCAGTTTCCTGACAGATAAGGATGACTCCAAATCGCAGTCTGGATACGTATTTACTTTGAATGGAGGCGCAATAAGTTGGAAAAGTTCCAAACAAGACACCGTAGAGGATTATACCACGGAAGCAGTTTGGATCAGAAGTTTGTCTCAAAACTTGATGAGGTTCCAACCATTGATGAAGCAGTGCCGGTTTACTGCGACAACAATGGAGCTATTGCACAAGCAATGGAACCAAGGTCTCATCAACGATCCAAACACGTGTTTCGCCGCTATCATCTGATCAGAGAGATTATAAGTAGGAATGATATACAAATTGAGAAAATTCCCACTGAAAGGAATTTAGCGGATCCTTTAACTAAGGCCTTGCCTCAAAGCAAGTTCGAGGGTCATGTTAGAGCCTGTGGTATTGGATACCGTAGCGATTGACATTAGGCCAAGTGGGAGTTTGTTAGTGATATGAGAGAAGTGTCCTAAGGCAATCGCCTTGTGATTGTAAACATTTATCTTAATAAATGATAATTCACTATTTGAGTATACATGTTAGTGTATTTGATTGGGATCTTAAACTCATCTACTGAATGTCCGCAATACAATTCACAGCATAAGAGAATTTGTGATGGGATCACAACTGGTGATTATCTCTATATGTGCAATTGTGAAGTATTGAAAATATCCCTAGTCGATGAATTGATAAAAACGGACACTATCAATTCTGTTGAGACCAACATGAGTTATTCTCTAATCAGCTGAGTCTCACTGGCTGGTGACATTGGGATGTCCGGAGATAAACATGGATGCTAGTTAAGGGAACTAGTTCATTGGAGTGACTAGCTGTAAGACTTCATATGGTTATCTATATAGATATGTCAATAAAGTTCTTACTGCAGCTTAAGTGCGATGTTCCTTTGACTTGCGGTGTTCAAGTCATCTTGGTCATGGAGACTTATACTTTAACATCTTAAGCAAGCATCTCTAAGAAGGTGTGGACCCAGGATGATTGGGTATAAGCCGAAGTGCCCGAAGATGTTTGAGCAGCCTACAAAGGATTCACCACTCCTTGCGAGGAGATGTACACCCAGGCCTATCGTCGGATTGTTACTCAAAACCTCTGGCCAGAGTAGATCATGTTTAGAGTGCGAGTCTCTTAAAAACATGAGAGTAATTAGAAATCCAAAGGACGAGAAAGACACTACTTGGGCTAGGTGTGACGTAGTCAGCCTAGTGGGGACTGACACAAATAGACCGTGTCCTGAACCAAGTGGGTATAAGGTGGTGAAGGGAATGAGACACAATTCATTAGAGCTGCTGAAGGGTTTCAGAATTACTTCTGAGGTCAACCGTTGATCTTTCGATTAATTGGGGGTCATGATGTACTACTAGGTGTCACTCATGATCGTTCTATAATTTGTGGATTATAGACGGCCAACATAAATCGAAAGCCTATTTAGTCACACGCACTACGAGTAATCCGAGGGATTTAAAACGAGTTGAAAATTGGATTTTCTAAATTAAGAGAAATAAGTCGAATCTGAGTTAATCAGAGGCGCAACGGAAACTTAAAATGGCTAAGTCTTTTGAAGGCTTATTAGGCGAATTAAATGAGTTTAATTCGCAATCGGTTCGGCTTGGTTTGGCCGGCCAAAGAGGGTGCTAAACCCCTTTGGATGGCCGGCCACATTAAAGGGAAGAAACCAATTTAATTGGTTTAATTAATAAAATAAATCTAGCGCGATTTGTTTTATAAATTATGGATAAATAAATTTGTGTAAAGAAATTTATATAAATAAATTTATAGAAATTTATTCCTTTTATGGAAATTAAAATGATCCATGGAATGGTTTATTTTAATTTTATAAAATCAATTATGAATTGATTTTTCCATAATAAGAAAGTTTATAAATTTCTTATAAAATTTATTCCATAATAAAAGGAGAAGAAGTATTTGTTTTATTATAAAGTTAATTATAATAAAACTTGGTTTAAACGGAATAATTCATAAGAGAATTTATAGGATAAATTTCTTATGATAACTAATTCCGTTAATTCCGTTAAAAGAGAGACTTGGCGAGGGAGATGCTACTATATAAAGGAACCAATGTCAAGCCTTGAATTCCTAATTGATATAGAGCTATCAAGAGATAATTCTCTCCCTCTCTCTCTTATTCTCTTCTCCCTCTCTTCCCTTTAGGGCCGGCGCCCTCCTTAAGGATTAGGGTCGGCTCCCCTTGTCCAAGTTAGGGCCGGCGCACCCTCATCCCTCCAAGTGGTTGGCGTGAGCAAGGATCACCAAGGAGAAGCCAAACAAGAAGAAGAAGCGGATCACATCTCCCTCATTCTCGGAATTTTGATTCCGTTAAATTGTTGGTTAGTTTCCATTCTATTCTCTTGTTGTTCTAGTTGTGCCTTTAGAGAATCTAGTAGTTCTCGTCGGCACAAAACTCGTGACTTTGCGAAGTCATCCCGAAGAGAACTCGGCGTGGACGCAAATAGAGGCGGAGCTTCCAAGGGACGCTACGGTTGGATCTCGTCCCTTACTTCGAGTTACGAGAGGTATAATGTAAATTAGTTTACTTTTTCCGCAAAGTTTTACTTTATGATTATGTCCACACACCATAAGGTTGCATGCTAGATACGTGGTTGAAATAATTTAGGAAATTATTTTATGCTAATTCTTCCGCTGCACGAAAAAATTTAAAATTTTACGAACCCGTATCCTTGTCGACATGCACCCGGTCCCAACAGTGGTATCAGAGCGAGGTTAGTGTTCGACATAATCATAAAATTGTTTTGCGGAAAACTTTGTCATGATCTCAATTTCGAGAAAAAATTTTCAATTATGGAAACTTTCCAATTATAATAAATTTTAGATTTAGGAATTTCGAAGTTTGGAAATTCTCATGAAATTTCGCAAACGTTTGAAATGTCCTAATTTCTGAAATTTTATGATAATTGTGAAAACTTCCCATCTTTGGAAACTTTCCAATTTTGGAAATTTTCTATTTTAGAAATTTTCTAATTTTGGAAATATGTAAGTTTTCTTTGTACCCGAAACTTACAATTATTCTAAAAACCTATTATTAAAACTCGCAATTTTGGGCACTTTCTTTCAAGAAAGTCTAGACAAATTTATGGACAATTAATTGACAATTAAATTTGAATTGAGTTTTAAATTGACAACAAAATTCTTTATTTTGGATTAAGCCTTTGGGAGCCGTCCAATTTAAAGTTAGTTGTTGTAATTTCCCAATTTTAAATGAAATTGTCATGTTTAATTTGGTTGCGCTTCCGAAGCGGACCAAATTTGATTTACGACAAATTACTTTTCTTTGGGTATCTGAGCCTCGGGGAGCCACCCTTAGAAAACGATTTGTTGTAATTAATTAAATCCATAAATAAAATATGTTTAAGAGGTGATGCTCTTACATATTGTTGTCTCCAAAATTAATTAGGAAAATGGTTTCCTATAGAGTTTTCTTAAGTGAGATTTTCATGAAAATAATATGTGGTTGAATTAAGGGAATTGTCTCTTAATTTAATAAGATTTGATTTAGAGAAATCAAAGTCTTAAACATATTATTTCCGAAATTGATTATGACAATTTAGGAAATTATTTCCCAAAACAATTCCTTTAATAAAGTATGAAATTAGAATTAGATTATCCGGTTCCTAATTCAATTAATGAGACTTGATAACTTAAGTCACATATATACTTTATTAAGGAAATCGTTAGTCATGACATATATCATGAATGTGCTTAGAAAAGATGAGACCCAAAACCCCTTACAAAATATTAAGGCCAACACCTTCCATTAATATGGTTAGAATCGGAGTTTTGTTTCTCGTTTGGGTTGATGGACACATCCATGCCCAACTTGAACCTCAACATATTCAAATCATGGAATTAGTTTATGAATAATGTAGTTGGAGTCAGAGGTCAATCCTTAGTTTTGGTTGTTGGACACATCCAAGCCTGACTAAACGGTTGAATGAGCTCCAACCATATTAAAACTCTTTCTTGATTAATGGGTCAGCCTTAAGCTTGGAGCATCGATTTGTTGTGCCACAGCCAAGGTCGATGTAAAGAGAGGTGCAATTGGGTGCTATGTATATGATGCATACTTGTTAATGAGTTAACAACCCAATGATTTATGCAAACATTCAATTAGTTGATAGCATAATGTGATAGTTACATATATGTGATATGTGATCGGTATAATTACCTACCTTCATAGCTAAGAATAACTTGATGGCCACAGCCATGGTGGTTCTTATCTATGGCTAGATATCAACCTATTTGGAGATGTTCCTACGATCTCCCGAATTGATAAAAAGGGTGACTCAATTCGTAAAATAAATAGGATTTAATTAATGTATATTGATACATTCTTTAATCAATATTCTCACATAAACTCAATTTGTATTTCTAGGGTAATCACTCGATAATGTCTTCTCTAAACTTGCGTTCCATTTTGGACACCAATAAACTGACTGGGCCGAACTTCATGGACTGGCTTCGAAACCTAAGGATAGTCCTTAAGACAGAGAAGCTTGCTTATGTCCTTGAAGATCAACTTCCCACCCATCCTCCAGAGAATGCAACTCCAGACCAATTGTTGGCCTATCAGAAACATGTGACCGATTCTGAACTTGCGAGATGCATCATGCTAGCCTCTATGGTACCTGAGCTGCAAAAGCAGCATGAGCATATGGATGCTTATACCATCATCTTCCATCTTCACGAGTTATTTGAAGAGCAGGCGAGATCCGAAAGGTTCGAGGTCTCGAGACTCCTGTTCACCTCAAAGATGCAGGAAGGCACTTCTGCCTCACAATTCGTGTTAAAGATGTTGGGGTACATTGAGCGACTGGGCACACTCGGCTTTGCAATGGATTATGAACTAATTATTGACCTAATTCTGAGTTGTTTGCCCAAGAGTTATTCACAATTTGTGATGAACTATCGGATGAACAAACTAGAGACCACCATTCCTGAGCTGCTCAACCTGCTGAAGACTGTAGAGCCTTCTGTAAAGCCGGATCAGAAGACGGTACTGTTAGTTGGTTCCTCAAAGAAAGGTTCTAAGAGAAAGGCCAAAGAACAGAATAAAGGAAAGAAGAAAAAGGCCAAAAAGACTGAAAAGAAACCAAAAGGAACTTGCCATCATTGTGGCAAGGAGGGTCACTGGCGAAGAAACTGCAAGGTTTATCTTGAGTCCTTGAAGAATAAAGCATCCGATGCCCCATCATCTTCAGGTATCTTCGTTATTGAATGTCACTCTATTTCCTCAAATACCTGGGTACTTGATACTGGGTGTAGCTCACATATATGTAATGACATACGAGGGCTAAGGAATAGAAGAAGACTCGTCAAAGGAGAAGCAGATTTGCGAGTTGGGAATGGAGCAAAGATTGCTGTTGTTGCCATCGGAACATATTTGCTAAAGCTCCCCACTGGACGTGTCTTAGAATTGGATAATTGTTATTTTGTTCCTTCGTTAATAAAGAACATTGTATCTATTTAATGTTTGAATGAAAAGGGTTATCATTTAACTTTTAGTAACAATTGTTGTTACATAACTTTAAATGGCGTTCTTTTTGGGAATGGAACTTTGTGCAATGGCATCTACACGTTAGATTTATCCAGTGACGTTTTCAATATCGAAGTAAGCAACAAGCGTGCTCGAACAGATAATCGAATAGACTCCTACACGTGGCATTGTCGTCTCGGCCATATAAGTAAGAAACGCATGACCGAATTACACCGATGTAGAAATTTGGAATCATTTGATCCCGGTTCATTTAATACATGCGAATCATGCTTAAAAGGCAAGATGACCAAATTACCTTTTTCCGAAAAAGGTAATCCAGTGGGAGAAATGCTTGGTTTAATACATACTGATGTATGTGGACCAATGTCAACTCTTGCACAAGGAGACTATAGCTACTTCATCACCTTTATCGATGATTACTCACGATTCGGGTATGTGTTCTTGATGAAACACAAATCTGAAGCCTTTGAGAAATTCAAAGAGTTCAGAAATGAAGTAGAGAAACAACTTGGCAAAAGTATTAAGATCTTTCGATCCGATCTAGGTGGAGAATACTTAAGTCATGAGTTTCAAGATTATCTTAGGGACAATGGGATATTGTCCCAATGGACTCCGCCGTATACACCATAGCATAATGGTGTATCTGAGAGGCGCAACCGAACCTTGATCGACATGGTTAGGTCAATCATGAATCATGCAACTCTTCCAAAATCCTTTTGGGGCTATGCACTTAAGACAGCTGTTTACTTGCTAAACAGAGTCCCGACCAAGGTAGTCTCTACTACTCCGTATGAGATATGGAATAGTAAGAAACCTCACTTAACTCACCTTAAGATGTGGGATTGTCCTGCTTATGTGAAGCGGGTTGTATCAGACAAATTGGATGCTAAGTCTTATAAGTGTCTATTTATTGGATACCCTAAGGAAACGAAGGGTTACCAATTCTATCATCCCTTGGAGCAAAAGGTGTTTGTTTCAAGGCATGCTGTATTTCTGGAAAAAGAATTTCTTTTACAAGAAAACAGTGGGAGTGCATAGAACTTGATGAAGTTCAAGAAACTCCAATAGACATTACAGAGACACCTAGTCTAGACCCACAACCAATACCTCATAATGATGAGCTATCAGTTGAACCTAAAACGACACCACCTCTTCGTAGGTCTGATAGGGCACGCAATATTCCAGAGAGATACGGATTTCTCGTAAGTGAATCGAACGACGTGTTACTCATAAGCGATGATGAACCTATCAGTTATGAAGATGTTCTGAAAAGTTCAGAAAGGGACAAATGGCTTGAGGCCATGAAGTCGGAAATGGATTCCATGTACGAAAACCAAGTATGGGACCTGGTTAACCCACCTGAAGGGATTAAGCCCATAGGGTGCAAGTGGGTTTTCAAGAAGAAAATCGACATGGAAGGTAATGTTGTTACCTTTAAGGCTAGATTAGTGGCAAAAGGATACCGTCAAAAGCAAGGAATTGATTATGACGAAACCTATTCGCCAGTAGCTATGCTTAAATCCATTCGGATGCTCCTAGCTATAGCAGCTCATTATGATTATGAGATATGGCAAATGGATGTGAAAACAACTTTCTTTAATGGAAACCTGCTTGAGGATGTATACATGATACAACCTGATGGTTTAACATCGGTTGATAAAACCAAAGTATGCAAGCTTCGACGATCCATATATGGAGTGAAGCAGGCATCTAGGAGCTGGAACATCCGTTTTGATGAGACAATCAAAGAGTTTGATTTCTCACAAAATCCTGACGAGCCTTGTGTGTACAAGAAGGTTATGTTGGTGCAGGAAGCACCATATCGAACCTGGTTTTGATATTGGCAAAGGATTCAAAGTTAAGTTTATTTGTGATCTAATGTTGTTCACTGAGTGTGCAGAAAAAGCCCTAGCGAAGGACTTCTAGGCACCTGGCGAAGGACTGCCAGTATCCAAGCCCTAGCGAAGGACTGCTAGGCACCTGGCGAAGGACTGCCAGTATCCAAGCCCTAGCGAAGGACTGCTAGGCACTTGGCGAAGGACTGCCAGTATCCAAGCCCTAGCGAAGGACTGCTAGGCAACTGGCGAAGGACTGCCAGCATCCAAGACCTAGCGAAGGACTGCTAGGCGTCAGGCGAAGGACAGCTCGGCATCCAAGACCTGGCAAAGGACCGTCAGGCAAAAGTCCAACCAAAGGAGCGGTTGGCATCAGGTAAATTCTCCCGAAAGGAGTAGGTGAGGACGCGTTCCCCGTCGAGGGAACAGTATGCGTCGGTTCGACCTAGGACTCCATTTTGGAGACCAAAGTCAGAACCAAGACAGCTAAGGCTGTATAAACTAATAATTAATTGTGTTATTGTGTTTTGGACTAACCCTGGATGCAGGACCGAAGGAACGTGTGTCTGCAACTCAGAGAGCCTCAAAGGAGTGAGGCAGCAGCTGAGGAAGGCGCCCTGAGTGTCTTGGGCGCCCTCAAGGTGAACCAGAACCAAGCGAAGTAAAAAGAGCTTCGGCTGCTTACTGGGCAAGGCGCCCTCAGCAGCGAAGGCGCCCTCGTCAGCGAAGGCGCCCTCAACAGCCAGGGCGCCTCCAAGCCCAAGACTGCGAAGCCAGCTTTATCCACAGCCGAGAATTCTGCGCGGAAGAAGTCAGCCAAGGCGCCCTCTGCGACTAGGGCGCCCTAGAGGTCAAACCTCATCCCTATTGCGGTGGGATAACGCTTGACCGAGCGAAGCGCGGATCTGCTGACACGTGGCAGGGCGCCCCCGACGTCCAGGGCGCCCTAGGTGCTATAAATAGCACCCCTCAACCCCAAGCTTGAAAAAAACTTCGTACAAAAGCTTCCGTACTCTTCTGTGCTCATGCCTTGTTCCAGAAAGTGCCCAACTCGAGCGACGACGTCCTGCTGCTCCGGAAAGTCAACCTACAACCGGACGTCGGTAACAGAAGAAATTTCTTTTAAAAGTTTATAGTGCTATACTTGTAAATCTCTTTCTGTAAACTGATTTTGCGTTCATATAGAATTGCCCAAAGTAAACGATCAACGATCGTGGGCCTTGGAGTAGGAGTCGACCTAGGCTCCGAACCAAGTAAAAAATACTGTGTTCGCGTGTTTTGTTTATTTCCGCTGTGCAAATTACTCTCTCCATAAATTCGAAAAGTTTGTCGATATTCACCCCCCCTCTATTGACTCTATCGATCCAACAAGTGGTATCAGAGCGGGGTAGTTCAAACTTGGTGCAACCACCAGTTTGAAAGTTTTTCGGATTTACGAATTTTTTTTCTTATTTCTCTTCTTTTTTTTAATCAACACCACTACATCTTTTCCGTCTTTTATTTTAAAAATAAATAATATCTGTGGGTGCAAACTTGGTGCAACCACCAGTTCAAATTTGGTGCAACCACCAGTTTGCCTTTTTTAATTTTGAATTCTCATTTTTTCACCATAAGTTAGAATTGTCAAAACAATCAACTTTTGAAAATTTGTCATAAAATTTTTTTATTATTATTTTAATATTATTTTATCTCGAAATTCGTGCTAAGCAAACTTTTTCCCAAACAGTAAATTCTTACCTTTTCATCATTAATCAGAATTAATAAAGTCAATTTTTCTCAAAAATTAGTCATAATCTTCTTTCCATTTTTTAATTATTATTTTACCTCAAAATTCGTGCAAACTCCTGTTTGAGCTAGTATTTTTTTCCTCCCGCACTACTAATCCAAGACTAAGTCTTGGTACATTTTTTTGTTATTTCTTGTGTGTACGAGGTTTAGAGTTAATGGCCAACCAAGAGTGGAACAGTGTCCGTCCACCGCTATTCTCCGGCGATAACTTCAAATCTTGGAGAAATCAAATGGAGTCCCTTCTGAAGGCCCACATGGACTTCTGGCAGATCATCCAAATGGGATTCTCGTTTCCCGTAGAAGATGAGTCATCCATCGAGTGGGACAAATTGGATGAACACACCCTCAACCAAATTGAGACCGATGCAAGAGCAACTGCAATCTTGCAATGTGGCCTAACCAAGGAGCAACTCGAGCTAGTAGGTCCATGCAGATGTGCTAGAGAAATCTGGGAAAAATTGATTAATCTTCATCAAGAGATCTCAAATGAAGAAGAAGATCAGGTAAATTATCTTGCCCTTACAGTCCAAACACAAACAGCCAAGTCAGAGTCTGAACCCGAATCCAAAATCGAACCAGAATTAGACGACGAATTGACTGAGACGGTAACCAATTTCGAACTCTGTTCAAAATTAGAATTAAATAATCAAACAGATACTATAATGGTCGAGGAAGGTGTAAATTTTATTGCAGGGAAAACTCCTAAAGAACCACCACAGAAGGAGCTTCAACCAGTACCCGAGTCTGACTCAGACACGGAATCAGAAGATGAGCCTAGATCCGAGGCAGCAAGAATCAAGGGGGAGATTCCCAATAAAGAACCAAAAGGTAAAAGAGTAAATTCAAATTTTAATCATGTAATCTGTTACACATGCAGGGAGAGAGGGCACTACCAAAATCAGTGCCCTACTCATAAGACTCGGTCTACACCACCGGCGACAAAGGAATCAGTTCCAAAAGCACGAAAGAACAAAAGTCGCATTCAATGCTTCAAGTGCCAGGAGTTCGGGCATTACAAAAGTGAATGTACAGATAAAAGAGCTACCAAGAATGCCGAACAAACAATCAACAAAGGTAAATTTACAGTATTTGAAAATCCGTTATTTACCTTGAATAATGTGATTGATTCATGTAACTTAATTAAAACAAATTTCAGAAAATTGAAACAAGAAAATGAAACCCTAAAACATAAGGTCAATAAGTTAGAAAATTTAATTCATAATCTTGCTGATTTCGAAAATCTGGAGTATTACTCCAATTGTGACCTTACTTAGACAATTGTTTGTTTTAATTATGTGTTTTATTTTTTTTGCTTAGAATTAGGATTGGGACTAAATCAGTTAATTGAAAATTGAACAACATAGTATTGGGTGGAGATGAGATGATAGTACGTTAGGGAAGCCAATTTGGCGGAACTAGCCGAAGCTACCGATTCAAGACCCAAACTAGTTAGACCAGAAATTTTTCAAAGAATAATTTTGAAAATGAAATTTCATTAAAAGGCTTTGTCAAGGAAAGGGTGGATGATCCCATAAGGCTACGGCCAAAGAAGGCCTAGTGCCTCGCCAAGACCTGGAAGCCAATTTTTGAAATTCAAATTCAAATTAATTTTTGTTAAATTCGAATCTAACACAAATTTTCAGTTAATTTTAGATTCAAATATCTCTTTTCAAAATAAATTTAAAGTGTATTTAAAAAATTAATTTAACTTTTTAAAATTATTCATGGTCTTTTCAAAATAAATCTTCTACTAAAACATGTCTCAGAAAAACCCTTAAGGTTAACATGCTTGATCATGTAGAACTGGGTGAGACATCTAGGACCTAAATGCATAACTCACTACCCTTTCAAATAAAAGATACTTTCAAAAGTTATTCAAAATTGTCTCTATTTTTCAAATTAATTCAGTTTACTGTGCCTACTTTTTCGTCCCTTTATTATCGAATTTCATGATAGACTCATTTTAAATAGAATCTAAGTTTTTTTTGTTAATCAAACATAGTCAACTGGTTAAAACTTGGGCAACACAGTCAACCTTAGTCAACATAGTCAAACCTGGTCAACACTGAAATCCCTTAAGGAATTTAGATAAAAGTTAGACTGTGTCGGATACAGGGGGAGTTTTCTTTTAATATTTAAAAAAAAAATTAGATTTTTTTCAAAAACCTTATGCTCTAAAATTTAGTAACATCTCAAAATAAGGTTTTCAAAAATTTGATTCAAAAACCTTGTATATTACTCTTTAAATTATTATCATCATGATTTCTGAAAACTGTGCTATCATTTTAAGTCGTGTTTTCAAAAATTATCTTCTTAAAAATTATCATACTTTAAAAGTTATTCTTTTGATTTTGGTAAACCCTAAAGACATAGAGGAAGGTCCACTACTTCATGATCTACAAGGACTCAGAGGAAGATCGAAAGAAATTTACGGGGAGTCTAAATCGAAAGAAATTAATTCTAACTATTTGTTTAAATTATTAATTCTTATAATTTGAGTCAAACCTTATGACTCAGAGGAAGATCGCTTGTAGTCAACAAGCTTCCTAGGACTGGGTCAAGCTCAGGGGGAGATTAAATTAAAAGAATTATTAAACTGACAAATAATTTTTCAAATTATATGTTTTCATGCACTGCACTTTTTAAATCCTATTGAAAACATAAATAAATATTCTTTCAAAATAAAATTACTTATAATTTTGCTTATATTCTTTTTGCCTATATTTTTCAAAAATACATAATATTTTTCAAAAGTACTTATATTTTTCAAAATATGCAGAACATCTTTCAAAAGTACTACTATTTTTCAAAATGCATAATATTTTTCAAAAGTACTTATATTTTTCAAAATATGCAGAACATCTTTCAAAAGTACTATTATTTTTCAAAAGTACTATTACTTTCCAAGGTACTAATGTTTACAAAGTACGAATATTTTTTTCGATTTCAAAAGTGGAATTTAAACTTTTTTGCTATGCTTTCAAGAATTATACTAAGTTTTTTTAAAAACTCATAAGACTCTGATACACAAACTTTCTCTTAAAACTTATTTTAAAATATATTTCTTTATTGATATATATATAGCCAAGGGGGAGAGCAAGAAATAGAGAAAGGAATTTTTTTCTCCTTTTCAAAAAGAAAATTTTTAAGTGTGTTAAATTTTTTAAGTACATGTTTTTCCTAAGTAAAATTTTTTCTTAGTAAACAAAATTTGTCTGAGCAAAAACTTTTAAATATTGGTAAATGTTCCTAAGTAAAATTTTTTGGTGAAAAACTTGTCTAGAAAATTCTTAAAGATTTTGTTGTATTTCCAAGTATATTCTTCTAAGTGTGCAAATTCTTTTAAAACAAAATTTTCCCAATTCTCAAAGTTGAAACTTCTTAGGGAAATTTGGATTCAAAATTTTGCCTAAGTAAATTTTTTTTAAAGCTTTTCACAAAATTTAAGCTTGCTTTTACTCTCTTTTTTGAAACACCTTGTCAAAAACTTATTTTTGGTAAAACTCAAACCTCCCTATTAGATACCTTGTTCACCCATGTTTATTTTTGATATATGTCAAAAGGGGAGGAAAGGTCAAAGTTAAGTATTATAACACAAGTACTCAGGGTTTTAGGGGGAGTATAAGAAATAAAAGTTTTTTTTAACTCTTACCTTGTGTTAGTAAATGTTATAAAGTCTTTACTTAACATTGAATTGTGTAAAATTGCTATACTTCATTTTTACATTATGTTCTTAAACAGTTATAAAGTTTTTGTTACTTAACTTTGAATTGTGTTGCCATAATCAAAAAGGGGGAGATTGTTGGTGCAGGAAGCACCATATCGAACCTGGTTTTGATATTGGCAAAGGATTCAAAGTTAAGTTTATTTGTGATCTAACGTTGTTCACTGAGTGTGTAGAAAAAACCCTAGCGAAGGACTGCTAGGCACCTGGCGAAGGACTGCCAGTATCCAAGCCCTAGCGAAGGACTGCTAGGCACCTGGCGAAGGACTGCCAGTAACCAAGCCCTAGCGAAGGACTGCTAGGCAACTGGCGAAGGACTGCCAGCATCCAAGACCTAGCGAAGGACCGCTAGGCGTCAGGCGAAGGACAGCTTGGGACTGAAGCCCTAGCGAAGGAATGCTAGGCACCGAGCGAAGGACAGCTCGGCATCCAAGACCTGGCAAAGGACCGTCAGGCAAAAGTCCAACCAAAGGAGCGGTTGGCATCAGGTAAATTCTCCCGAGAGGAGTAGGTGAGGATGCGTTCCCCGTCGAGGGAACAGTAGGCGTCGGTTCGACCTAGGACTCCATTTTGGAGACCAAAGTCAGAACCAAGACAGCTAAGGCTGTATAAACTAATAATTAATTGTGTTATTGTGTTTTGGACTAACCCTGGATGCAGGACCGAAGGAACGTGTGTCTGCAACTCAGAGAGCCTCAAAGGAGTGAGGCAGCAGCTGAGGAAGGCGCCCTGAGTGTCCAGGGCGCCCTCAAGGTGAACCAGAACCAAGCGAAGTAAAAAGAGCTTCGGCTGCTTACTGGGCAAGGCGCCCTCAGCAGCGAAGGCGCCCTCGTCAGCGAAGGCGCCCTCAACAGCCAGGGCGCCTCCAAGCCCAAGACTGCGAAGCCAGCTTTATCCACAGTCGAGAATTCTGCGCGGAAGAAGTCAGCCAAGGCGCCCTCTGCGACCAGGGCGCCCCAGAGGTCAAACCTCATCCCTATTGCGGTGGGATAACGCTTGACCGAGCGAAGCGCGGATCTGCTGACACGTGGCAGGGCGCCCCCGACGTCCAGGGCGCCCTAGGTGCTATAAATAGCACCCCTCGACCCCAAGCTTGAAAAAAACTTCGTACAAAAGCTTCCGTACTCTTCTGTGCTCACGCCTTGTTCCAGAAAGTGCCCAACTCGAGCGACAACGTCCTGCTGCTCCGGAAAGTCAACCTACAACCGGACGTCGGTAACAGAAGAAATTTCTTTTAAAAGTTTATAGTGCTATACTTGTAAATCTCTTTCTGTAAACTGATTTTGCGTTCATATAGAATTGCCCAAAGTAAACGATCAACGATCGTGGGCCTTGGAGTAGGAGTCGACCTAGGCTCCGAACCAAGTAAAAAATACTGTGTTCGCGTGTTTTGTTTATTTCCGCTGTGCAAATTACTCTCTCCATAAATTCGAAAAGTTTGTCGATATTCACTCCCCCCCTCTATCGACTCTATCGATCCAACAGGTTAGTGGGAGTGCAGTCGTATTCCTAGTATTATATGTCGATGACATCTTACTTATAGGAAACGATATATCTGTTTTACAGACAGTTAAAATTTGGTTGTCCAAAACTTTCTCCATGAAAGACCTGGGAGAAGCAACCTATATCCTTGGGATTAGAATCTATAGAGATAGATCAAAACGGTTGCTTGGTCTTTCGCAGTCTACATATATAGACCGAGTGCTAAAAAGGTTTAGCATGTCGGAATCCAAGAAAGGTTACCTTCCCATCAGGCATGGGATCAACCTTTCAAAGTCTATGTGTCCGCACACAGAAGACGAGAGGATTTGCATGAATAAGATTCCCTATGCATCCGCAATAGGATCTATCATGTATGCTATGTTATGTACTAGACCCGATGTATCGTATGCTTTGAGCGTCACAAGCAGATACCAGTCGAATCCAGGAATGGATCATTGGGCGGCTGTCAAGACAATCCTTAAGCACTTAAGAAGAACTAAGGATGTGTTCCTAATATATGGAGAAGGAGATATGGTAATACGTGGGTATACAGATGCCAGTTTCTAGACAGATAAGGATGACTCCAAATCGCAGTCTGGATACGTATTTATTTTGAATGGAGGCGCAGTAAGTTGGAAAAGTTCCAAACAAGTCACCGTAGCGGATTCTACCACGGAAGCGGAATATATCGCAGCTTCGGAAGCAGCAAAGGAAGCAGGTTGGATCAAGAAGTTTGTCTCGAAACTTGGTGTGGTTCCAACCAATGATGAAGCAGTGCCGGTTTACTGCAACAACAATGGAGCTATTGCACAAGCGAATGAACCAAGGTCTCATCAGCGATCCAAACACGTGCTTCGACGCTATCATCTGATCAGAGAGATTATAAGTAGGAATGACATACAAATTGAGAGGGTTCCCACTGAAAGGAATATAGCGGATCCTTTAACTAAGGCCTTGCCTCAAAGCAAGTTTGAGGGACATGTTAGAGCCTATGGTATTGGATACCATAGCGATTGGCATTATGCCAAGTGGGAGTTTGTTAGTGATATGAGAGAAGTGTCCTAAGGCAATCGCCTTATGATGTAAACATTTATATTAATAAATGATAATTCACTATTTGAGTATACATGTTTTGTGTATTTGATTGGGATCTTAAACTCATATACAGAATGTCCGCAATACAACTCACAACATAAGAGAATTTGTGATGGGATCACAACTAGTGATTATCTCTAATGTGCAATTGTGAAGTATTGAAATTATCCCTAGTCGATGAATTGATAAAAACGGACACTATCAATTCTGTTGAGACTAGCATGGGTTATTCTCTAATCAGCTGATTTTCACTGGCAGGTAACATTGGGATGTCCGAATATAAACATGGATGCTAGTTAAGGGAACTAGTTCATTGGAGTGACTAGCTTTAAAACTTCATATGGTTATCTATATAGATATGTCAATGAAGTTCTTACTGCAGCTTAAGTGCGATGTTCCTTTGACTTGCGGTGTTCAAGTCATCTTGGTCATGGAGACTTATACTTTAACATCATAAGCAAGCATCTCCAAGGAGGTGTGGACCCAGGATGATTGGGTATGAGCCGAAGTGCCCGAAGATATTTGAACAGCCTACAAAGGATTCACCACTCCTTGCGAGGAGATGTATACCCAGGTCTATCGTCGGATTGTTACTCAAAACCTCTGGCCAGAGTATATCATGTTAAGAGTGCGAGTCTCTTAAATACATGAGAGTAATTAGAAATTCAAAGGACGAGAAAGACATTACTTGGGCTAGGTGTGACATAGTCAGCCTAGTGGGGACTGACACAAATAGACGTGTTCTGAACCAAGTGGGTATAAGATGGTGAAGGGAATGCGGCACAACTCATTAGAGCTGCTGAAGGGTTTCAGAATAATTTCTTCTGAGGTCAAACCGTTGATCTTTCGATTAATTGGGGATCATGATGTACTACTAGGTGCCACTCATGATCGTTCTATAATTGGTTGATTATAGACGGCCAACATAAATCGAAAGCCTATTTAGTCACACGCACTACGAGTAATCCGAGGGATTTAAAACAAGTTGAAAATTTGATTTTCCGATCAAGAGAAATAAGTCGAATCTGAGTTAATCAGAGGCGCATTGGAAGCTAAAAATGGCTAAGTCTTTTGAAGGCTTTTTGGGCGAATTAAATGAGTTTAATTCGCGTTGGTTCGGCTCGGTTTGGGCCGACCAAAAAGGGTGCCAACCCTCCTTGGTTGGCCGGCCACCTAAAGGGAGAAAAATCAATTAATTTTGGTTTAATTAATAAAAATAAATCTAGCGCGATTTATTTTATAAATTATGGATAAATAAATTTGTATAAAGAAATTTATATAAATAAATTTATAGAAATTTATTCTTTTTATGGAAGTTAAAATAATCCATGAATTGGTTTATTTTAATTTTATAAAATCAATTATGAATTGATTTTTCCATAATAAGAAAGTTTATAAATTTCTTATAAAATTTATTCCATAATTTAAAGAGAAGAAGAATTTGTTTTATTATAAATTAGTTATAATAAGACTATGCTTAACGGAATAAGTTATAAGAAATTTTATAAGATAAAAATTCTTATGATAACTAATTCCGTTAATTCAGTTAAAGAGGAGACTTAGCGAGGGAGAAGCAACTATATAAGGAACCATATGCAAGCCTTGGATTCCCAATCAATAATCGGGTATTGATATAGAACTCCCTCTCTCTTTCTCTTTTATTCTTCTCCTTCCCTTCTCCCCTCTTCCCTTTAGGGCCGGCGCCCACCCTAGCCTTTCTAGGGCCGGCGCCCAACCTACACCCAAGCAAGGGTTGCCGTGAGCAAGGGTTGCCGTGAGCCATCTACAAGAAGGAGAAGCCAACCAAGAAGAAGAAGAAGCGGATCACATCTCCTTCCCTCTCGGAATTCGATTCCGTTTCTTGGTGGTTAGTTTCCTTTTCTTCTCTTGATCTTCTTTGCTGTGCCTATAGAGAATCTAGTAGTTCTCGTCGGCACAAAACTCGTGACTTTGCGAAGTCATCCCGAAGAGAACTCGGCGTGGACGCGAATAGAGGCGGAGCTTCCAAGGGACGCTACGGTTGGATCTCGTCCCTTACTTCGAGTTACGAGAGGTACTTAGTAAATTAGTTTACTTTTCCGCAAAGTTTTAATTTATGAATATGTCAACACATCATAAGGTTGCATGCTAGATACGTGGTTAAAATAATTTAGGAAATTATTTTATGCTAATTCTTCCGCTGCACGTAAAAATTTAAAATTTTACGAACCCGTATCCTTGTCAACATGCACCCGGTCCCAACAGTTGAAATTATCCCTAGTCGATGAATTGATAAAAACGAACACTATCAATTCTGTTGAGACTAGTATGGGTTATTCTCTAATCAGCTGATTTTCACTGGCTGGTGACATTGGGATGTCCGGAGATAAACATGGATGCTAGTTAAGGGAACTAGTTCATTGGAGTGACTAGCTGTAAAACTTCATATGGTTATCTGTATAGATATGTCAATGAAGTTCTTACTGCAGCTTAAGTGCGATGTTCCTTTGACTTGCGGTGTTCAAGTCATCTTGGTCATGGAGACTTATACTTTAACATCTTAAGCATGCATCTCCAAGGAGGTGTGGACCCAGGATGATTGGGTATGAGCCGAAGTGCCTGAAGATGTTTGAACAGCCTACAAAGGATTCACCACTCCTTGCGAGGAGATGTATACCCAGGCCTATCGTCGGATTGTTACTCAAAACCTCTGGTCAGAGTATATCATGTTAAGAGTGCGAGTCTCTTAAATACATGAGAGTAATTAGAAATCCAAAGGACGAGAAAGACATTACTTGGGCTAGGTGTGACGTAGTCAGCCTAGTGGGGACTGACACAAATAGACCGTGTCCTGAACCAAGTGGGTATAAGATTGTGAAGGGAATGGGGCACGACTCATTAGAGCTGCTGAAGGGTTTTAGAATAATTTCTTCTGAGGTCAAACCGTTGATCTTTCGATTAATTGGGGATCATGATGTACTACTAGGTGCCACTCATGCCACTCATGATCGTTCTATAATTGGTTGATTATAGACGGCCAACATAAATCGAAAGCCTATTTAGTCACACGAACTACGAGTAATCCGAGGGATTTAAAACGTGATTTTCCGATCAAGAGAAATAAGTCGAATCTGAGTTAATCAGAGGCGCAATGGAAGCTAAAAATGGCTAAGTCTTTTGAAGGCTTTTTGGGCGAATTAAATGAGTTTAGTTCGCGTTGGTTCGGCTCGGTTTGGGCCGGCCAAAGAGGGTGCCAACCCTCCTTGGTTGGCCGGCCACCTAAAGGGAGAAAAACCAATTAATTTTGGTTTAATTAATAAAAATAAATCTAGCGCGATTTATTTTATAAATTATGGATAAATAAATTTGTATAAAGAAATTTATATAAATAAATTTATAGAAATTTATTCTTTTTATGGAAGTTAAAATAATCCATGAATTGGTTTATTTTAATTTTATAAAATTAATTATGAATTGATTTTTCCATAATAAGAAAGTTTATAAATTTCTTATAAAATTTATTCCATAATTTAAAAAGAAGATGAATTTGTTTTATTATAAATTAGTTATAATAAGACTAGGCTTAACGGAATAAGTCATAAGAAATTTTATATGATAAAAATTCTTATGATAACTAATTCCGTTAATTCTGTTAAAGAGGAGACTTAGCGAGGGAGAAGCAACTATATAAAGAACCATATGCAAGCCTTGGATTCCCAATCAATAATCGGGTATTAATATAGAGCTCCCTCTCTCTCTCTCTTTTATTCTTCTCCTTCCCTTCTCCCCTCTTCCCTTTAGGGCCGGCGCCCACCCTAGCCTTTCTAGGGCCGGCGCCCAACCTACACCCAAGCAAGGGTTGGCGTGAGCAAGGGTTGCCGTGAGCCATCTACAAGAAGGAGAAGCCAACCAAGAAGAAGAAGAAGCGGATCTCATCTCCTTCCCTCTCGGAATTCGATTCCGTTTCTTGGTGGTTAGTTTCCTATTTATTCTCTTGTTCTTCTTTGTTGTGCCTATAGAGAATCTAGTAGTTCTCGTCGGCACAAAACTCATGGCTTTGCGAAGTCATCCCGAAGAGAACTCGGCGTGGACGCGAATAGAGGCGGAGCTTCCAAGGGACGCTACGGTTGGATCTCGTCCCTTACTTCGAGTTACGAGAGGTACTTAGTAAATTAGTTTACTTTTCCGCAAAGTTTTAATTTATGAATATGTCAACACATCATAAGGTTGCATGCTAGATACGTGGTTAAAATAATTTAGGAAATTATTTTATGCTAATTCTTCCGCTGCACGTAAAAATTAAAAAATTTTACGAACCCGTATCCTTGTCGACATGCACCCGGTCCCAACAGTGGTATCAGAGCCGGTTAGTGTTCGATATAATCATAAAATTGTTTTGCGGAACACTTTGTCATAATCTCAATTTCGGAAAAAAATTTTCAATTATGGAAACTTTCCAATTATAATAAATTTTAGATTTAGGAATTTCGAAGTTTGGAAATCCTCATGAAATTTCGCAAACTTTTGAAATGTCCTAATTTCTGAAATTTTATGATAATTGTGAAAACTTCCCATCTTTGGAAACTTTCCAATTTTGGAAATTTTCTATTTTAGAAATTTTCTAATTTTGGAAATATGTAAGTTTTCTTTGTACCAGAAACTTACAATTAGTCTGAAAACCTATTATTTAAACTCGCAATTTGGGACACTTTCTTTCAAGAAAGTCTAGACAAATTTATGGGCAATTAATTGACAATTAAATTTGAATTGAGTTTTAAATTGACAACAAAATTCTTTATTTTGGATTAAGCCTTTGGGAGCCGTCCAATTTAAAGTTAGTTGTTGTAATTTCCCAATTTTAAATGAAATTGTCATGTTTAATTTGGTTGCGCTTTCGAAGCGGACCAAATTTGATTTACGACAAATTACTTTTCTTTGGGTATCTGAGCCTCGGGGAGCCACCCTTAGAAAACGATTTGTTGTAATTAATTAAATCCATAAATAAAATATGTTTAAGAGGTGATGCTCTTACATATTGTTGTCTCCAAAATTAATTAGGAAAATGGTTTCCTATAGAGTTTTCTTAAGTGAGATTTTCATGAAAATAATATGTGGTTGAATTAAGGGAATTGTCTCTTAATTTAATAAGATTTGATTTAGAGAAATCAAAGTCTTAAACATATTATTTCTGAAATTGATTATGACAATTTAGGAAATTGTTTCCCAAAACAATTTCTTTAATAAAGTATGAAATTAGAATTAGGAAATCCGGTTCCTAATTCAAATTAATGAGACTTGATAACTTAAGTCACATGCATACTTTATTAAGGAAATCGTTAGTCATGACATATGTC
Source organism: Boesenbergia rotunda (assembly GCA_024364735.1). Lineage (NCBI taxonomy): Eukaryota > Viridiplantae > Streptophyta > Magnoliopsida > Zingiberales > Zingiberaceae > Boesenbergia > Boesenbergia rotunda. Next base: position 28,541 of record JAGFNQ010006470.1, read on the forward strand.
ATGAATGTGCTTAGAAAAGATGAGACCCAAAACCCCTTACAAAATATTAAGGTCAACACCTTCCATTAATATGGTTAGAATCGGAGTTTTGTTTCTCGTTTGGGTTGATGGACACATCCATGCCCAACTTGAACCTCAACATGTTCAAACCATAGAATTAGTTTATGAATAATGTAGTTGGAGTCAGAGGTCAATCCTTAGTTTTGGTTGTTGGACACATCCAAGCCTGACTAAACGGTTGAATGAGCTCCAACCATATTAAAATTCTTTCTTGATTAATGGGTCAACCTTAAGCTTGGAGCATCGATTTGTTGTGCCACAGCCAAGGTCGATGTAAAGAAAGGTGCAGTTGGGTGCTATGTATAATGTTACATACTTGTTAATGAGTTAACAACCCAATGATTTATGCAAACATTCAATTAGTTGATAGCATAAAGTGATAGTTACATATGTGTGATATGTAATCGGTATAATTACCTACCTTCATAGCTAAGAATGACTTGATGGCCACAGCCATGGTTGTTCTTATCTATGGTTGGATATCAACCTATTTGGAGATGTTCCTACGATCTCCCGAATTGATAAAAAGGGTTATTCAATTTGAAAAATAAATAGGATTTTATTAATGTATATTGATACATTCTTTAATCAATCTTCTCACATAAACTCAATTTGTATTTCTAGGTTAATGACTCGATCATGTCTTCTCTGAATTTGCGTTCCATTTTGGACACCAACAAACTGACTGGGCCAAACTTCATGAACTGGCTTCGAAACCTGAGGATAGTCCTCAAGGCAGAGAAGCTTGCTTATGTCTTTGAAAATCAACTTCCCAATCATCCTCCAGAGAATGCAACTCCAGACCAATTGTTGGCCTATCAGAAACATGTGACCGATTCTAAAATGGCGGGTTGCATCATGCTAGCATCTATGGTACCTGAGCTGCAAAAGCAGCATGAGCATATGGATGCTTATACCATCATCTTCCATCTTCACGAGTTATTTGAAGAGCAGGCGAGATCCGAAAGGTTCGAGGTCTCCAGACTCCTCTTCACCTCA
>JAGFNQ010006470.1:31641-275346 GCA_024364735.1 Boesenbergia rotunda
GTATCAGACAAATTGGATGCTAAGTCTGATAAGTGTCTATTTATTGGATACCCTAAGGAAACGAAGGGTTACCAATTCTATCATCCCTTGGAACAAAAGGTGTTTGTTTCAAGGCATGCTGTATTTCTGGAAAGAGAATTTCTTTTACAAGAAAACAGTGGGAGTGGCATTGAACTTGATGAAGTTCAAGAAACTCCAATAGACATTATAGAGACACCTGGTCTAGACCCAAAACCGATAACTCATAGTGATAAACTATCAGTTGAACCTAAAACTATACCACCTCTTCGTAGGTCTGATAGGACACGCAATATTCCAGAGAGATACGGATTTCTCGTAAGTGAATCGAACGACGTGTTACTCATAAGCGATGATGAACCTATCAGTTATGAAGATGTTCTGAAAAGTTCAGAAAGGGACAAATGACTTGAGGCCATGAAGTCGGAAATGGATTCCATATACGAAAACCAAGTATGGGACTTGGTTAACCCACCTGAAGGGATTAAGCCCATAGGGTGCAAGTGGGTTTTCAAGAAGAAAACCGACATGGAAGGTAATGTTGTTACCTTTAAGGCTAGATTAGTGGCAAAAGGATACCGTCAAAAGCAAGGAATTGATTATGACGAATCATATTCGCCAGTAGCTATGCTTAAATCCATTCGGATGCTCCTAGCCATAGCAGCTCATTATGATTATGAGATATGACAAATGGATGTGAAAACAGGTTTCCTTAATGGAAACCCGCTTGAGGATATATACATGATACAACCTGAAGGTTTCACATCGGTTGATAAAACCAAAGTATGCAAGCTTCGACGATCCATATATGGATTGAAGCAGGCATCTAGGAGCTGGAACATCCGTTTTGATGAGACAATCAAAGAGTTTGATTTCTCACAAAATCCTGACGAGCCTTGTGTGTACATGAAGGTTAGTGAGAGTGCAGTCGTATTCCTAGTATTATATGTCGATGACATCTTACTTATAGGAAACGATATATCAGTTTTACAGACAGTTAAAATATGGTTGTCCAAAACTTTCTCCATGAAAGACCTGGGAGAAGCAACCTATATCCTTGGGATTAGAATCTATAGAGATAGATCAAAACGGTTGCTTGGTCTTTCGCAGTCTACATATATAGACCGAGTGCTAAAGAGGTTTAGCATGTTGGAATCCAAGAAAGGTTACCTTCCCATTAGGCATGGGATCAACCTTTCAAAGTCTATGTGTCCGTGCACAGAAGACGAGAGGATTTGCATGAATAAGATTCCCTATGCATCCGCGATAGGATCTATCATGTATGCTATGTTATGTACTAGGCCAGATGTATCGTATACTCTGAGCGTCACGAGCAGATACTAGTCTGATCCAGGAATGGATCATTGGGCGGCTGTCAAGACAAACCTTAAGCACTTAAGAAGAACTAAGGATGTGTTCCTAATATATGGAGAAGGAGATTTGGTAATACGTGGGTATACAGATGCCAGTTTCCAGATAGATAAGGATGACTCCAAATCTCAGTCTGGATACGTATTCACTTTGAATGGAGGCGTAGTAAGTTGGAAAAGTTCCAAACAAGACACCGTAGCGGATTCTACCACGGAAGCGGAGTATATCGCAGCTTCGGAAGCAGCAAAGGAAGCAGTTTGGATCAAGAAGTTTGTCTCCGAACTTGGTGTGGTTCCATCCATTGATGAAGCAGTGCCGGTTTAATGTGACAACAATGGAGCTATTGCACAAGCGAAGGAACCAAGGTCTCATCAGCGATCCAAACACGTGCTTCGACGCTATCATCTGATCAGAGAGATTATAAGTAGGAATGACATACAAATTGAGAGAGTTCCCACTGAAAGGAATATAGCGGATCCTTTAACTAAGGCCTTGCCTCAAAGCAAGTTTGAGGGTCATGTTAGAGCCTGTGGTATTGGATACCGTAGCGATTGGCATTAGGCCAAGTGGGAGTTTGTTAGTGATATGAGAGAAGTGTCCTAAGGCAATCGCCTTATGATGTAAACATTTATATTAATAAATGATAATTCACTATTTGAGTATACATGTTTTGTGTATTTGATTGGGATCTTAAACTCATCTACTGAATGTCCGCAATACAACTCACAGCATAAGAGAATTTGTGATGGGATCACAACTAGTGATTATCTCTATATGTGCAATTGTGAAGTATTGAAATTATCCCTAGTCGATGAATTGATAAAAACGGACACTATCAATTCTGTTGAGACTAGCATGGGTTATTCTCTAATCAGCTGATTCTCACTGGCTGGTGACATTGGGATGTCCGGAGATAAACATGGATGCTAGTTAAGGGAACTAGTTCATTGGAGTGACTAGCTGTAAGACTTCATATGGGAATCTACATGTAGATATGTTAATGAAGTTCTTACTGCAGCTTAAGTGCGATGTTCCTTTGACTTGCGGTGTTCAAGTCATCTTGGTCATGGAGACTTATACTTTAACATCTTAAGCAAGCATCTCCAAGGAGGTGTGGACCCAGGATGATTGGGTATGAGCCGAAGTGCCCGAAGATGTTTGAACAGCCTACAAAGGATTCACCACTCCTTGCGAGGAGATGTATACCCAGGCCTATCGTCGGATTGTTACTCAAAACCTCTGGCCAGAGTATATCATGTTAAGAGTGCGAGTCTCTTAAATACATGAGAGTAATTAGAAATCCAAAGGACGAGAAAGACATTACTTGTCTAGGTGTGATGTAGTCAGCCTAGTGGGGACTGACACAAATAGACCGTGTCCTGAACCAAGTGGGTATAAGATGGTGAAGGGAATGGGGCACGATTCATTAGAGCTGCTGAAGGGTTTCAGAATAATTTCTTCTGAGGTCAAACCGTTGATCTTTCGATTAATTGGGGATCATGATGTACTACTAGGTGCCACTCATGATCGTTCTATAATTGGTTGATTATAGACGGCTAACATAAATCGAAAGCCTATTTAGTCACACGCACTACGAGTAATCTGAGGGATTTAAAACGAGTTGAAAATTGGATTTTCCGATCAAGAGAAATAAGTCGAATCTGAGTTAATCAGAGGCGCAATGGAAGCTAAAAATGGCTAAGTCTTTTGAAGGCTTTTTGGTCGAATTAAATGAGTTTAATTCGCGTTGGTTCGGCTCGGTTTGGGCCGGCCAAAGAGGGTGCCAACCCTCCTTGGTTGGCCGACCACCTAAAGGGAGAAAAACCAATTAATTTTGGTTTAATTAATAAAAATAAATCTAGCGCGATTTATTTTATAAATTATGGATAAATAAATTTGTATAAAGAAATTTATATAAATAAATTTATAGAAATTTATTCTTTTTATGGAAGTTAAAATAATCCATGAATTGGTTTATTTTAATTTTATAAAATCAATTATGAATTGATTTTTCCATAATAAGAAAGTTTATAAATTTCTTATAAAATTTATCCCATAATTTAAAGAGAAGAAGAATTTATTTTATTTTAAATTAGTTATAATAAGACTAGGCTTAACGGAATAAGTCATAAGAAATTTTATAAGATAAAAATTCTTATGATAACTAATTCCGTTAATTCTGTTAAAGAGGAGACTTAGCGAGGGAGAAGCAACTATATAAGGAACCATAGGCAAGCCTTGGATTCCCAATCAATAATCGGGTATTGATATAGAGCTCCCTCTCTCTCTCTCTTTTATTCTTCTCCTTCCCTTCTCCCCTTTTCCCTTTATGGTCGGCGCCCACCCTAGCCTTTCTAGGGCCGGCGCCCAACCTACACCCAAGCAAGGGTTGGCGTGAGCAAGGGTTACCGTGAGCCATCTACAAGAAGGAGAAGCCAACCAAGAAGAAGAAGAAGCGGATCTCATCTCCTTCCCTCTCGGAATTCGATTCTGTTTCTTGGTGGTTAGTTTCCTATTTATTCTCTTGTTCTTCTTTGTTGTGCCTATAGAGAATCTAGTAGTTCTCGTCGGCACAAAACTCATGGCTTTGCGAAGTCATCCCGAAGAGAACTCGGCGTGGACGCGAATAGAGGCGGAGCTTCCAAGGGACGCTACGGTTGGATCTCGTCCCTTACTTCGAGTTACGAGAGGTACTTAGTAAATTAGTTTACTTTTCCGCAAAGTTTTTATTTATGAATATGTCAACACATCATAAGGTTGCATGCTAGATACGTGGTTAAAATAATTTAGGAAATTATTTTATGCTAATTCTTCCGCTGCACGTAAAAATTAAAAAATTTTACGAACCCGTATCCTTGTCGACATGCACCCGGTCCCAACAATTCAATAACGAGATACCTGAAGAGGATGGGGCATCGGATGCCTTCTTCTTCAAGGACTCAAGATAAACCTTGCAGTTTCTTCGCCAGTGACCCTCCTTGCCACAATGATGACAGGTTCCTTTTGGTTTCTTTTCAGTCTTCTTGGCATTTTTCTTCTTCCCCTTGTTCTGTTCTTTGGCCTTCCTCTTAGAACCTTTCTTTGAGGAACCAACTAACAGTACTGCCTTTTGATCCGGCTTTACAGAAGGCTCCACAGTCTTCAGCAGGTTAAGCAACTCAGGAATGGTGGTCTCCAGTTTGTTCATCCGATAGTTCATCACAAATTGTGAATAACTCTTGGGCAAACAACTCAGAATTAAGTCAATACTTAGTTCATGATCCATTGCAAAACCGAGTGCGCTCAGTCGCTCAATGTACCCCAACATCTTTAACACAAACTGTGAGGCAGAAGTGCCTTCCTGCATCTTAGTGGTGAAGAGGAGTCTGGAGACTTCGAACCTTTCGGATCTCGCCTGCTCTTCAAACAACTCATGAAGATGGAAGATGATGGTATAAGCATCCATATGCTCATGCTGCTTTTGTAGCTCAGGTACCATAGAGGCTAGCATAATGCAACTCGCAAGTTCAGAATCGGTCACATCTTTCTGATGGGCCAACAATTGGTCCGGAGTTGCATTTTCTGGAGGATGGTCGGGAAGTTGATTTTCAATGACATAAGCAAGCTTTTCCGCCTTGAGGACTATCCTCAGGTTTCGAAGCCAGTCCATGAAGTTCGGCCCAGTCAGTTTATTGGTGTCCAAAATGGAACGCAAGTTTAGGGAAGACATGATCAAGTGATTATCCTAGAAATACAAATTGAGATTATGTGAGAAGAATGATTAAAGAATGTATCATCATCATACATAAATTAAATCCTATTTATTTTACGAATTGAGTCACCCTTATTATCAATTCGGGAGATCGTAGGAACATCTCCAAATAGGTTGATATCCAACCATAGATAAGAACCACCATGGCTGTGGCTATCAAGTTTTTCTTAGCTATGAAGGTAGGTAATTATACCGATTACAATCACATATATGTAACTATCACTTTATGCTATCAACTAATTGAATATTTGCATAAATCATTGGGTTGTTAACTCATTAACAAGTATGCAACATTATACATAGCACCCAACTGCACCTCTCTTTACATCGACCTTGGCTGTGGCACAACAAATCGATGCTCCATGCTTAAGGCTGACCCATTAATCAAGATATAGTTTTAATATGGTTGGAGCTCATTCAACCGTTTAGTCAGGCTTGGATGTGTCCAACAACCAAAACTAAGGATTGACCTCTGACTCCAACTATATTATTCATAAACGAATTCCATGGTTTGAACATGTTGAGGTTCAAGTCGGGCATGGATGTGTCCATCAACCCAAACGAGAAACAAAACTCCGGTTCTAACCATATTAATGGAAGGTGTTAGCCTTAATATTTTGTAAGGGGTTTTGGGTCTCATCTTTTCTAAGCACATTCATGACATATGATTATGTCATGACTAACGATTTCCTTAATAAAGTATGTATGTGACTTAATTTATCAAGTCTCATGAATTGAATTAGGAACCGGATTTCCTCATTCTAATTTCATACTTCATTAAAGGAATTGTTTTGGGAAACAATTTCCTAAATTGTCATAATCAATTTCGGAAATAATATGTTTAAGACTTTAATTTCTCTAAATCAAATCTTATTAAATTAAGAGGCAATTCCCTTAATTCAATGACATATTATTTTCATGAAAATCTCAATTAAGAAAACTTTATAGGAAACCATTTTCCTAATTAATTTTGGAGACAACAACATGTAAGAGCATCACCTCTTAAATCATGTTTTATTCATGGATTTAATTAATTACAACAAATCGTTTTCTAAGGGTGGCTCCCCGAGGCTCAGATATCCAAAGAAAAGTAATTTGTCGTAAATCCAATTTGGTCCGTTTCGGAAACGCAACCAAATCAAACATGACAATTTCATTCAAAATTGGGAAATTAAATTACAACAACTAACTTTAAATTGGACGGCTCCCCGAGGCTCAATCCAAAATAAAGAATTTTGTTAATAATTTAAAGCCAATTCGAATTTGAAATTGTCAACTAATTATCCATAAATTTGTCTAGACTTTCTCAAAAGAAAGTGCCCAAAATTGCGAGGTTTCATAATAGATTTTCAGAATGATTGTAAGTTTCTGGTACAAAGAAAACTTACATATTTCCAAAATTGAAAATTTTCTAAAATTAGAAAAATTTCCAAAATTGGAAAGTTTCCAAAGATGGGAAGTTTTCACAATTATTATAAAATTTCAGAAACTAGAAAATTTCAAAAGTTTGCGAAATTTCATGAGGATTTCCAAACTTAGAAATTCCTAAATCTAAAATTTATTATAATTGGAAAGTTTCCATAATTGAAAATTTTTTCCAAAATTGAGATTATGACAAAGTTTTCCGCAAAACAATTATATGATTATGTCGAACACTAACCGGCTCTGATACCACTTGTGGGACCGGGTGCATGTCGACAAGTATACGAGTTCGTAAAATTTTAAATTTTTACGTGCAGCGGAAGAATTAGCATAAAATAATTTCTTAAATTATTTTAACCACGTATCTAGCATGCAACCTTGTGATGTGTTGACATATTCATAAATTAAAACTTTGCGAAAAAGTAAACTAATTTTATAAGTACCTCTCGTAACTCGAAGTAAGGGATGAGATCCAACCGTAGCGTCCCTTGGAAGCTCCGCCTCTATTCGCGTCCACGCCGAGTTCTCTCCGGGATGACTTCGCAAAGTCACGAGTTTTGTGCCGATGAGAACTACTAGATTCTCTATAGGCACAACAAAGAAGATCAAGAGAGGAAAGGGAAACTAACCACCAAGAAACGGAATCGAATTCCGAGAGGGAAGGAGATGTGATCCGCTTCTTCTTCTTCTTGGTTGGCTTCTCCTTCTTCTTGTTAGCTCACGGCAACCACCTTCTATGGGAGGAGTTACGCCAGCCCTAGCCCTCAAGAGGAGGCGCCGGCCCTAGATGCTTCAAGGTGGGCGCCGGCCCTAGGTGGGGAGAAGGGAAGGAGAAAAGAATAAAAGAGAGAGAGAGAGAGGGAGCTCTATATCAATCCACAATTCTATTGGAATTAAGGGCTTGCCTTTGGTTCCTTTATATAGTAGCATCTCCCTCGCTAAGTCTCCTCTTTAACGGAATTAACGGAATTAGTTATCATAAGAATTTTTATCTCATAAAATTTCTTATGACTTATTCCGTTAAGCCTAGTCTTATTATAACTAATTTATAATAAAATAAATTCTTCTTCTCTTTAAATTATGGAATAAATTTTATAAGAAATTTATAAACTTTCTTATTATGGAAAAATCAATTCATAATTGATTTTATAAAATTAAAATAAACCAATTCATGGATTATTTTAACTTCCATAAAAGAATAAATTTCTATAAATTTATTTATATATAAATTTTTTTATACGAATTTATTTATCCATAATTTATAAAATAAATCGCGCTAGATTTATTTTATTAATTAAACCAAAATTAATTGGTTTCTCCTTTTAATGTGGCCGGCCAAACCAAGGGGGTTTAGCACCCTCCTTGGCCGGCCAATCAAGCCCCACCAATCGCGAATTAAACTCATTTAATTCGCCCAATAAGCCTTCAAAAGACTTAGCCAATTTTAGCTTCCATTGCGCCTCTGATTAACTCAGATTCGACTTATTTCTCTTGATCGGAAAATCCAATTTTCAACTCGTTTTAAATCCCTCGGATTACTCGTAGTGCGTGTGACTAAATAGGCTTTCGATTTATGTTGGCCGTCTATAATCAACCAATTATAGAACGATCATGAGTGGCACCTAGTAGTACATCATGATCCCCAATTAATCGAAAGATCAACGGTTTGACCTCAGAAGAAATTATTCTGAAACCCTTCAGCAGCTCTAATGAATCGTGCCACATTCCCTTCACCATCTTATACCCACTTGGTTCAGGACACGGTCTATTTGTGTCAGTCCCCACTAGGCTGACTATGTCACACCTAGCCCAAGTAGTGTCTTTCTCGTCCTTTGGATTTCTAATTACTCTCATGTATTTAAGAGACTCGCACTCTAAACATGATCTACTCTGGCCAGAGGTTTTGAGTAACAATCCGACGATAGGCCTGGGTATACATCTCCTCGCAAGGAGTGGTGAATCCTTTGTAGGCTGTTCAAACATCTTCGAGCACTTCGGCTTATACCCAATCATCCTGGGTCCACACCTCCTTGGAGATGCTTGCTTAAGATGTTAAAGTATAAGTCTCCATGACCAAGATGACTTGAACACCGCAAGTCAAAGGAACATCGCACTTAAGCTGCAGTAAGAACTTCATTGACATATCTACATGTAGATTCCCATATGAAGTCTTACAGCTAGTCACTCCAATGAACTAGTTCCCTTAACTAGCATCCATGTTTATCTCCGGACATCCCAATGTCACCAGCCAGTGAGAATCAGCTGATTAGAGAATAACTCATGCTAGTCTCAATAGAATTGATAGTGTCCGTTTTTATCAATTCATCGACTAGGGATAATTTCATTACTTCACAATTGCACATTAGAGATAATCACTAGTTGTAATCCCATCACAAATTCTCTTATGCTGTGAGTTGTATTGCGGATATTCAGTAGATGAGTTTAAGATCCCAATCAAATACACAAAACATGTATACTCAAATAGTGAATTATCTTTTATTAATATAAATGTTTACATCATAAGGCGATTGCCTTAGGACACTTCTCTCATATCACTAACACTTTGGATGCAAAGTCCATATCCTAAACACCAAAGACTACTTAGGAAAATTCTAGTCTAAGTCAACCCAGGCATCTTCCTAGGATATTCAACAACAAGTAGAGCCTATAGTGTTTACAACAACCAAACCAAGAAAATTGAAGAAACAACCAATCTAATATTTGATGAAGAAATTAACTCACATCCAAATCTAACTTCATCAAACACTGATCAAGAAGATAATCAACAAATTGGTGAATCCTTAATTGAACCCATAAACGAACTAACTATTGAATCAACTAGTGAGTCAAATGAACCAATTATTGAACCAATAATTGAATCAGCTCAAAGAGTTGAATCAAATAGTGAATCAAACCGACCAGCCGGACCTGAGGCTGAACCAAGAAACTCAGACTCTGTCACCCAAATAATCAAATTGTGGGTGATCCAACTCTAGGAGTCAGGACTAGGTCTTCCTATAGAAACCTTAGTCAAATAGCAATGATTTCAAAAATAGAACCTAAGACTATAGATGAAGCCCTACATGATCCTGATTGGATCATAGCCATGCAAGAAGAATTAGCCCAATTTGAGAGGAACCAAGTCTGGGAACTAGTACCTAAACCTGAAGGCAAATCCATCATTGACACTAAGTGGGTTTTTAGGAATAAGCTAAATGATCAAGGAGAAATAGTCAGAAATAAAACCCGCTTAGTAGCGAAGGGATTCAGCTAAGTAGAAGGGTTAGATTACGACGAAACATATGCCCCAGTAGCTAGACTTGAGTCCATTAGGATGTTATTAGCCTTTGCATCCCATAAAGGATTTAAGCTATACCAAATGGATGTAAAGTCAGCCTTTCTAAATTTATTCATTAAAGAAGAAGTTTATGTAGGACAACCCCTGAGTTTGAAGACTTAGAAAGACCTGACCATGTTTACAAACTTACTAAAGCACTTTATGGACTAAAACAAGCACCTAGGGTCTGGTATGAACGTCTGTCAACCTATCTAACTTCTAAAGAATTTAAACAAGGTCAAATTGACTCAACCCTATTTATTAAGACCTTAGGAAAAGATATATTTATTGCCCAAATCTACGTAGATGATATAATCTTTGGGTCCACCAACTCAAACTTTCTAAAAGAATTTGTTAAAATAATGAAAAATAAATTTGAAATGAGCTTAGTTGGTGAGCTCAATTTTTTTCTAGGATTACAAATTAAACAAACTAGAGATGGAAACTATGTCCATCAATCCAAATATGCTAAAGAGTTAATAAAGAAATTTAAAATGGATAACTCTAAAAGCATAAGTACCCCCATGACCACTAATATAAAAATAGATAGTGACCCTGATGGTAAACCAGTAGACCTTAAACTCTATAGAAGTATGATAGGAAATCTACTGTATCTTACAGCCAGCAGACCTGATATTCTTTTTGCTGTAGGGATGTGCGCTAGATACCAAACCTGTGCTAAGGAAACGCACTTAGCAGCCCTAAAAAGAATACTAAGATATGTTAAAGGCACCCTAAATGTAGGGATTTGGTATCCTAGGACCTCAACCTTTGATTTGTCAGGATACTCGAATTCTGACTATGCTGGTTGTAAATTAGATAGAAAGAGCACAAGTGGAAGCTATCAACTGTTAGGAAATAGTCTAGTAAGTTGGTGCAGCAGAAAACAACACTGTGTAGCCCTATCCACAACTGAAGCTGAATATGTTGCCTTAGGAGAATGTGTAGCACAACTTTTATGGATGATGCACACTCTTAAAGACTTCAAGCTCAACTACACCCAAACTCAGGTATTCATTGACAATATAAGCTCAATTAATCTAACTAAGAACCCAATCCAACATTCCAGAACTAAACACATAAAAGTTAAACACCACTTTGTAAGAGATCATGTAGCCAGGGGTGAGATAGTCCTTAAGCATGTAGACTCTAAATCTAACTTAGCTGACATATTCACCAAACCCCTACCTGAGTCTGAGTTCAGCTCACTAAGAAGGCAGTTAGGATTATGCTTGGTAGAATAGGTTAAGTCTACTTTTGGTTTTCCTACTACTTTACTCATTTCAAAATCAGTTTTTAAAGTAGTTTTTTTTAAATGCTTTCAAAATCAGCTTTTACTTAGTTTTGAAAAGTTTTAAAAATAAATTTTTCGACTGAGTTTTAAAAAACTACCCCCTTCAAAACTAAGGCTTTTTCGCAAATGGACTTAGCCTAGGCCCTAACCCTAGAACTGCATGCACCTATAGATTTAGAAGCCAGCATCTCACAAGCACCTTAGGGTACTTTTGATTGATAACCTAGAATGGGTTGAGATGCTTAGGTCTTTGCTTTAATTCAAGATGCTTTAAGTCAGTGCATCTGCAGTAATTGGGGCACTAAATACAACTCACACAGTAATCAAGTTAAGTGTTAAGTTTAGAAAATATAACTTGAACAGAACACTTAACTTGACTAACTCTAGTGAAAACTACTGTTTATAACAGTTAGTAATTAGCTAATTGGGTTGACAGGACCCTAAAAGAGATAATTGAAACTGATTTGGTTTAGTTAATATCCTGAATTGATTCAGTACAGCAAATTATGCAATTTATTATTTGCTTTTATGCAATTTAATTATCCTTTTTCTGCTATACTGCCTTGTTTTTGATATATGGCAAAGGGGGAGAGATAGGAAAGGAGAAAGTTTAAAATATTTTTCTAAATCCAAAATTTCAAACTCTATCCTTTATTCAAAAAGTACTTAATTCATTTTCAAAAGTACAAAATTCTCTCAAGTTTTCAAATTAAAATTTTCCAAGTACTTAAACTTAAGTTTTCAAATCAAATTTTTCCAAGTATTTAAACCCAAGTTTTCAAATCAAACTTTTCCAAGTATTTAAACCCAAGTTTTCAAATCAAATTTTTCTAAAGTATTTAAACTTAAGTTTTCAAAATCTTTCTTAGTACTTAAACTTAAGTTCTCAAAGTTTTCTAAAGTATTTAAACTTAAATTTTCCTACAAGTATAAATTATTTTGGAAAATATAAAGTTTCTGTTGAAAATTATTCTAAGTATCCATCTTTAGACTTAGAATTTATTTTCAAAAACCCCACGACCTTTTGAAAAATCTAGGGGGAGATTCCTTCCAGTGGAGGAAACAAAATTTCATTTTACTTGTTCTGATTAACTTAACTTTTTGAACCAAGGTTGCCATAAATCAAAAAGGGGGAGATTGTTGGTGCAGAAAGCACCCAAGTCGAACCTGTGTTTTGATAATGGCAAAAGGGTTCAAAAGTTAAGGTATAATGTTTATCTAACATGTTACTCAAGTGTGCAGGAAAAGTCCTAGCGAAGGACTGCTAGGCACCTGGCGAAGGAATGCCAAGATACAAAGACCTAGCGAAGGACTGTTAGGCACTTGGCGAAGGAATGCCAGGATACAAAGACCTAGCGAAGGACTACTAGGCACCAGGCGAAGGACAGCTTGGTACCAAAGACCTAGCAAAGGACTGCTAGGCACCAGGCGAAGAACAGCTTGGTACTGAAGACCTGGCGAAGGACAGCTAGGCACCTGGCGAAGGACAGCTGGGCAAAAGTCCAACCGGAGGAGCCGTTTGGCATCAAGTAAATTCTCCCGAGAGGAGTAGGTGAGGACGCGTTCCCCGTCGAGGGAACAGTTGGCGTCGGTTCGACCTAGGGCTCCATTTTGGAGACCCAAAGTCAGAACCAAGACAGCTAAGGTTGTATAAAACTAATATATTGCACTATGTTATTTTGGACTAACCCTGGATGCAGGACCGAAGGAACAAGTGTCTGCAGCTCAGAGAGCCTCAAAGGAGTGAGGCAGAAGCTGAGTAGGGCGCCCGGAGTGACCCGGGCGCCCCCAAGGTCAATACAAAAGAAGTAGAGCAAGTGAATGCTTCGACAGCTCATGGGCGGGGCACCCTCGTGCTCCCGGGCACCCCCCATGCTCCTGGGCGCCCCGGATGGTCCGGGCGCCCTCAGATCAAGCTAACGAAGCGGAAGCCAGCGAAGCCAACGGATAAGAGTTGACCCGGTCAACCCGGGCGCCCCCAGCGTCCCGGGCGCCCCCGTCAAGGCCTGATCCCGAGTTTGAAGGGATCAGAGCTGACCGAGAGGAACTCGGATCAGCTGACACGTGGGGCGGCGCCCCCGATGTTCCGGGCGCCCCCAGGGGCTATGAAAGGGCCGTCGACCCCAAGGCTTTGCACAATCAATTCTTCCAACGCATTCACGCTCTTCTACTCCCGCGCTCTGCTCCAGAAACCTCCCGACTCGAGATACAAGCGCCGACGACGTCCCTCTGCTCAGAAAATATAATCTACACCGGACGTCGGTAACGAAGAGCCACTTTTAAGTTTACTGTACCATTTCCTGTAATACATTTTGTAAACTGGTTTTGCGCACATATAGAATTGCCCACAGTAAACGGTCAACGACCGTGGGCCTTGGAGTAGGAGCCGACCGCGACTCCGAACCAAGTAAAACTGCTTGTGTCTTTGTTTTGTGATTTAATTTTCCGCTGCGTATGCTCTTATTTTTAATCCGAAAACGATTAACGATATTCACCCCCCCCCTTTATCGTTTCTCTCGATCCAACAAGTTCACCACGAGCAACGAGTGCTCCGTTGTGCCCGTGGTTCGGTTGTTGTATCCTGAGTGACAGAAGTCCATCTGAGCCTCGAAGCACCGCGGAGGAGGACGAATCTGTTTCAAGGAAACTGCGCTGCGCAGGCCTCAGTAAAGTCCTGGTCGGTCGGGAGACGTCCGACCACTACTCGGGAGATCCTAGTCGGGAGACTCCACTCGGAAATTCCAACTCGGGAATTTCGCTCGGAGCTCGAGAGACGCTGCTCGGGTCGGGATCTCACTCGGCCACTCGGAGCTCACTCGGCCACTCGAGAGCTCTCTCGGCCATTCCGCTCGGGAGCTCACTCGGTCATTCCGCTCGGGAGCTCACTCGCCCATTCCGCTCGGGAGCTCACTCGGCCACTCGGAAATTCCGCTTGGGAGCTCACTTGGCGGCTCGGGAGCTCAAAAACTTTACTCGGAAGACTGCAGCTTGGGGGAAAAGCAGTCTGGGCCACTCAATAGAGATAAGTTGAAATTAGTTTATGTAATTTCAATTTCCTGTAAAATCTCCGAATATCCTCCAACACTTTGTATAACCAACTCATTGCCTATATTAATACATTTTTAGAGTATCTCATCTATTTGAAAGTACATGCTAGCCTTTGCTATCCTTATACATATATTGTTTGTTTAGAGATTATTTGTCACTTGCTACTTGTTCTGCCATGTTGTATCTTGTTCTTATATCAAGAACCTATAGTATACTTCTTATGCATGTATAAGAAAGTTAGAATACCATTTAGTGAGTTGTCATGCATTTATGACTTTATATGAGAGGCTTTTTAGATATTAACCGAAGAGTCTCCTGTGGACAATGATACAAAGCATTTGATGGTTAGAGTTAGTAATACATAACTAGGGTCTAGGTATTACATGGCTTTATAAATATTTTCCATGTGCGACTATTAAAGTTTGCTAACTGTGGATATTAGAGATAATTTTGGTGAGTGTTAGGACCATCCATGCCTAACTAGAGATCACATGACCTTAGTGATGGTGTTGTGTTGGAGTGGCCCCTTTGGGTTGATATAATGCTAAACCCACCATTATGTGCTGACTAGGAGCAGGGCCATCTCAACCATTCTTGAGGCCCTAGGCAGGAAAACATTTTAAGGCCTTAATATTTTTTTAAAAAATAAATATTAAAAATTTAATTTTATTAGTAAAATTTAAAAGGATAACTTTATGCATTGCAAAAGATTATTTATGCAATTGGAAGCCATGATCACTAGGTCACATAATGATAATTTTATCTTTGTCAAAAACTCATTTCTTTATTAGTAAATGTAAAATACGACGATTCGAAAATCCGAATCAGAAAATTTTTAAAAATTTTTCCGAATAGGGTCTAGGATTTTCGGCCCTACGGGAGGAGCCCCAGGGGTCTTATTGTAAAATTTAAAACTTATCAAGGGTTTCAGGTAAACTCTTAAATTTCGAGAGGGTAATTAATTTAATCCTAGAGATTTATTGAGAGGGATTATATTAAATAGGAGGGTCAAATAGTTAAAACCCCTACCTTAAGGGTAGGATTAAAATTTCTGAAAAATTGAGGGTCTTTCTGTAAAAAGCCCCTCACCTTAAAATCCCTCCTTTCCGCTCGCCCGCAGCCAAACCAGCAGACTCCTCCCCTCGCGTGCCCTAGCCGCAGCGCCGACCCGATTCCTTCTTCCTCTCCCGTTTTCTTCTCCTCGCGTGCCCTAGCCACGGTCGACGCCGACTTTTTCCTCTCCTCATCGCGCGACCTAGCCGCAAGAGAAGCCCTTGCTCCTCATCTCTTCCTCGCGAACCCTAGCTGCGGCGCCGACTCCTCTTCAATCGCCGTAGCCAAGCAACCGAGCATTCTATCTTTTCTTCTTCCCTTCTTTCGCGAATCCTAGCCGCAGCCTATCTCCATCTGACGACTACTCCTTCTGCTGACCTTACACACACGAACGTAGGGCGAGGTTAGGCTGTAATCGGAGAAGGGTTTGCGATGCTGGAATTCTGAGACTTCTTGTTTGCTTTCGAGGATCCCTATTTGCTCCTTCCGATGCAGCTGTTTGGGGTCGCGAAGCACAAGTAATGTCACGCCCCAGAGGCCCGGGCTCGCTCGAAAATCGGACAACACCTCCCCTGTACAGCGGACAATCTGAAACTTTTATACATACACCTCAACACACATATATAGCTCAGCCACACTCGGCTGGCAATTACACCATCACAATCACACAGTTAAATATTATAACTGACAAATAGTAAACATAATAAATAATTCTTCATAACTATGCGCAGCAAACCGAAATTCAACGGAAATAAATAAATACATGTTTAACGAAAAGCCAAATATCATCTGAACGATAATAAAACCAAAAGCGGCACTGATACTATAAAATGACTACGAGTGTACGAAAACCAATAAATCAAATACTCAAACTGAGAGACTGGCAGCTGGATCCTCTCTTGGCGGCACGAGACACAGCTATCAACTACCTGAAACAAAAAGAAGAATAAGGGGTGGTGAGTTCCGGGTGGAACTCTGCGGGTATAAGAACAGATAAATGCATGGTATATAAAAGGGTAAAACAAGCATAAAGATAGTCAAAGGGTATACAGTCTCCGGAAATAAGAACATAGATAAAATGCATCTATACAAATAAAATATACCTGAAAACCATGTAACACGTAGGGGCAAAATCAGAAATCCCCCTACTACCTCAATAAACTGCTAATACTGCTGAACAGATCCACATCATATAATAAATACAAATCGTATCCGTATATGCATGTTAGTCAAATGCAACAATCATAGCTCAATCAAATGCAACAAACACAAGCAAATGCAAATGCATAATATGCACATGATGTCATGACCTGCACTGTACACACACCAACCACCATTAGATTGAGTGGACAAGATATAAGCGCCAAAACCTGGGGCTATGCAAATACACCACGACAACCGTGGCCCTGATATGAAAAGCTAAAATACCTGGGGCTTAAAATCCCAAAATACCTGTGGGAACTCCAAATACCTGGGGAGTATCAACTGTTTGCACACAACTCCGACCAAGCGTGGCACAACAGGAAAATATACCCGACGACCCGTCTCAACCACCAAGGAGCCCGCGATCGTCGGCCTGAATGCTATGATGCATGTCACTAATATCCACCTCCTCAATTAAATCCAAAATCATGCGAAAACAGAAAACACCAATAACACCAAAATAAGGAAACATACGAAAGGCACAATCAGCATCAAAGTAAATAAGCATGCACTAATCTACTGGGTAGGGTTATCTAATGTCAATCAAACCCTAGATAGGTCAAATGATTATTCTATAGTACACGCGGGACTCTTAGATCAGAAGTCAAGTGATGAGACTGTATAACTGAACAATTTGGAATTATCACTCAAAGGTCAAGCACGAATAAGTATCAAGCAGGAAAACAAAGCAAATAAATTTAAAATAAAGCAAACCTACTTAGGAAATAAAACGACCATGCATTTAAGGTAAACGAAACTACAAGAATCAAGGGAGAAGTACCCGCCTTTATCGTAGGTCCGTAAACGACGAGATATCTCTATCCAAAATTCGAGCTTAAATCAATGAATGTCCTGTGCCAAAAACTAGGTTTAGTTATTTATACATATATAATTAATTAACTCAATTACAAGTAAACCAATCTATAGCCTAAACCCTATCACACGACAATTCCAACCAAGGTACCATTATCCAGCTACGCAATCTTACACAAACCGAACATAAATTCCCCCTCTGACACGACCAAATTACCAACCCCAAATAATATCAATCCCATAACACCTCATATAAGGAATAGATCAAAAACCCAAAACTTCTATCAAGATTCATAACTTGGACATGCTCCACACTATACATTAAAATTACACCAATCCAATCCCTACCTTACAGCTCACGGCAGGGAAGGAAGACAAGGCTATAATAGGACAATATCAATGGCTACCCCAATCCATACGACACATCCTCACGAGGTCATAAAACCAAACCAATCAAAGCCCCACAAATTTAAAAACAAACAAACCCACATATTCAAACCAAGATCTGAACAATTCCAATAGCTCTTACCTGAGACAAACCACGCACATTGATCTCCCTATCCAGTTCCGGTCAAGATCAGTGACTATAGAGGGAAGTTTCTGATGGTGGTCCTCTTCTTCAATCCGACACCAACTCACGCAAGCAGAGAAATCACCAAGTTCCCTAAGGTGGCCTGCCATCTGCGGAACTTAGCAGGGGACTAGGTCGTTGGCTGAAATCACAACACCACCAATCCCCCGATCGATCGCCTGCTCCAAAGTCGAGAAGAAGACACGGAAGCAGAAGAGGGGCCGCCAACTGCCGACTTGTCGACGATGGCGAGGTGAAGGCGTCGATCGATTGAAACCTACTCCGTGTGATGGGGAGGCCTTCGCAAGGAGGAACCCAACCCCTCTTTGGTGTCCTGCTGTGGCTTCAAGGTGGACGAGAGAGACGCCGGCGTTGGCTCGGTTGAAGACACCATCGGCGTCGGCTCGTCGGCGTGGATCGAGGAAGGAGAAGTTGCCGATAATCGAAGATCCACCGGTGGCGTCGACCTCACGTCGAGGAGAGTGGCGCTCCGGCTTCCATCGCGTGCGTGAAGAGGGGAGGAGCGATCGGGAGAGAAGGGTCGGGCGAGGGATTTAGGGCAGAGGGAGTTATATATATCTAAAATTTTTCCATATATATATTCCGAAAATCAACTTTTCCATAATTAATTTGTAACTAACCAAATTTGTGCCTAGGGGTGAGCAAAAATTCGGTTAAACCGAATAAACTGACCGAACCAACCGATTTTTTAATTTCGGTTCGGTTAATTCGGAATTTCGGTTAATTCGATTTTTAAAATTCGGTTATTTCGGTTATATCGGTTCGGTTTCGGTTTTTCACCTTGTTATTCGGTTAAACCAAATAAACCGAAATAATGAGTTCGGTTTGGGTTTGGGCGGGCGGGCTGGCTACTGGCTGCTGCGGATTGCGGTGCTGGCGTGCTGCCCTGGCCTGCTGGTTAGGTCACTTGGGTGTAGTCACTACTCACTAGTCAATAGTGTAACTGTGTACTCTGTGTAAGTGTGTAATATACTATTATACATTTATACTAATATAATTATAAAGCCTAAAACCTAAAAGTACTAAAGTAGTAAACCCATCTGATCTAAACCCTAAAATCCCAAATTCTCGCTGCCGTCGGCCGCACGCCCGCACGCACCACGCTCGTCGGCGTCGCTCGCCTCTCACGCTCTCAGCTCCTCTCCTCTCGCCGTCTCGCGTTCGCGTTCACGTTCGCTCTCTGTTCTCACAAGTCACAACCGATCACCTACACGGCTACAACTCCGCCGGCATTCTTGGGCAAGCGCAACTCCTCTCGTCGCCGTCTTACCGTAGCTACAAGTCTACAACATCTTTGCGACTCCACATCTTTGCCTGCAGCACTCCCTCAACCGATCCGCCTGCAGCCCTCCCTTCTTAACCGCGTCTCCATCCTCTCCTCCCTCGAGCGTCTCCATCTTTGCCGTGACCCGTCGCAGTCTCAAAGGCATTCGGTCCTTCTTGATCCTTCTCACTACTCAACGTCTCAGCTGGTCAGCTAGTCCTCCATTCTTCCCTACTCACTGGCTCACTGCTCTGAGTTCTCACCTTCTTAGTGGCTGAGTCCCCACATCCGACCACAACTCCACAAGTCCACAGCAGTCAATAGCAAGCAATTGCCCTAAGTCCTAACTGGTAAGTATGATTTATGAAGGTTATGATGATACCTACATAATAGTTTGAAATTTTAATCATTGATATTGTATTGACATATGAATTCTGATGAACTCAAGTTTCATATTTATCTCTCAGTTATATTTATTTATATTTTAAACAGTTTCATATTTATCTTTCAGTTATATTTATTGATATCTTTGATCTGATATCAATGCAAGGAGATTTATCGAATATGGATGTTAATAATAGTTGTTCAATACCACAATCTGAAACTGGCCCTTCAGAGGGAGCAAAAATGACTGTAGAGTCTAAAGGGAAGGCAATTAAGAGAAAATCAATGAAACCAAGAAGTGAAGTATGGGATCATTTCATAAAGTTTACTAATGATGCATCGGAGATAAAAGCTAAATGCAAATATTGTGATAAAGAATTGTTTTGTGATCCATACAAGAATGGAACGACAAGCTTGAGATCTCATATTTCCTCATGTAAAAAACACCCTTCTGCTGTTGAAACAACTCAAGCACAATTAAATTTACAAAGTTCAAGAGAGGGTGAGGTGTGTTTGACTTCTTGGAAATTTGATCAAGATGCATCTAGAAAAGCATTAGCTAAAATGATCGTAATGGATGAACTTCCTTTCAAATTTGTAGAAAGAGAAGGATTTAAAACATTTATGGCTATGGTATGTCCAAAGTTTCGAATTCCTTCAAGATGGACAATTGCACGTGATTGTGTTGAGTTATATACAGTTGAAAGAGAAAATTTGAAAAAATTATTGCATGATTCAACACAAAGAGTTTGTTTGACCACTGATACATGGACATCGATTCAAAAAATCAACTATATGTGTCTAACAGCTCATTTTATTGATATAAATTGGAATTTACAGAAAAGAATTCTCAATTTTTGTCCAATTACAAGTCATAAAGGTGAGGCAATTAGCTTAGCCATTGAAAATTGCTTGAGAGGTTGGGGAATTGATCAAATTTTCACTATTACCGTTGATAATGCAAGTTCAAATGATGTTGCTATCAATAGTTTCAGAAAAAAGATGATTAATTGGGATTTCACTATTATGAAGGGAGAATATGTTCATATGAGATGTGTAGCTCATATAATCAATTTGATTGTTGCTGATGGATTAAAAGATATAAATCAATCTGTTGTGAAGGTTAGGAATGCAATTAAATATGTTAAGCAATCTCCCTCTAGATTAAGCAAATTCAAAGAATGTGTAGAGATTGAAAAAATTGAAAGCAAGAACTCATTATGTTTAGATGTACCAACCAGATGGAACTCAACTTTCTTGATGTTGAATACAACTCAAAAATTTGAAAGAGCTTTTGATAGGTTTGATGAACAAGATCCATGTTTTAAATTAGATCTTCAATACACAGAATGGCATACTATTTTGAATGAGAATGGAGAGATGATATTTGAATCAGATGGTAAACCTAAAAGAGAATTAAAGACTTTTGATGGGAAGCCAACAAGTGTAGATTGGGCTAATGTTAGACTTTTTGCATCTCTACTGCGAGTATTTTATGAGCTAACATTAAAAGTTTCTGGTTCTTTGTATGTCACATCCAATACTTTTGCACATGAGATTAGTTACATTCATACCATCTTGATGGAGTGGCAAGAAAGTGATGATCTTGATGTGTATTCCATGGGAATTAAAATGAAAAATAAATTTGACAAATATTGGGGAGATCCCGAGAAAATTAATAAGTTGCTTTATATTGCGGTGGTGCTTGATCCAAGGCATAAATTGGATTTTGTAGAATTTATGTTGATTGAATTATATGGAGATGAGAAAGGTGCAAGAATGGGAAAGATAATCAAGGACACTTTATTTGCTTTGTACAAGAATTATAAGGAAAAAATGGAGCCTCAATGTAATACTTCAAGAGTTCCTTCTATTTCAGAATCAGTTGGTAGTAAAGATGCTTCAACAAATATGGATGATTTGAAAAGACAATCAATTATAGCAAAATATAAGAAACAAAAGGCACAAGTTTTTGGTGATGGTAATATGTCAGAATTAGACAAGTATCTTAATGAAATAGTTGAAGAGTATTCTGATACTTTTGACATTTTGGGATGGTGGAAGCAAAATTGTCACAGATTTCCTATACTTGCTCAAATTGCTCGTGATGTATTAGTTGTTCCGATATCAACAGTTGCTTCAGAATCTGCTTTCAGTACTGGTGGTCGGGTACTTGATTGTTTTAGGAGTTTATTGACTCCTAAGGTGGTAGAAAGTCTTATTTGTACTCAAGATTGACTTCGGTTAAATTTGAAACCGCTCATTATTGAAGAAATTTTAGAGGATGTGGAAAAACTTGAAAATGGTAAGTTTTTCTTTTTAAGAAAAATATAATTAGATTTTTATTTTTAATTATAAACTTATAAAATATTTATTTAACTTATAATGTATTTTTTTAATCAGAATTCTCAAAAATTATAATGGACTCATCTTCTTCGACAACACCGACGACACAATAATCAATGGTATGTTTAAATATTGTATTTTATTTAAATTGACGTTGAATTTATCTGATGATGTAAGTAAATACTAATCTTATGCTATTTGATTTATATAATGTAGCTTGATTGGGAAAGGATTGCTGACACTGTGACACATGACATGGCTAAGTTGGGGTTGACCTTGCTATTTGATTCATCAATACAGTACACTTAAATTAATTCTTATTTTTTTCCTTTGTCATACTAATTGTTACTTACAAATGAATGAAAACAGGAGAAATCTAGTTGCAGAAATCAAGAAGACTGCATAAATTGGGAAATCAAGAAGACTGCACAAATCTAGATGCACATGACAATATTGTTCCTGAACTTTTGTCCCTTACTCCCTTTAGCTTTTAACTGTTACATTCATCATACTTTTGGTGTTAAAACATGAATTTGTGTAATCCATGTTGTCAAACTAGTCACCTGCTGACTGCTGTAGGATTGGTTTGTAACTTCGGTTGATTGTGTTCCAATGATTATATTTGCTGAACTATATGTGACTTTAGGTTTGGTTTGTAACTCTCTTATTCTTATGTTCCAATCTAAAGCAGGATGTCTCAGAAAAACAAAGAGAAGTTCTTGGTATGTTGCCTTTTAAACCCTACTACTGCTTAAGCTTCTTAGTATTCACCTTCAAACTATCTAATTATACTTTGTTTAAATTCCCAGATACTGTTATGAAAATCTATATCAGTATCATGGCTGATGACGACGACAAGGAAATTGTTTCTCAAGCTTGCACTGGCATGGCAGGAATAATGAAAGACAGTGGATACATGGTTATCGAATCTTGTAAGCTTAAAACATCACTTTGTGGATTCATTATCAATATATTCATGCTATTGTTTTATTAGTTTTTCATTTATCTTTGTACATTCATGTGTTTTGTTCTCCTGTTATTACTTTTATCCATTATAATTTTTATGTCACTTTAACCATTATAATTTTTATACTTTTATCTATATTTATCCTTTCTTATATGATTGTTTTATTGGTCTTTACTGATTAAGTATCATCTTCAGAGAACAATGGGGACGTTTGCAAAAATGGGGACGTTGCGGCACTCAGCCCTCAGGTATCCTTTTACTTGATTGTTTACACAAAGGATGGATTTACATAGATCTTGTATAAATCCTGCATTAGTTTTTTTCCTCATCTTATTGCTTTTAGTGTTTGTTGAGATTAGAGAATTTTTTCTGTTTGGCTCGATAAGTAGCGCTCTACTGAAAGCTTCTGAAAGCTTTGCCTGTGCTTCTGAAAAACTGAAAATTTTTTCTGTTTGTTGAGATTAGGTTTTACCTGTGCTTCTGAAAGCTTTGCCAAATTGCCATTGAAGGAAGATTTTGAAGAGTCGATGACTGTCTACGGTTGCATTTGCGATCTGATCATATCCTCAAACCCCATGGTACAGGCTTTGATCATATCCTCAAAGCTGTTTTAGTACAGGCTTTTTATGATCAGAGTGAATATAAGCAAACCTCCACAATTGAACGAAAGCTGTTGATGGCAAATTTCATGTTGCTCTCTTTAGTGTTTCTGGTTGAACTTCTTCGTTACATAATTTTTTATTGGTCATTATTTCTTGCTCCTCACTTATTCTTTTATTTGAAATCTCATTAGTCTTTGGAGTAACATAACACCTTTTTTTTTTGTATCAGAAGGCAGATGCATCATGCATCCACTGATTGGAAGGAGTTCACTACCTCAGACGGTCAAAAGTATGCACTGATTTCTTGTTGTAACAAGTCCTTCAAGTTTTCTAAGTCCCTCAATCGAGCACTGCTGTTTTTGTTCCATTGGTAAAATTATTTTTTTTTGTTGTAGATACTACTATAACAAGGCCACAAAGCAATCCAAATGGGCAATTCCGGATGATCTTAAGGTTCTAGCTTTTCATTTAATTTCATCTGTTATCTTTTTGTCTTGTTATAGTTTTACGCCAATCCGTAAACATGACTTTATATATGATGAGATAATCACGTTTTGATTTTAGCAAGCCCGAGAGCCGGCAGAGAACACTGCTGCTAGAGGATAATCTTTTATCGTCGGAGGACTTGAAGAAACCACAGTTGGCCTTGAGTGCTCAGTTTTGTAATACCTATTCTTTATACTGTATTTACCTATTCTTTATAGTCTTGCCCTTGAGGCCTTGAGTGCTCAGTTTTGTAATACCTCAAGACTTGAGGCCTTGAGTGCTCAGTTTTGTAATACCTTTAGATATATTTATCAGGAATCGAAAAGTGTGATCGTGTAGAGTTATTTTCCCTATTATTATTGATCGTTTAATTTTCTTTGTATGGGCATCCTTTTTTGGGTTAAAAGTGCTTGATGACTCAATTCATAATGATTATCAATTAAAAGAATTTTGTCTCATTGGTTATTTGTTCTTTCTAGAATAAAATATTTTTCGTGATTTAACTATCCTACTTTGTTAGGGCTGACTCATTTAGAGGATGCACTAATATAAATAGATATAAACAGTTGTATAAATTTTAAGACGCATCAATTTTGCAACTTTCTCTCAATAGAAGCATAATTAATTGTTTCACTTGATCTGGTTGTTAGTCCATTAATTCCAATCATCTATTTGCTTTCTTCATTGGCATTTTTTGAAGCAAAAGATATACTGCTGAAGCAGTATGACAAGATATACTGCTGAAGCAGTATGATTATCTATTTGCTTTCTTCATTGGCATTTCTTCATTGGCATTTCTGTTAGGGCTGACTCATTGTTTCACTTGATCTGGTTTCTTACGCATTAGATATACTGCTGAAGCAAAAGCAACACAAACGTTAAAACAAAAACAAACAAAACATACAATTTTGATTCACATGTAAATAAACATAATACACAAAATTAAATTAGGGTTAAAATTATTCGGTTAATTCGGTTAAAAACCGAATTAACCAAATTTTTATCGGTTCGGTTTTCTCGGTTTTTATCACGAAATTCGGTCGGTTCAGTTTTTTTGGAAAAATTCGGTTAAATCGGTATTCGGTCTATTCGGTTCGGTTCGGTTCGGTTTTAACCGAATACTCATCCCTACCAAAGGGTTCATGTAAAATCAACTCATTCCTCTTATACCTCTCTCGCCAATAACTCCTTTTCGTAGTTCACTTTTTGAGACATCTGAACCACCTTTTCATAATTTAAAATATATAAAATAGAGTTAAAAGATAAAGGAAATATATAAAGAGATAAAGAAGATAAAAATATAAATAAATATATTATTAATGAATTATATTATATATGATTTTTTTTCAAAATACAAAATACATTATAACTACTAAAGAATATCTTAAAATATTTTTTTTAAGCTTAAACGTATGGTATTATTGAAGAATATCTGGAAAGCCCCTAAATACACATTGGATATCACAATTCGAGTCTTTGCAACACCATAAACTCATAATATTTGAAATTATTGCAATCGAACTTTTCTAGGTCTATCAGTGAGTTTTCGTCAAAATCCATTGATGGACCTCGGATATTTAGATTTTTCAATACTTGATATCACTATGTAGGGTAGTTGAGCTAGGAGAAGATAATTATGTTGTCAAAACCTAGTCCTAACCACTAGCAATGATCTTCTCTTATCGTGCCACTTGGTATGAAATAATACATCATGTAGCGGTTGTAGCATATTTAGACTGTCTTTTTTTATCTCTCATCTTTATATCTTTATATCTTATTATCTATCTAAATTTTTTTCACATTTATATTTTATTTTAATTTTTATTATATTTATTTCTTATATTTTTAATCTATAAACTCTATTTATCTATTTATATTTTATACTTTCTTTATTTTTTATTTTTTATGTATTTATATATTTTCTATTTATATCTTTTTTAATCTCTTTATATATTTGCTTTATCTTTCCTTTTTTTTTATATATTTATATCTTTATTTTTTATCTTTTTAATATTTGCTTTAATTTTCTCTCTATATTTTATATTTTTACGCCCAAAGAGGACCTGAAATGAATTTATTTCAGACTCTCTTTGAGCCTGAAATGAAATATAATCAATTTTTAATAATTTTTTCGATGATATCTAATCTATCTTAATTTACACATATAAACGTTATTTTAATTTATATTTTATATATTTCTAATATATACAATTCTACCAACTCTATTTTTTTATATTTTATATATCTTTGTTAATTTTATTTTATTTATATTTTTCTATATTTTCTATTTTCTATTTATATCCTTATTTCAATTATTTATAATTATTTTCAAAAAAAAATTCAATTTTGAATATCAGAGGGTTTAATATTCTCGGATTTTAGGCCCATTTTGGGCTTGATATTCTGGGATTTCAAGCCTAACGTGGCCTGATATTGATTTCATTTTAAAAATATTTTTTTAAAATATAATCATCATTTATTATTTATTTATAGGAAAATATTTTAATTATTTCTTAATTTTTTTCATATCGCAGCAAAATATAGTAAATGGTTTGGGATGAGTCAAGTTATACAAGACAAGAGGGGATATATATAGGGCAATAGAAGATGAGAATATCTACATCCGAACCATATTTTATTATTTTAAAAATAAATTATGAAAAGGTGGTTTGGATGTCACGAAAAGTGAAATACAAAAAAGAGTTATTAGCGCGCGCGCGCGGCGCGCGGGGGGGGGGGGGTGTATAAGAAGAATGAGTTGATTTTACATGTGCCTTTGGTAAAAAATAAACCATAGGACGCTTTTTGATAAATGTGAATTCTCATATACGCCTTTTAGTAAAATGTCAAATTCTAAATGTTGTAAACACGAGTGAATTGAGTCTTTTGAATGAATTGTGTAATATATTAGACTCTTTTGGCTTTGATATTGATAATATTAAAAGACAAAGTTATGATAATGACTCCAACATAAAAGGAAAACACCAAGTATTCAGAAAGGATTGTTTGATATAAATCCGAGAGCCTTTTACATGTCATGTGGTAGTCATTGTCTTAATTTGGTAATTTGTGATATGACAAACTCTTGTGTTAAAGAACAACTTTTTTTTTGGAGTATGTCAATACACGTATATAATGTTCGCCAATTTTATAAAACGTTGGAGTATTCTACTTGATTATTTGGATAATTTGATACTTAATTCATTGTGCACTATGAGGTGGGAAAGTCATATCAAAAGTGTCAAAGACATTAAATCACAAGTTAAGCAAATCAGATAAGCTTTTAATGTAGCTGATTTAATTGATGATGCAAGATTATCAAGGGATGCTAGATTGTTAGCAACACATGAACTTAGCCATTTTGAATTTTTGTTAAGCTTGGTAATTTGGTATGATATTCTCTACAACATAAAATCGGTTAGTAAATCCTTACAATCTGAAACGGGTAATTTCATGTTGCGATGAAACAATTGAAAAGGGTTATTTCGTTTTTTTGGAATTATAGTGAAAATGGATTTGCATTAGCCATAAATTCTGACTAAAGAAATTGCTTCCAATATAGGAGTTAACCCTGTATTTCTTGAGCGATGACAAGCTTTTAGATAAAGATAATTTGATGAGATTGTTGGTGCCCCAGTTGGTTTTGATATGATCAACCAAGTTAGGTTAGGTCCTGTTGGTTTTAATCCCTCTGCTAAGTGTGCAGGAGCTTAGGTACGGAGGAAGTCGAGCGTAAGACGTAGCGGACGAGAAGGATTGTGCGGGGAAGTGAGCCGACGGGCTTGGTACAATCCGAGGGACGCGGAAGCTGCAGAAGAGTACGCCGGTGGAGCGAGAAGGACGTGCGCGGTGTCCGAGGGACGAGAAGCCGGGAGGAAGGACGCTCGAGGGGCGAAAGGCCGAAGTCGGGTTCGGGTGAGCCTAACTCCGGTTGGCCGGAAATCACCCAGAAGACGAAGAATCAAAAAGACTGGTCCAAGCACCCAAAAGAAAAGAGAAAATTATTTAGTGCCAAGAAGATTCGAACCTGTGACCACACTGCTGAATGTCTCCATACTTACCAAATGGGATAAACAGGTGATGTGAATAAGTTGATGTGAGCCGAAGATAAAGTTAATCACCTGCTGCGAATAGAAGCAAAGTTTTAATTAAACTTTATCTTCTAAAGGATAACCTTATCCTTTAATCAGATCTAATGGATACAGTTTAATCCCATCCAAGATTAACTGTCCAGATTATATCCATGGATCAACGACCAAGAGAAAATTCATCAAAAATCAACAATCCAGATTTATTCTCTTAGGCTATAAATAGACTTAGAGATTTAGCTTTAGGAATCAATCATTCTTATTCATTCTTGTAAAATCTCTAAAAGTCTAGTGTGCTACTTTTGTAAGGCTTCTCCGCCACAAGGAGATTTTTATTGAGCGTCCACTACCTTGGAAGCAACGTCCTTAGTTGCGACCAAGTTTTTTTTAAAGACGAGTGCCTTCCATTTTTCATATTTTTTTTTACCGTCTATTCATCCCCCTCTAGCCGGTCCAACCCGATCCAACAAGTGGTATCAGAGCCAAGGTCGCCGCAGAAGGACTAATCGCCGACTGCAGCAATTTCAAGAAAATGATTGGAGCCGTAATCTACCCGCCGAAGTTTGAGGGGGAGTTCGAGATGTGGAAGCGCCGAATGCAGGTATTTTTTAAAACAGATATTGAACTGCTATTAATTATGAAAAATGATTTTTCAGTTCCAAAAGACAACAACGACAAGGATAAAAAAATAGAGTCGTGGACTAAGAAGGAGCAAGCGGACTTTGTAGCAAACGGCAAAGCGGAATTTCATCTGCTAGCCGTTCTTCCCGCACAAGAAGTCAACCGCATCGGAAATTACAACTCAGCAAAAGAGCTCTGGGAGAAATTCCTGGAATTACATGAAGGTACCTCAGAGGCAAAACTAGCACGACGAGACCTTCTTCGAAGCCAACTGACAAACCTTCGAAAGGAGGATGAAGAATCAGTTGCGCATTTACACGCCAAGGTAAAGGAACTAATCACAGACCTTGAAAACCTCGGAGAAAAGGTAACAAGTCGGGACGCTCAAAGGTATGTCTTAAATGCGTTTCCGAGAACCCCGGAATGGACCTCGGTAATCGACGCTTATTTCATTTCGAAAGATTTAGCGGTAAGTACATTAGAGTAATTATTTTCTACTTTGGAACTTCACGAATCTTGTTTTGTAGAAAAGAATAAGAAAGCAGGCATCGTCGCACTAAACACAAGGAAGATCCAATTCGACGAGGAATCCTCGACCGACGATGAAACAACAAAAATGGTAAGTTCTTTTAAAAGTTTTTTTAAAGCTAATAAATTTTCAAGAATGCAGAAAAGAAGACGGTCCCCAAAGAAGCGAATAATCAGATGCTACAACTGTAAAGAGGAGGGACACCTGAAGGACCAGTGTCCTAAACTCAAAAACCAGCCAAAGAAGAAAAAGGCACTGAAGGCCACCTGGGATGAGTCCTCGTCAGAAGAGTCGGAAGGTCAAGAATACGCTGGACTTGCGCTGATGGCAAATCATCAAGAAGGGAGCACTGATGAAGGGGGAGAGACGTTAGAAGAAACCGATGACGAAAGAGGAACCTCGCTTTTCGAAAGCGACCTGGTAAGTGAGGTTTGTTTTCTTCCTCATGATCAATTATATGCAGGAGTTAAAGCTTTGCTCAAATCTAATTGTAGATTAGAAAAAGAAAATTAAAAATTAAAAAATGAATTAACACTTACATCCTCGTCTGAATTTTTGGAAAATGAAAATGATAATTTGAAAAACTTAGTGCAAAAATTAGAGCTTGATATTGCATATTTATGCCAAAAGAAAAATAGCTTTCCTGATAATTTTAATTGGTATTTTAAAAATCATAAGGGTCAATTTAAAAAGGTGCCCAAAAGCTATATTCCGCCTAAGTTTTTAATTAATCCTGTATACAGGAACTTATTTTGGGTTCCTAAATTTGTATTAAATTGATAATTTTTTTGGTTATCATATATGTGCGCATTTTGTTTCTCTAACAAAAATTATGTCTTTATTTTTTTTGCATAATTATGCTATTTATCTACTGAAACTTCTTTCAATATTTTTTCAAATA
Organism: Boesenbergia rotunda; assembly: GCA_024364735.1. Taxonomy (NCBI): domain Eukaryota; kingdom Viridiplantae; phylum Streptophyta; class Magnoliopsida; order Zingiberales; family Zingiberaceae; genus Boesenbergia; species Boesenbergia rotunda. The sequence continues at coordinate 61,732 of JAGFNQ010006470.1, forward strand.
TTTTTTCCCTCGAAATTTGAAATTAAGAGTTTAGGGGAAAAACTCATTACAATTTTTTTTCAAATTTTTCGAAGTATCTTTTCTAATTTTTTAAAACTTATTCTTCAAGAACTCCTATATGTTAGTTTGTCATTCTTGGACTTGCTAAACGAATTTAAAACTCAAAATTTTTGTCCAAACTCATATCTTCATTTCGACTTTAACAAAAATATTCAGATTTTTTTTTCAATTTTTTATGAATTGTTTATCGAAATATGATTTTTTTTAAAAATTCGATAAAAAATATTTTGACTGGATTCGATTTTTTTTAGAACTCCTCATCAGCTGTGGATTTTATAAAAAAAAATTAGATTTTATTTAAGACATTTTTTTAGAAAAAAAGGAATTAACTTTGAAAAAATATGTCTTTTTAAAATTTGAAAAATCTATTGCAACGCGATTTTTTTTCACTTAGAATATTTTCAATCGCACTTAAAATTTTTTTTTCTTCTTCCCTACTTATATTTCCCAATTTTTTGATGTGATCAAAGGGGAGGAATAGTATTAAGTTAAGGGGTAGAATTTTAATTTACTCGAAATTAAAATTTTTTGAACTTAAACTGTTTACATTATTATGTATATTTCTTTATTTTGATATCCCTAACTAAACTTGGGTTGATGCACATCAAAAAGGGGGAGATTGTTGGTGCCCCAGTTGGTTTTGATGTGATCAACCAAGTTAGGTTAGGTCCTGTTGGTTTTAATCCCTCTGCTAAGTGTGCAGGAGCTTAGGTACGGAGGAAGTCGAGCGTAAGACGTAGTGGACGAGAAGGATTGTGCGGGGAAGTGAGCCGACGGGCTTGGTACAATCCGAGGGACGCGGAAGCTGCGGAAGAGTACGCCGGTGGAGCGAGAAGGACATGCGCAGTGTCCGAGGGACGAGAAGCCGGGAGGAAGGACGCTCGAGGGGCGAAAGGCCGAAGTCGGGTTCGGGTGAGCCTAACTCCGGTTGGCCGGAAATCACCCAGAAGACGAAGAATCAAAAAGACTGGTCCAAGCACCCAAAAGAAAAAAGAAAATTATTTAGTGCCAAGAAGATTCGAACCTGTGACCACACTGCTGAATGTCTCCATACTTACCAAATGGGATAAACAGGTGATGTGAATAAGTTGATGTGAGCCGAAGATAAAGTTAATCACCTGCTGCGAATAGAAGCAAAGTTTTAATTAAACTTTATCTTCTAAAGGATAACCTTATCCTTTAATCAGATCTAATGGATACAGTTTAATCCCATCCAAGATTAACTGTCCAGATTATATCCATGGATCAACGACCAAGAGAAAATTCATCAAAAATCAACAATCCAGATTTATTCTCTTAGGCTATAAATAGACTTAGAGATTTAGCTTTAGGAATCAATCATTCTTATTCATTCTTGTAAAATCTCTAAAAGTCTAGTGTGCTACTTTTGTAAGGCTTCTCCGCCACAAGGAGATTTTTATTAAGCGTCCACTGCCTTGGAAGCAACGTCCTTAGTTGCCACCAAGTTTTTTTTAAAGACGAGTGCCTTCCATTTTTCATATTTTTTTTTACCGTCTATTCACCCCCCTCTAGCCGGTCCAACCCGATCCAACAGAGATTGCTAATACTAAAAGTTGAAGAATGTTGTAGGACTGATTATTTTCTTGTTGTGGTAGATATTGCTCTTATGGAGTTGAGGAGTAGGTTTGAGTAATTGAATTCTTTTGGGGGTCTACTGAAATACCTCGGCTAGAAACTACGTGTCCCAGAAAATCGACTGAGGGTAGCCAGAATGTGCACCTGCTGAACTTCACAAATAAGCGCTCCCGTCGGAGAGTCTCCAAAACAATGCGAAGATGCTGCACGTGCTCCTCCTCAGAACGAGAATAGATCAAAATGTCATCAATAAAGACAATCACAAACTGATCTAGATACTCCATAAATATGCAGTTCATCAAATCTATGAATGCCGCTGGAGCATTGGTAACAGTGACGTAGCCAGGATTATCGATCAGGAGGGGCAATTTTCAACTAAGAGAAACCATTTTTTGAAAATTCCAAACCTGTGTAAATTAATCAACATCAAAACTTAGACACGAGACATCAAATATACACAAGACTTAACTTAATTCAATTAATCGACACCAAAACTATCCCGGTATTTATATAACTTTGGTTCGATAATAATTGGATCAAATCAACTCCAAATCGATCCTGATTTGAACCATTATAATCCTAAGATACAAAGCATCAAATATACACAGGGTCTAACTTAATTCGGTTGATCAACATCAAAACTATCCGGGAGACTTACATAAACTTGGTTCGACCATAATTTGACCAAATCAACTTCAAATCAATCACAAATTGAACCAATATAATCCTTATCTCCATACCTACCTCACCTACCTGTTAGAATTATTTCAAATCTGATACAATTTTAATTTAGCGATTTCACTTCATGTTCTATGAATTAGTTCATTCATTTATTATCATATATTTTATTTTTAAAATTCAATATTTATCATTCTAAATTAAGATATTTCCTTGTAAAATTTATACTAATGGATAGTTTATAATCAATTTCAATTTTTAGACGATGAACGATGATAAATTAATCCGTTAAAGTACTAATGAATATATATATATATATATATATATATATATATATATATATATATATCAAAATGTCAGGGGGTGCAACCGCACCCCCTGCTACTAAGGTGGCTATGCCACTGGTAAGCCTAAATGGCATTACCAAAATCTTGTAGTGCCCATATCTAGTGCGGAAAACTGTCTTCTGAATGTTTGAGTCTCTAACTCTCAGCTGGTGATATCCAGACCGTAGATCAATCTTAGAATATACTAAGGTGTCTCTGAGCTGATCAAACAAATCCTCTATTCATGGCAAAGGGTACTTGTTCTTGATGGTTACTGCATTTAACTACCTGTAGTCAATGCATAACCTCAATGAACCGTCCTTCTTCTTGACGAACAGAACCGGTGAACCCTAAGGAGATACGCTCGGTCTGATGAACCCTCTGTCTAATAACTCCTGGAATTGGACCTTCAGCTCGTCCAACTCTTTCGGTGTCATACGATAAGGAGTTTTAAATGCTGGCAAAGTCCCCAGAATCAGCTTTATAGTGAACTCTATCTGTCTCCTGGAAGGAAGACTCGGTAGCTCCTCTGGAAAGACGTCCGAAAACTCCCGAACCACTGGAATGTCCGTAAGTAAGGTGTTACCGCCGTCACCCACGCTGATCATCGATAATAAGAAACCCTGGTAGCCCTAGGATAGAAATCTCTATGCCTGGAGCGTAGAAATAACAGATATGTCGTCATCTCGGATGCTGGTGAAATCCCACGAGGGTTGGTGACTTGGTTCGGAGGTCGAAAAGTGACTACCCTCGTCTGGCAATCAACAGTGACATGGTATGCAGTAAGCCAGTACATGCCCATAATAACGTCAAAATCCACCATCTCAAGCACCAGTAAGTCCACAGTGAGTATCATACTACCGAAGTCTAGTGGCAGGCTCTGACCTCCTGAGTGACCACTAATGACTCACCAGATGGTAAGGATACAGATAGGTGTCGACTCCTAGCGGTAGGTATCCTACTAATCCTAGCTATGAATACACGTGAAATAAAAGAATACGAGCTATGTAACGCCCGCTTTTTTTTCTCCCTAAAACGGCGTTACGTTAACATACTTAGGACATGTAGACATCATAATGCAGTGGAAACCTTTAACTTACTCCTACATGCACTTACTACCATTTCTAGCATCATATCATAGGAACTTAGCATAGTAACTTTATACTTAGCATCATATCATACTTAGTATCATGTCATTCGTAGCATCATGTCATACTTAGCATCATGTCATAGGGTCATACTCAAGCACATAATAGTAAAGGTAAAGTTCTATCATAACACGAGCAACCATATTGCTCCTTGGCCAAGTCACTATCACACACATTCTTTGATGCCCTCCTGCTGCTTCCTTACTGTCCCCTTGCATGATCTGCGGTATAAGAAAATAAGACTATAAGCACACAGGCTTAGTAAGACTCTTTCCTACTCACTAAAACCATTCATCATTCAATCATGAGCATATAAGACATTAACATACTTAGTGCTTTACTTAGAACATAAGCCTTTTCATCACTTAGCACACCTTCGTCATGGCATAAGCATAACTTCATCACATTCATAGCATGGCATAGTGCTTGGCATAAACATAGACATAATAAACATAATCTCATAAACATTCTTAGCATGAACCTAAATGAAATCATGGCGTCCTAACTTAGCATAACATAATTAAATCATGACATCATAAATGAGTATGGACATAATTAAAATCATGGCATTCTAACTTAGCATAAACATAATTAAATCATGACATCATAACTTAGTATGGACATAATTAAAATCATGGCATTCTAACTTAGCATAAACCTAATTAAATCATGGCATCCTAAACTAGCATGAACATAAATAAATCATGGCATTCTAACTTAACATAAACCTAGTTAAATCATGGCATCCTAAACTAGCATGAACATAAATCAATCATGACATCCTAAACTAGCAAGAACATAAATAAATCATGACATCCGAAACTAGCATGAACATAAGTAAATCATGGCATTCTAGACTAGCATGAACACAATCAAATCATGGCATCATATATTAACATGAACATGAACAAAATCATTTGCATAAACATACCTTGCATAAACTTACTTTGCATAATATTCTTATCATAAATATAATGCATAACATGGATGGATGCATGTGGCAATTGCATATATATATATATATATAAGGATGCTTAATCTTTAAAAATATACTTTTCATTACTTAAACATAATCATCATATCATTGGGCCCTGGCTTGTACCACATACATACATCATAAGCGCGCATCCCTAAGTAAATACGAGGTAGCTAGCCTCGACCTACTAGGGTAAGGACAGCATAGTCGGTAGTCCCCGAACTGAGGCGTTCTTAAGGTGCCCATCCCTGTTGCACAGCTTCGGTAGTGCCAGAACCGTGGACAGCATAGTCGGTAGTCCAGAACCGGGGTGTTCTTAAGGTGCCCATCCCTTGGACCCATACTTCGGTCCGGTACAAGCCCATTCATAAAGTAAGATACTTTACATGCTTCATCATTCATAAGACATTCATGGCATCTTTAACATAGCATAACTTGTTACGGCTCGGCCCGTCTACCGGCCCATTTACCAGTCCTCACGACCGTCGTACCGTCGACCATCGACCGTGCCGTTTAGCATATTTATGCCTTAAAGACATAAGCATCATCTTTCATTCATCATACTTGTCATTCATCATCATTCATTCATCATACTTGTCATTCATCATCATTCATTCATCATACTTAACATCATCGTTATGCCTTAAAGGCATGTGCTTTAACCTCATTCATAAGACATGGCATACATATATCTTATTCATAAAACATGGCATACATGCATATTATTCATAAAAACATGGCATATCATTCATAAGACATGGCATACATACGTATCATTCATAAATCATGGCACATGTCTAAACATCTATGACTTAACATATAATTCATGACATACAAACTAAGGGTTTGGTTAACATAGAACTTCTTCCATCTTACTAAGCATCTTTGGAGGTTTAACCCAACCCTAACCCTAAGTTAGGCCCTTGGCCGAAAGCCCCAAGGAACCATAGGTTCATGAAGCTTTACATAACTTCCCCAAACAACATCCCATACATACATACTAGGCCATAGGAAACATTTGATTCCATACTTAAGGCCAACCCTAATCCTTTAACCCTAATCTTGCTCTTGGCCAAAACTTCAAAGCCATGGGGCATGGAAAAATTTCCATTAAAATCCCCAAATCAATTGTTATACACCAACCATACCTTACCATAGGGCCATTTGGGGCCCTTACTTGAAATGAGTCCTAACATTCCACCCCATTAGGGTACTTGGCCGAAACCTATAGGGACTCTAGGCCATGTGAAACATTCATATAAATACCCTCCATCTCCCTTATATCATGACAATACATAAACAAACACTTGAGGTTTTAAACCCAACCCTACACAAGGGTTCTTGTTGTTGGCCGAACCCCTAGGGTATCCTAGGGTACTCCAAAAATTCCCAAAAATTATACTTAACCTCTAAACATCATAAGGGAACATTAAATAACATTATACAGATTTTTAGCATCATTATGGACCCTAAAACATGGTGGCCGAAACCCATAGGGTTTCTAGGGTGATGATTCTATTCCTTTCATGTTGGCCGAAACCCTAAGGTGTCTTAGGGTACTCCAAAAATTCCCAAAAATTATACTTAACCTCTAAACATCATAAGGGAATATTAAATAACATTATACAGATTTTTAGCATCATTATGGACCCTAAAACATGGTGGCCGAAACCCATAGGGTTTCTAGGGTGATGATTCTCTTCCTTTCATGTTGGCCGAAACCCTAAGGTGTCTTAGGGTACTCCAAAAATTCCCAAAAATTATACTTAACCTCTAAACATCATAAGGGAATATTAAATAACATTATACAGATTTTTAGCATTATTATGGACCCTAAAACATGGTGACCGAAACCCATAGGGTTTCTAGGGTGACGATTCTCTTCCTTTCATGTTGGCCGAAACCCTAAGGTGTCTTAGGGTACTCCAAAAATTCCCAAAAATTATACATAACCTATAAACATCATAAGGGAGCATTAAACCACATTATAAAGATTTTTGGCATAATTATAGACCTTAAAATCCTTGTGGCCGAAACCCATAAACCTAGGATTCTTGATTTTCTTTCCTTTCAACATCAAATCCAAAAACCAACCTTTATAACATGCTAAAAATCATAGAAAATCATAAAGAACTAATATACCACAGGTGAGGGAGTCTTACCTTGGGTTTCTTGATTTTTAGACCTTAAGAGAAGAAGAAGATTGCAAAAATCCTTGGATCCTTGCCTCCTTGTCCTTGTATCCTTGGAAAACCCTTAGATCTTGGGGATAGGACCTCTTGTGGAGCTTTTCCAAGGGGAAACCCTTCCTTGGGTGTTCGGCTAGGATGAGGGAAGGAGGAGTTTCGAAAATGCAAGTAATGGGAAGAAGAGGTAACTCCCAAAACCCCCCTTTTATAACCCATTAAGGAGGTAAATGAAGAGTCTCTCCATGACCCTTCATCTTTTTCTATGCCTTAACCAATATCCACTTCATTCCCTCTTAACAATACCTTGCTAGGTGAGTTGGTTAGTGCATACATGGTTGTACAAGAGGTCCAAGGTTCAATCCTTGGTAGTTGTACAATTTTTTTCACTTATTTTATTTTATTTTTTCTAGTATTTTCAAAAATTCCTTAAAAATTCTCCCATAATTATGTTAATATTTCTTATTAAAATCCCTTTATATTTATACTAATTTTCACCTAAAATCTACCAAAAATTATGGTACTAAAAAGCCCATATAAGGCCCATTAGTGTCCTTTTTCCCAATTTAAATGAGAAAACATGGATTTTCTAGGCCAAGGTTTGCATTAATATTTCTAGTTTCCTCAGAAAATTATCTAGACATGCTTAATATTTTAAGTAAATATTAAGAGAATTTTTCGGGTCGTTACAAGCTACCAGTATCTACTAATAAGTCTGCAGACACTGAATACAGAGAGATAATATTGCGGAAGACTGATCCGTCAACCCTATGTGCCTCCTCTCAGGTAACAGCATAAACTCGTCCGTTCTCTGGTGGTGGAGGTAGAGGTGGATACTACTGTGGCTGCGGTGGTGGCAGAGACTGAGATACAGGTTCTCCAACAAAAGACTGAGGCTGATATGGTGCAGGCTAGTAAACTGGGTAATACTGAGGCAGGGGCATGTACCGCTGCTGTGGTGATGACACAAAACTCTGTGATGCCGCTGGCGTACTGACATGCTCGTATCCGGGCATGTAATAAATGACTGCTGGAGGGTTGTCTGAAGCGGACGGAAGAAATACTGAGTCTTCCGCCCTCCTCTCTGAAGTCCCATCTATGCTGAGTGTCCACTCTAAACCGTGACCCCGGTCCCCTCATTCTGTGCCTTCAGCGCACAGTCTCGACGCATGTGTCCCGAATGCTTGCAGTAGAAGCACACTGCATGCCCTACGAGACACTCTGATGCTCTCTGGATCCACACTGTGTACACTGGTAGTGCCGGCTGTCTTCTTCTAATGTTGCTGAGATGACCAGGAGGAACCTCCTGCAGAACGTCCAGACTTCTGAGGCCGAGTAGATGCCCCAGAAGCGCTCTGAGCTGACTGGCTCTGGTTTCCCCGCTTCTGCCCTACAGTGTGCGGTGGTTGAGTTTGAGCTGAACTCTGAGCTGACTCCTTCCCTTTCTTCTTCTCTCTATTCACCTGATGCCGTGTCATCTCGATCAGAAGGGCTTTCTTTAATATCTCACGGTATGATGCCGTACTGAATTCGGTAATCCGAAGTCTGATATACCCAGCTAGTCCCCGAGTAAAGTGAAGCATTCGTGATTTGTCCTCGGCGACCAGTTCGAGGTAGAATTCAGCCAAACGGTTGAATTCTGTACTGTACTCCATGATCGTATGAGTCCCCTGCTGGAGAGTCAAGAACTCCTGGCGCTGTGTCATCTGGTATGCTACTGGAATGTACTGGCTCTTAAAGGTCTCTCGAAAGACTACCCAGGTGAGGCGCTGCTCTCCAATAACAGTGTGTTGTGAGGCCCACTAGAAAACAACCTCATCCCGCAAGTGATAGGCAGCTACCTCTACCTTTTCCCACTCTGAACATGCCATGTAGTAGAAAGTACCCTCTAGTGTCTCGATCCAGGAGCGAGCAATCCGAGGGTTAGATCCTTCATGGAACAAAGTGAATCGGCCTTTCACCGACTCTACGAGTGCTAGTATCCGTGCTCTGGCTCTAGCCCAATTCGTCGAAACAATAAGAGCTACCAGTGGAACTGCAGAAGGTGCCACGACAGAAGCTGTAGGCGGAGCCATGTAAAATCCCGGAGCAAGAGACACTGGTGGGCCCAAGTAAACTGCCAGAGCATGAGCAGTTGAGGGTGCCGCAGAAAACCCCATGAAAGGTACTGATGAAGGCACTGAAGGGTAGACAAATTGTAGGTATCGCCGAGGGTGTAGGTACTGCTGGGTACGCTATAGGGGGTGCCGACGGTGGTACAATTGGGTACGAAACTGCAGGCACCGCTAGAGGTGTAGCAGTAGGTACCACTGATGGTCCAGTTGAGTATGCAATGGCAGGTACCGATGTTGGTATTGTGGGGATGTCTAGTGTGGTAGTCGCGGGTGGTACGGTCGGAACCGCTGACAGCAGTGGAGATGGGGGCCTCAGAACACTCGGAAGAGTCTGTCCATGGCCGACCGGCCCCGTCTCCGTCGGTCTATCGGGTGACCTAGTCATCGAAGACCCGGTAGTAGACTTACGTGGTCGTCCTCGACCATGTCTCGATGCGGGAGCATGTCCATGCCTAGCCATACCTGTTACAATATTACCCATTGGTTACCAAAGGTACAAGTCAACTAACCTTACCAGAGTAGACAATTGTAGCCCGGAGATGTCCCGTCGCCGCCAGGTCCCAGAGTTTAAATCACGTCGCGAAAATGACTCTGAAGATTCGAAATGTACTCGGGTAGATCTCATCAAACCCGAGCTCCGACACCTACCAAATAGGTATCAGATTTAACTCCGACAAATCCAAAAAGCATAAACAGGCATCTGAACCTTGGCTCTTATACCAAAATAAATTAGTAACAGATAAAATCTGAAAAATCGACAAGTCCCCAAGGTATCTCGCAACCTGGCTTTGATACCAAAAATAAATTGTCACGCTCTGAGACCAATGGAGCCGCTGATCCAATATAAAATCGGACAGTGTCTTCCCTGTCCAACGGATAATTTACACATACACACAAACAACCATGCAGTATAATTGGCCTCAGGCCTCAAAATAGATATATGTCATATGAAATAATACCATCACAATACGAAATACCATAAAAACTCACCTCAACTGCCCCGGGCAGGCACATTGAGGTGAGTTTATTGCATGGACTCAAAAATATAATATTGCATGAATAAATCAAATACAAGCCCACGGTATCGAAATGAATACAAAATAAAGGCTATGCTATAAAAAGAAACAAAACAAGCGGAAGCACTCATCCAAATGGAGTCGTGGGGACCCGAGACTGGCAACTAAGCTCCTCCGGCGAGCTATCAACCTGAAAACAAAAACATTGTGATGGGTGGTGAGTCCAAGTGCACTCTGCGGGTATATAAAAAGATATGCATGTGAGAAAAATAGCTAAACAAGCTATACAGAAATAACATGATACAATCTCAGCAATAGTATCAAAAATATGCATAACTGAAATAACAAAGGATTGTACATACCAAAAATTAGTATATCCTGATCATAAAAGGACCCGTACCATACGAGCAAGTGTTGGGTCATCAAACCACACAAATGATATATGTTGTTTGTGCATGTCAAACAAGTGCAGCAAATAAATGCAGCAAACATAATCAAATACACAAATACATCATATGCACATGATGCAATGACATGGTCACCCCTGACGCCAGTCAATCCACTGAGACATGCGATAATATGTCGGCCGAGTGGGTAAAGCTGTGACACTGTCCGCACTTTGCCATCACTGCTCCTGAGTGATCGAGTGGACATGATGTTGGTGGAGTAAACACTCCGCCGCATATGTATATGGGGAAGATATCTCTCATATCTTCTCTGGTCTATGGGAAGAGAAGGGATCCCCGCCTGCTACCACACTCCAAAACCACTACCCATGAGTAGTCGAGCGGAGCAGTACAGAACAAATGCACACACCCAACGGTATCCACTAACCTATGAGTGGTCATGTATGCATATCATGTGCCGGAAGATGATACTCAACCATAAGGGAGTCGCTGATCGCCGGTATGCAACAGTGCAGGTATGGTGCATCTCTAACACATGCAACCCCTACCAGGTCATCGATACATAACTTAATCTATCATGCATAAGTCGTAAACATGTATCATAATCCAATCATCCTATATCCAGACACACAAGCAAGTATGACTAGAATCAATTAATACAACCATACAGTGGTGAGTTATGTTATATCTACATACTCATGCTCATACCAATGCTATACAGAATCAGATAACAAAAATATGAGACAGTATAGAAAGGATATCTAAATCAAATCCAAGGTCAAGCATAAGTATCAAGCAAGATAATAAAACGGTAACATATAAAGGTAAATATCAACCTACTGTAAAAAAAAATCAAATAGTCATGCATAAAAGTTAAAATAGATCTATAGAATACAAGCAAGAAGTACCCACCTCCAATAGTAAAAATTCATATTAAAGCAGAAAGAACCACCCGCCAATAATCCAATTAACAACTTAGTGTCCTGTATCAAATACAACAATCCTTAGCTATTTGAGTAAAGGTAAATAGCAAATCAACTACTATCTCGTGTTAGTAGTGATCCTATTTATAGTAAACATTTAGCTAATCTAACTCAAATGGCTAACTATTAATTAAACGAATAGTCGTAGTTAGGTTTAATAGGTTTTTAAACATATTAAGCCTATCGCAAATGTCTAACTAACCTAGGTAGACATTTCACCTCATTCCATAACCTATTTCCCTTTTTGATGCCCATGGCACAAGAGGGAAGTCACACTCAATCCATGTGTATCACTTGGTCACAATAGGCAATCTACGTCAAAATCTACTACCCGGAATCCTACACAAATCAAACCACACGCGCGAGGAGAAGTAGCCCATGGAAACAACCAGAAACCATAGACCTAATTTGATCCAAGCCTGACCCAGCCAACCCATTCCTCCCATTGATCAAACACAATACGATCAGAAACAAGCAAATCCACCAAAGCAACCCTCGACACTTTATAGCTAAGACCAAACCTCATAGCTTCTACGCATTCTACAATTTGCTCCAACATGCAAACCCACACTTTGATCCCACAGCAAGAAGAAATGGATCACAGAACCAAACTAGAAAACCCTCTCCCAAAACCAAATCAGAACAATGGCAGTAGCTACTATAGATCACACTAAACAGAATGAATTCCAACCCAAGATTGAAAGTCCCAAAACAAGATCGATCCAAAACATAAGAAGACTCGAAATCCCAATGACATGAACAGGAACACAACAATCCATAACAAACTACCTCATCTACTCCAAGAAGAGGACAGAACAATCAAATGCAAATTGATTACATCCTTACCTCAGACGCACCAAATCAATGATCATCGAAGACCCTTTTGCTTAGCTTTGGCAAAAAACAGCAAGCTCCAAAACAAAATTCCAAGGTGAACCCCTTCTTCAATGAGCCCTCTTCAATCCTCAGCTCAAGAAGTTTGCTGGCAAAGACTCCACGCAGCTCCAACACCCGCTACACCCAAATTGGGATCGACACCTAACCATGGGCAAATCTGATGAAAACTATTCCACCAGCACAGGGAAGCACTCGAGACACAAATCTAGGCCGGGGATATGAGTCTTACCCGTTTAGATGATTGCCGGTGTGTAACCCTAGCGTCCACAACCGCACCTTCCCACCGCAACCGAGAGAACTCCGGTCACCAATCGCAAGCCACAAGGCAACGCAGGGAAAACCTTCGATCCTCCGACTCGTATGCAAGGTAGAGAGGAGTGGGTAGCTTGGCGCGAAGCGCGACGAGGTGGAGGTCGATGGATCTTGGCGACTCCGCGTGGAGTAGGGGAGAGCAAAAATTCGAAAAACCAGAATTAACCGAACCGAACCGACTAAATTTTGAAATTAAGTTTTTAATTTTTTTCTCAAAATTCGGTTCGATTTTTGGTTAATTCGGTTCAGTTTTCGATTTTGAATTTTGTAATTCGATTAAACTAAATAAGAATATTAATTTAATTATTTTTATTTAAAAATATAATTAAATTAAATAAAATCTTATTTTTTTTATTAAAATCGATTAAAATTTTAAAATTTTGGTTAATTCGATTAAAACCGAATTAACCAATATTTTATCGGTTCAGTTATCTCAGTTTTTATCAAGAAATTTGGTCGGTTCGGTTATTTTAGAAAATATCAGTTTATTTGATTTTCGGTCTATTCGGTTCAGTTCGGTTTTAACCGAATACTCACCCCTAGCGTGGAGACGATATTGCTAAGCGTCAGACCAAATCGCAGGGAAGACTTCCTTTAATCCAACCCTATTTTTGAATTAACCCCCCTTTATTTGATAATTCCAACCTACACCCCTATCTTATGAGATTTATGCCACTAACCCTCCTAATGTTTAGTTTTATTCCATCTAACTCCCCGAAACTTCGCCTAAGAGCCCAAAAACCCTAGGATCATTTCCGAAAAATGTTTCGGAGCGAGATAAAAGTGTCGAATTTAGCAATAACAGTTAATGACATTGGATGAAGATGGTTTAAGAAAATATTGTATAAATCTTGAATCTGCTCTAAAAAAAGATGATGCATCTGATATTGATGCATATAATCTACTTTTGGAATTACGAATGTTGAAAGAGATGTTATCTCTAGAAGCATATGCCACAAATAAGTCTTAGACGACCATTAAAATTTTAGAGTTTGCATTGAAAGTAGATATTTTCCCGATGGTTATGGTTGCTTATCAAATTTTAATGATTATTCCTTTGACTGCAGTATCAATTGAAAGGAGCTTTTTAAAATTAAAATGATTGAAATCTTATTTGAGAATTATAATGAGGTAAAACAGATTGAGCGACTTAGCAATCCTTTGCATGAAAAAAGATATTGTGATGGGGCTGGGTAGCCCAGGACGGACACGGGAATGAAGAAGTTAAGGGCACGACTTGATCCCCTCACTCAGGTCTCGGGACACCCCTCAAGGATGCATTCGGGAGGCCTACCTTGGAAGACCTAACCTCCCGGGATTCCCGAGCTCACCTCGAGGGCCGGGGCCCTCACAATAGCCAACTGTGGATACTGGCTAGAAGAGTCCATGCACCCTCCCCCTGTACCATTGGTCCCATGAGGGAAAGAATGGCAGGGGCGCTGACGGTTTCGAGGTATATCCCCTCATCACCGAACACGGGGACCGTGGCTCAAATATTGGAGTCGTGGCACCAATAAGGGGGGCACGATCGGCCAACCTACAGCAAGATAAAAGGTAGTTCAACCCTGTTAGGATCGTTCCGTACGCTAGAGGGGGTGAGTAGCGTTTCTTTGTCTTGTTCTTCCTACGTTGTTAGTATGCGCAGCGGAAACAATAATAATAAACAATAACAACATAGAAATCACTGCTAACAAACCTATTTACTTGGTATCCACCCCGGCCGGGTGACTAATCCAAAAATCCGTCGGTGGATCACTCCCCGGATAACCTCCGGCTAGCTCTCGTCGCTCCTTGTGGGTGGAGAAACCTCACCACAACACCTTTGACAACCTTGACCCCAAAGACTACTAACTTGCCTTTAACCAAGACAAGTTTCGTAAGAAACTCAGCCACCACGAAGTCCTCTTTAAATAGGACTCGGGGCTGATTTCTCGCTACCAGTCGACAGCCCCCAGGGCAGTCGACTGGTGCCAGCCAAATTCGTCCCAACGTTCGAATTTGCCAGCTCACCAGCCACCTACCAGTCGACTGCCCCCAGGGCAGTCGACTGGTCCCAGGGCAGTCTACTGGTCCCAGGCTGAGACCCTTCTGTGAGTTTCATCAGTCGACTGCCCTCAGGCCAGTCGACTGGTCTACTCACATACCTAAGGTTACCCTTCCCGAGTACATTTCACTCCGCACTCAAACCCTAGGATTTCTCGAGTACAATCACACTGCACTCATACCCTCACGACTCGACTGACTCCTCCGCAGCCTCGACTGTTGCCTTCGCGCCCTCTTCATCTTCGGCTTCCGTCCCTCGGATGCAGGCAAGCCTCCAGCTTGCCTCCATGCCATCCTTCACGCATGCCTTGAAGTCCGCGCCCATCAGCTCATCGTCCTTGCTCTCCAAGGTCCCTCAGGTGCGCACACAAGCTTCCAGCTTGTCTCCATACCACCCTTCACCATACCGAGGCCGTCCAGTCAATTCATATGCGTAACCTGTACATCCTGTACACTCAACATACGTATATAAGAATACAAGGGTAATCCTAACTTAAACCCTTTGCCCAAACATCAAAACCCATGGTCACACCGGACCATCTTAAGGCCGATTGCTCCAACAATCTCCCCCTTTTTGATGTTTGACAATACGTTTAAGTTAGGGAAATAAATAGTAACAAAGAATATCAAAAACAATGCTAAATGTATGCATATGCAATGCATACATGGATCCTATCCCAAGGCATCCCACACCTAACCCTCCAAGTTAGGAATTTTCACCAAATCGGGTTTTTAAAGCTTCTCCCAAGCTCCCCCTGCATTGGACTTACAAAGGCTTTTTAAGAACCTCTCCAAGGTTCCCCTTACGCCAAGACTGGAACAATAATGCTTCCCCTTAATCTTAGCTCCCCCTAAACCTAGGGTTTCTAGCAATGGAGTGTTTGGTTTTCCAACTTAAACCTAACACTTCTCCCCCTTTACCTAACATCAAAAAGAACCCAACAATATCCCAATTATTGGTTCTTTTAGTCCCTAATGACCATAAACAATGTGTACTAGCCCCCCACACACTTGTTTTGCATCATTTGGACACCAACCCAGCTGCTGATACAAAAATCAGCCCTGACCAGTCGACTGCCAAAATGGCAATCGACTGATACTCTGAAAGTCTGAAATTTCAGCATTTCTGAGGAAATTCAGAAATGAGCCAAAAATTTCACAAATCTCCAAAAATTCCCAAATTTTGTGGAGAGGTTTGTGGTACCCATATCTACTTGGAAAAAATACATTCCAAAATGTATCTATCACCATTCCCAAGTTTGACACAAAATCCAAAAACTAGCAAAAAGGTTCACTCAAACCTTAACCAAAAGTCCTAGTTTTGGTTTTCCCTTGATGTCTCTGCCCATGCCAACTCACAATGCGTCCCTAGCATTGATTTACATGGAAATTACACACCAAAAACTAATTTTCATGCAATATGACCCCAATATCATATTTTCATGCATGAAACTCAAAAACACCGTGCCAAAACCCAAGAATTGAGACTCAAGTCCGTCTCCAATTCTTTTGGCACACTCCATGGTCCATCTAGACCTCTAGGAGCACCCCCTCCCAAGGTCCATTCACCATATATCTCATATTGAGAGAGGACGAACCTGTCTTTGACCATAATTTATCCCTCACTCGTCCCTCATTTTTTATATCTTTGTCCCTCTTACACTAAAAAAATTAAGGGGGCCGGTGTCGCCATCACCAACAACTTGGCTCCGTCCTTGCCTACGACATACACTACAAGAAAAAAGACATATTGTGACATTTATTTTATGACACTTATTAGTAAATGTCATTATAAACTAATTATAATGACACTTATTAAAACAAATTAATTTTATCAAAAAAGTATCTCATTAAACCTTTTATCATGACACATTTTATAAATGCCCTTATAAACCTAAACATTTTTTTATTAAAACATATTATTTATTTTGTTTTAAATTTATTTAATTAAACTTTTTCCAATTTAATTAACCGCGAGAACAAATTCCCCTTCTCCAACTTAACCGCGCGATAGAACAAATACCACCGAACCCTAAATCGCCCGCTCCTTCGATACAACGCCAAGTTTTTTGCTCGCCCGCTCCTTCAATACAGCGGCAAGTTTTTCGCTCGCCCGCGCCAGCACGCGAAAACCCTAAATCACAGCCTGCTCGATCGCCCCGATCGGCTCTCCACGGAGTCGCCCCTCAGCTCGCCCGCCTCCAGCTTCCCCTCGTACGCCTTCGAGATTGAGGAAGGCGACGAGTCCTTCTCCACGCCGACCAGGAGGGCACCGATCGTGGCCTTCCAAGGGTCCGGCCAGTCCAGTTACTCTACGTCGCCTGCAGTTGGAGTCACTCCGGGCGTGATCAAGAAGGGGGCTTACTATAGTTGCTTGAGGGGAGGCCGTTTTATGGAGAAAGAGTCTTGCTTGGCCTGCGATGCCAAGTATTGCAGTAGGTCCGTGTTGATGGCTATGAGCTCCATGCCCGAGGGGAGGAAGTGCATCTCGTGCATCGGCTCTCCGATACTGGAGTCGAGCAAAGAGAGACTGGGGAAGAGCTCGCGTTTGCTGAAGAGGCTGCTGAGCAACTTGGAAATTGAACTGGTGATGGAGGGCGAAAAAAACTGCGAGTCAAATCAGTTGAGACCGGAAGATATCTGTGTGAAGGGGAAGAGTCTCGGTCTGGAGGAAATGATTCTGTTACAGAGCTGTCCGTGCCCTCCTCCTAAGCTTAAGCCTGGAGATTAATGGTACAACAAGGTTTCTGGTTACTAGGGAAAGGTGAGCTAGAGTCTTTGCATAAAAGTATCCTACAATTCATTATCTGTGTTCTATTTGTCAACTTTTTCTAGAATAAGATGGCATTAAGTAACACAACCATTTGCTTCAGAAAACATAAAGGTTCGACCAATCGACCTTAGTTGCCTAGGGAGAGAACCAAGCGTTTGCTCTTTTTTTATAATTTTTTTAATCGATATGATTTTCCAACTAAGTAATTTCTATGGCAGATAAAGCTACACGATAGTATTGACCAAACTTAAATTAGGTGGTTAAACATGTCTTTTATGTCGCTTCATTCACCTTTGTTTCTGTTGTATTTGTGCCAATATATTAATTGTTGATGTGATGATCATCAGGAAGGGCACAAGCCTGATAGCATCATTACTACAAATTTGAATGTCGAGGGGCATCTAAAGGAAACTGCAAGCAAGGGAAACACTGGAATTCAAATAATGGTCAGGAGATCACAAAAGCTGAGATGAAGATGCTTAAAGTACATTATCAATGCTTGAATATTTACATAAAGCTTAATTGAAATTCAGTATAAGCAGATTTAGCTTACCTTTCATTTAGTGGGTTGGTGTCCCTTGTGCTGGGAATCCTCATTATTGGCTCCATGCTGATGGGACATACATGGAGGAAGGACAAAAGAATGTGAAAGGGAAGATTTGGGGAAAGGTAGACACTAGTTTTGTTTGTTGTATTTACTCCTAACAATTGGAATTTGTGGGCAAATTAATTTTCTCATGGTTCCTCATTTTGCAGCACCGTATGAAATTGCTTTGCCCTGTGCTTTCATTGCCATTTCCTAGTAAGAATGCAAAATGTTGTAAGCCTGCCAAGGACGAAATATTTTTTCTCTCTCTGATGATTATTGGAAAATACTCGGTGTAAAATACGGGTTAAAAAAAATCGAAATATATATATATATATATATATATATATATATATATATATATATATATATATATATATATATATATTGTTATATATATGGTTATATATATATATATAGTTATATGGTTATAAAAAGGAAAGGTAATAATTAGAGATAATTATTAATTATAATTAATCCTTTCCTCTCTTAATCTCCCCGTGCCCTAAGTTTTCTCCCCCCGCCGACTCCCTCTCTTCTCTTCTCCTCATACGCGAGCCGCAGCCACAGCAGCGACGCCCGACTCTTCTTCCTCCCCTTCGCGTTTCTTCTCCTCTCGCGTGACCTAGCCGCAGGGGAAGGCTGC
The DNA here is from genome assembly GCA_024364735.1 of Boesenbergia rotunda. Taxonomy (NCBI): domain Eukaryota; kingdom Viridiplantae; phylum Streptophyta; class Magnoliopsida; order Zingiberales; family Zingiberaceae; genus Boesenbergia; species Boesenbergia rotunda. Next base: position 80,479 of record JAGFNQ010006470.1, read on the forward strand.
GACGCCGACCTCTTCCTCCTCTCGAGCCCTAAGCCCGCAGTCAGCCGATCCCTCTTCCTCTGCGTGCCCTAGCCCACGGTCGACGCCGACTTCTTCCTCCGCTTGCGTGACATAGTCGCAGGCGCCTCATCGCCGACCAGTGTCATAGCCCAAATCGCGAAGCACAGGTGAGGATTATTGTCTAGGTTTAACCATGGATGGTTGTTGGATTTGAGATCAGATAGGGGAAGCCATCATATTAGGTTTGATTGTAAGCTTGATTGGAGTTTTAACCGTTGGTTTGATCTCATGTTGACATGGAATTGTAGACTTGCGTTTCCTTGCTGATCGCCGGAGCTGTGGGGCATCGCCGGTGATCAACTGAGTAAGATTCAACTGCTTTAGGGTTGAGGTTCGATATTGATATGTTCCATTAGGTGGGAATCAATTTTAGATCAGTTTGGGTTTCTGGTTTGGAGTTTAAAGTTGGTTTTCAAATGGATTGTAATTGGAATTATGTGTTAAGCTTTAATTTGTAGATCTTGCTAATGATCTTGATCTTAGGTTGTTTCATAGGGAATGAATTCATTAGGCTTGATAATAATATTAATCCTAATCAGATTGGCATTAGTTAGGCAATTAACTGAATAGATAAAACTTGATTAGCTAGTTGATGAATCTTGGAAGTGATGAAGTTAAGGATGATGTTATAGCTAGATCTAATCTAATCATTTGGAAGAATTAGATTAGGGTTATTGATGGGTTGGATTAAATTTAATCAAGGAATTGAGATTAATTAAAGATAACTGGGTTTGAGGATTTCTTAATGATCAAGGCGATTAGGGGTTCATCCTAGTTGGTTTTGAGATTTATTTTAGTTGTTGAATATTATAATTTGTTAAATCATACATATTGGCACAGGACCTTGATTTGGATACAAGACTCTAGACGTGGGATCTATTTTGATACGAGCATCTACTTTGAGGCGGGTACCCTTTGACTTATCTTTTAGATATAGTCTTCTTGCTATGCATTGTCTGTTACAGATAACAGTAAGATTGTATGCTTATCTGCCTTAGTGTACCTGTATCTGATATATGCTGCTGTTTATCCTTGAGGTTAGCTCCTGTTTCACTTTATACAGTCTCACGAGTTGCCATCTATATGGGTAGATATATACATAGATGTAGTGATACTTTCCCTTTTGCATTTTGATATTGATAGATCACTGGTTATTTTGTTAGTATATCTGCTAGGTCACTTGTATCCCATTATATAGGATTCAAACCTATTCCTAGCACCCGGTGGTGTTAGTTGAGAACTTGGTGAGGGTTATATGGTTGGATCATGCACCATCCTTGCATTGTTGCATGCTGGCGATCATCGGCTCCTATATAGTCCGAGCCCGTCGCCAGTTACATGAGGATATGCACACACATCCACTCATGGGTAGTGGCTACCATAGGTTGTGTGCATTTGCCCTGTATTGCTCCGCACGGTCACTATTTGGAGGGTGGTTCTGGTGCGTGGTAGCAGCCAGGGATCCCTTCTCGTCCTGAGACACGAGAAGATGAGAGCTAGACTCCCCCACTTCTTGGGGTAGGAGAGAGACCTCCGCCAGCATCCTGTCCACTCAGTCACTCAGGAGCAATGATAGCAGGGTGCGCACAGTTGTCATAGCCCTACCCACACGGACGTTCATTTATGATAGGTGGACGGTGCCTGACTGGCGTCAGGGGTGACACATGTCATTGCACCATGTGCATATTTTGCATCGTGCATTGTTTGCTGCATTTGATTTCTACACTTGATTGACATGCATATATTGGATACCTGTTCATCTTGGATTATATGTTATACTTGTTCCCTAGGGATGTATTTCACCCTTTGCAGGCTAGACGGATTCGGGTATGTACCTTTATTTAGTATCCTTAGTATACCCTTTCTGATTGTTTATATGAGACCGTATTAGCATAGACCCTTATTGTTATTGTAACGTACTATGCATATCTGCTGGGTATCCGCTGAGCTTATGGACTCACACCGTTGCCATTACTTTTTGATTTCAGGTTGATATCTGCCAGGAGGGTCCGAGTCGCCAGTCCCGTACTTGCTACTGAATTGGTTTATGCATATTTCTGTTTCTAGACCATGTTATGTTTTATTCCGTTGCATTGGATTTTTCGTGGACTTGTAGTACTTGTCTTATTTTATGGGATTGTACTTTTGAGTCCTATGTTGGACTAGTGTGTGGTTTTGCGGCATTCCTGCCCCCTGGCAGCTCAGGTAAGTTCGTATTTAGTTTTGACAGTATATTGTCTGATATATATGTTGTCTGATTAGATTTGAGGCCTGAGGCCCCTATAAACTGCGTGGGATTGTTATATCTGTGTATGTATGTGTAAATTGTCCGTCGAACAGGGGAGGTGCTGTCCGATTTTCTATTGGATCAGCGGCTCCTAGGTCTCGGGGCGTGACACTCGGTCAATGCCATCGATATACCCAAAAATTGTTCGAACAACTACATACTTTAGGATGTCTTGATGGAGCTTGTTGAGGATTTCTGAGGCAGGCTGTTTTGACTCTAATGAATGTCTAGATATGTACATGTTTAATTCCTTCAAGTATTGTTTCTTGTGTGAGCATCTAATGTTTGCATGTCTTGGAGTAGCTGCTTTTTAATGTATAGTTCCACATTGATCATTTTGGCATGATTGAGTTATTGGCTTTACGAGGCCAAATTGTTGTATGGGTTATCATTCATGGAGAGCGAGCGCCAAGATATCAAGATTATGATACAGACCAGCATATTTCGAGACCTTGCTTTGCTGCTAGAGTGTCGTGAATGGTTTGAAGAAGAGATTTTGGCTAAGAGGAGAGACAACCAACAACTTGATTCTTCAGGTACATGACTATAATGCTCATTAATTCTGAGTATCTCACTTGCAGCCCATTCAATGTCGTATTGTTTATTAAATATTGATTTTTCAATTGGTAGGTTGTTCATGTAGATTTGATGGTCTATATAAGCTTATAATGATGTTATTCCAAAGATTGTATACAGATGTTATCATACCGCCAAACATAATGACCTTAAGGTTTTGGGGTCAATAACAAAGGGGTGACTTATCCTTGTATATGTTTTGTTTTTGTTTAAACATTGGTGCTTACTTCAATTTCACTTGACTCTTATATATTAATAAAGAGCATTATTGATGTCTAAGTTTGCATGACAGCTTGTACAAGATGTTGACTCTGCTAAGGAACAATGGAAAGTTGGTGGACTAGTGTGTCTTGCCCTATATTAATTGAGTTGTTCCTTCACCAACACTTTATGGGATCAAGCCAACTGAAGCCATGTACTTTGGTGTTCAAATAACAGATATTGGTTGGCGTATCATGCACAAGATCCTTTTACAAGTGGTCATTCCAAAGGAATATCTCACTCCCTCATAGAAGCCCTAGTCTTTTGCTGGTATAAATCTTCCTGGTAATTTGGAATAGTTATTAAGGTTGATCATCTAATAAACTGCATCAAACATGATTATCTATTGTATGTCAGGAATGTAAACCTTCAGTCTCCTGATTTTGGCATACTTAATTCACAAGCCATTTGTGGTTTCATAAATATACTTAAAATCATGAGCTTCTCTAGGCACAACTATATGTGACTGTAGTGGTTTTTTCACTAATCACCTTTTACTTTTTAACTCCCATGAAAATAAAGTGCAGTATGAGGCGATGAAACTAATGGTGAATCTATCTTATTTTGTTTTTTTTCCTTTCTTATTAGTACAATCTGGGATATGCAATAATGGTAGTCTAGGATATTTTCTCTTCTGCACGGATAAGTTTCGTCAGACTTGTATAAAATATGATTAGTCATTACATGTATTACGTGTGGCGTTGATTAATGCTTTAATATTCTCAAGTTCACCATTTTGTCCTGCTGACGCATACCATTCAATATATTATTTTGTGGTTCATATGATTAAAAATATATGTGGTGGAACACAAGGTTAACTTTTAAGCACCAACTTTCAAAAATGGAAGTTTACGGAAGAGCTAAAACAATCTGATCAATCATTTTGTTGGGCAGATGATGAAACAGAGTATTCGTTGGTTCCGCGATTGAAGGCATTTGCCGATTGGCTTGTGAAGGTTATTGCCTCTGGCAATTTTGAAGCCATCTTCCCAGTTGCTATGCAAGAGTATGCACCATTAGTGGGGGAATTGTGGAAAGATTCTGCTATTCAAGCAACATACAAGCATAGGAATGAACTTCGGCTCCTCCCTGCCACTTCGACTTACTTCTTAGAAAGGGTAACAACTCCTGTTCCTTTCTTTTGTTTGCAACTTAGCTTTTCTAAATTTCAAGTTATTACACTAAAGCTTGAACATTACTATTTAGTTTACTATAAAGGGTAATAGCTCCTATTCCTTTCTTTTGTTTGCAACTTTGCTTTTCTAAATTTCAAGTTATCACACTAAAGCTTGAACATTACTATTCAGATTACTATTATTCAGCAACTTCAAAGGACAAAATTCATATATAGCTATTCCTTGTTTCAACAAGTTCAACAATAGATTATAATTGTTCATGATTCCAAATTCATGACAAAATTTCAAAAGACCGAAAAGCCTTTTCACTTTTGCAGAAATGTGAGTGAGTTAATAAAGAGCTCCCTCTCTTCTTCTGTCACAGCACACACTTCTTTTGTTTTGTTTTGTTTAGCTAGTATAATAAGATTATGAGCTCGTCTCTACTATACCAAAGAGTTAACTTTGCTTGTGAAAAAATCTAGATTTAGATTGTATACATTTTTTTCTTTATTATATACTTCTTTAATTTTATTTCATTTACACAAACTAATTAATATATGATTTTTTTGTAGGTGATAAGAATATTGGATTTTGTTTAAGATGTGATGGTTGAAGATTGAAGATGCAGTGAAGTTTGGAAGTTTGGTTATGTTTTGCTTTAGGAGAGATTTAATTTTTTTGTTAGTTCTTAAACTAAATACATTGGGTACATTTGTGATTGTGATTAGTGCATAGATATTTTTTGAGGTGACCAATTTGACAGTCTTGTATTGCAAAAAAATTGATAATTATTGATTAACACTTTAATTTCAATTTAAAATTTTTATTTGTGTTTATGTTAATTAGTTATATGCATAAATATTTATATCATGAAAATATTAAAAATGAGTGAGATATTTATTAATATATGATATTTTTTGTCACAATAGAACATTAAATCATGTAGATAAAAATATCATTGTAAAACTCATATGAAGGTATTTCAAAATATCATAATAAATAACTATTAATGATAATTTTAAATGTCCTTATAGATTAATATAGTAGACATTTATATGTGTCACTATAAATTACATAACAAGGCATTTTAAATTAACTTTATAAACTATCATTAGTGACATTTTTTATTATGACTATAAATAAAATTCAAGACACTTATAATTGTCTTGATAACTAATTTTAAATGACATATAAATTTGTCATCATTACTATAATAAAACAACATATATAAATGTCATTACAAATCTTATAGTGACACTAATTTTTGTCACTATAACACTTATTCATGCTATTAGTGGTGTCACTATTTTTATTTTATAGTGACATTAAGAATTGTCATAAGTGATAAGACTTTAGACGACATCACTATAGAGGACATTTTAACTTAATGTCACTATATCAAAAATGTCAGTATAAGTAATATATGATGACACTTTTCAATGTCATTAAAAGCATTTTTTCTTGTAGTGCCTGTACATCCTGTACACTCAACATACGCATATAAGAATACAAGGGTAATCCTAACTTAAACCCTTTGCCCAAACATCAAAATCCATGGTCACACCGGACCATCTTAGGGCCGATTGCTCCAACAAACCCCTCCGGTAAGGGGGTTACGATCTTTCATCCCTGCATATCTCCTTTCTTTAGCACCTTCATTTGGCTACCCTACTAACTTGGGCGTCGGAGTGGACTCCGTCGGACCCCGGCCGACGTGTCCCCTAACGCTTGTGTTACTCTTGCAGGATTCTTTCGTTCCTCGGCGACATAGCAACCTCTGCAGGGGATGATCCTCAGTGACCGGCCATCGCCGACGACTCCTTCCGGAACAAATTTGGCGCGGTCTGTGGGAAATTGCAAGAAAGCACCCGAAGGAGCGCCGATGGTAGAAGCAGAGGATCTCGCTCATCCACGGGAGGATGAAGGCCCTAAGCAAGAATGACGAGAAGTGGAGAGTGAAGAGGTACAGATCCATCCTCAGGGCGGAGGGGGAAATACACGCATCGCACTCGACCTTGCGCCGACACTACGAAATCGCCTCATCGAGTGCCTGCAAAACCACAGGGATGTGTTTTCTTGGGCTGTCGAGGAAGTCAAGGGGATCCCCCCAGCGCTGGCTATGCATCACCTACATGCGTCACCCAAAGCCTGTCCCGTGAAGCAGAAGAGGAGGCACTTCTCCTCGGAGCAGGATAAAGCTATAAGGGAGGAAGTGCAGAAGCTATTAAAAGCGGGACACATCAGGGAAGTCTGGTTCCCGGCATGGCTAGCCAACGTGGTCCTTGTTCCCAGAGGCAAATGGCGAGTTTGCATCGACGTCCGAGACCTAAACAAGGCCTGCCCGAAGGACTGTTACCCCCTGCCCAAGATAGATAGGCTGGTGGACTCAACAGCCGGCTGCGAGTTCATCTCCATGCTAGACGCATACCAGGGCTATCACCAAGTTTCCCTCGCACCCGAAGACCAGGAGAAGGTCAGTTTTGTGACGGCTGACGGCACCTATTGCTACAACGTTATGTCTTTCGGCTTACGCAACGTGGGTGCCACCTACCAGCGGATGATGGACAAAGTTTTCAAACACCAAATCGGGAGGAACATTGAGGTATACGTGGACGACATCTTGGTCAAGACGGAAAAGGGAGGAGACATGATCTTGGACCTGGAGGAAACATTCGCCACCTTAAGAGCGCACAGGTTAAAACTAAACCTAGCTAAGTGTGTGTTCGGGGTTAAAAATGGCAGGTTCCTAGGGTATATGGTGACGGAAAGAGGGATTGAAGCCAACACGGAGAAGGTAAAAGCCATCCTAGATATGTCGCCCCCGCAAAACTTCAAGGAGGTCCAGCGTTTGAATGGCAGAATCACTGCCCTGTCACGGTTTATCTCCAAATCCGCAGACAAGGCCCTCCCTTTCTTTAAAATTTTGAGAAAAGCTGCCAAATTCGAATGGGATGGCCAGTGTGATAAGACCTTTGAAGAACTTAAAGCCTATTTGGCAGATCTCCCGACCCTGTATAAGCCAGTGGAAGGGGAAACATTATTCGTCTATTTATCAGCGGTCGAGCAAGCGGTGGGGTCGGTGCTTGTCCGAGAAGAAGATCGGATACAACATCCCATCTACTTCTTCGGGCATCTACTAAAGGACGCCGAGACACGGTACACTATGATGGAGAAGCTGGCCTACGCCTTGGTCCTGATGGCTCGAAGGTTACGGTCATACTTCTTTGCGCACCCCATCGTGGTTCTCACTAATAGCCCGCTCGCCCGAGTCCTTACTAACCCCGAGGCATTGGGCAGGTTAATCAAATGGACGACAGAGTTAAGCGAATATGGCATTGAGTATCAGCCTCGAACCGCCATCAAAGTACAAGCTCTCTCCGACTTCATGTTGGAGACCGTCTTGGAGGCAGAGAACGAAGGTATGTGGATAGATCCGCCATCCGCCAACACAGCGGAGTGGGACTGCTATTGATCTCCCCCAGGGGGACACACTGCATTTGTTTATCCGACTTCACTTCAAAGCCACCAATAATGAAGTCGAGTACGAGGCGATTTTTGCAGGATTACAGGCAGCCCGGCACATGGGCGCTCGCCGAATCACAATATACTCGGACTCTCAATTAGTGGCTCAACAAGTAGCGGGCGACTTTGAAGTCAAATGCGAACGGTTGCAAAGGTATGTAGCCCTATACGAACAGTTGAAAAGCACTTTCTCGGAGGTATTCTTGCAGAAGATTTCCCGGTCAGATAATATACGGGTCGATAAGCTAGCTAAGTTAGCTAGTTCCATATCTACTTGGCGGTTGGAGGAGCCCAGTGTGATGGAAGCAATGGTGGCCCAAATCGGAGGAGAACTCAGAACAGACGAACCCGCAGACTAGAGGAATCCATATATATCCTTCCTCCGAGACGGATCCCTGCCAAGTGGGAGCCTAGAGAGTCGGTTGTTTCGCCGACGGGTAGAGGGGTTCACACTGGTCGAGGATCAGTTGTACAAGAAAGCCTACGCCAGGCCCCTCCTTAAATGTGTCGGGCCGGAGGTGTTGGGACCGGGTGCATGTCGACAAGGATACGAGTTCGTAAAATTCAAAATTTTTACGTGCAGCGGAAGAATTTGCATAAAATAATTTCCAAAATTATTTTAACTTCGTATCTAGCATGCAACCTTATGGTGTGTTGACATAATCATAAAATCAAACTTTGCGGAAAAGTAAACTAATTTACTTTGTACCTTTCGTAACTCGAAGAAAAGGGACGAGATCCAACCGTAGCGTCCCTTGGAAGCTTCGCCTCTATTCGCGTCCACGCCGAGTTCTCTTCGGGATGACTTCACAAAGTCACGAGTTTTGTGCCGACGAGAACTACTAGATTCTCGGAAGGCACAACTAGAAGGACAAGAGAAATAATGGAAAAACTAACCGATGAAATAACGGAATCAAATTCCGAGAAGAGAGGAGTCGCTATCCGCTTCTTCTTCTTCGTCTTCGGGTTCTTCTCCTTCTTGAAACCTCACGGCAAACACCCTTGTTGGTGTTGTGGTTGGGCGCCGGCCCTAGAGAGGCTAGGGTGCGCCGGCCCTAAGGGAGGAAGAAGAGGTGGAGGAGAGGAGATTAAGAGAAAGAGAGAGGGAGTAATTAATCTCTTAATTGTGTGGAATAAGGGCTAGCCTTTGGTTCCTTTATATAGTAGCAACTCCTTTGCTAAGTCTCCCTCTAAACCGAATTAACGGAATTAACGGAATTAGTTATAAGAAATTTATCTTATTGCTTATTCCGTTTAAGCCTAGTCTTATTATAAACAATTTATAATAAAACAAATTAGTTATCATAAGAGATTTATCCTATAAATTCTCTTATGAATTTTATTATAACTAACTTTATAATAAAACTAATTATTTATCATAAGAAATTTATCCTATAAATTCTTATGAATTAATTCCGTTTAAACCAAGTCTTTATTATAAACTAATTTATAATAAAAACTAATTCTTCTTCTCTTTAAATTATAGAATAAATTTTATAAGAAATTTATAAACTTTCTTATTATGGAAAAATCAATTCATAATTGATTTTATAAAATTAAAATAAATCCAATTCATGGATTATTTTAATCTTCCATAAAAGAATAAATTTCTATAAATTTTATTTATATAAATTTCTTTATACAAATTTATTTATCCATAATTTATAAAATAAATCGTACTAGATTTATTTAATTAATTAAACCAATTAAATTGGTTTATTCTCCTCTATTTGGCCGGCCACCAAAGAAGGGTTTGGCACCCTCTTTGGCCGGCCAAACCAACCCGGACCGCCGCGAATTAAACTCATTTAATTCGCCCAAAAAGCCTTCAAAAGACTTAGCCATTTTTAGCTTCCATTGCACCTCTGACTAACTCAGATTCGACTTATTTCTCTTGATCGGAAAATCCAATTTTCAACTCGTTTTAAATCCCTCGGATTACTCGTAGTGCGTGTGACTAAATAGGCTTTCGATTTATGTTGGCCGTCTATAATTAACTGATTATAGAACGATCATGAGTGGCACCTAGTAGTACATCATGATCCCCAATTAATCGAAAGATCAACGGTTTGACCTCAGAAGAAATTATTCTGAAACCCTTCAGCAGCTCTAATGAATCGTGCCCCATTCCCTTCACCACCTTATACCCACTTGGTTCAGGACACGGTCAATGGTGTCAGTCCCCACTAGGCTGACTACGTCACACCTAGCCCAAGTAATGTCTTACTCGTCCTTTGGATTTCTAATTACTCTCATGTATTTTAGAGACTCTCACTCTAAACATGATATGCTCTGGCCAGAGGCTTTGAGTAACAATCCGACGATAGGCCTGGGTATACATCTCCTCGCAAGGAGTGGTGAATTCTTTGTAGGCTGTTCAAACATCTTCGGGCACTTCGGCTTACACCCGATCATCCTGGGTCCACATCTCCTTGGAGATGCTTGCTTAAGATGTCAAAGTATAAGTCTCCATGACCAAGATGACTTGAACACCGCAAGTCAAAGGAACATCGCACTTAAGCCGCAGTAAGATCTTCATTGACATATCTACATGTAAATTCTCATATGAAGTCTTACAGCTAGTCACTCCAATGAACTAGTTCCCTTAACTAGCATCCATGTTTATCTCCGGACATCCCAATGTCACCAGCCAGTGAGAATCAGCTGATTAGAGAATAACCCATGCTAGTCTCAACAGAATTGATAGTGTCCGTTTTTATCAATTCATCGACTAGGGATATTTTCAATACTTCACATTTGCGCATTTAGAGATAATCACTAGTTGTGATCTCATCACAAATTCTCTTATGCTGTGAGTTGTATTGCGGACATTCAGTAGATGAGTTTAAGATCCCAAACAAATACACAAGCATGTATACTCAAATAGTGAATTATCATTTATTAATATAAATGTTTTACAATCATAAGGCGATTGCCTTAGGACACTTCTCTCATATCACTAACAGGAGGAAACTGGCTACATAATGCGAGAAGTGCACGAGGGTATCTGTGGAAGCCATATTGGAGGAAGATCCCTGGCTCGCAAGATTCTTTTGGCGGGGTATTTTTGGCCTACTGTGCAGGCTGACTCGCTCTCCTTCGTGGCCAGATGCAAGGCCTGTCAAAGGTATCAACACATCTCTCATCACCCAACGTAGCCATTGAGGATTTCTACCGTATCGTGTCCATTCGACCAGTGGGGAATGGACATTGTAGGACCTTTCCCCATTGGACCCCAGCAGAAGAAATTCCTCCTGGTCCTCGTTGATTACTTCTCTAAATGGGTAGAAGCTAAACATCTGGCCAAAATCACAGAGGGGGCGGTAATGAAGGTTTTATGGAAAGATATTGTGTGCAGATACGGTATCCCTCATAAGCTGGTGTCGGACAATGGTAGACAGTTCTCCGGACGAAGGTTGAAGGAATGGTGTGAGGGGTTGGGCATTCAGCAAGCCTTCACCTCCGTCACCTACCCACAAAGCAATGAATAAGCAAAGGTAGTCAATCGGGAAATTCTCCGAGGGCTCAAGGTAAAGATGGATCATGTTGGGGGCAGTTGGGTTGAAGAACTTCCTAGCATCTTGTGGGCTTATCGGACTACCCCAATAGAAGGAATCGGCGAGAGCCCTTTCCGCTTAGTCTATGGGGCAGAGGTCGTTATTCCAGTGGAGGTAGGGGAGGAGTCTCTACGACGGCGACATTACCGCCAGGAAGATAACGATCAAGAGCGGTTGATTGATCTAGACCTCATCTCAGAGGTACGAGACAAGGCCGTGACAAGGCTGGAAGCTTATCGGCGGAGAATGCAACTGGCCTACAACCGTAGGGTGATCGCCCGCAGCTTCGAGGTGGGTGATCAAGTCTGGAAGAGAATTAAACCTGTGGGGATCCCGGGAAATTAGAACCACAGTGGGATGACCCTGACGTCGTGATCAGAAAACTTAAGCGGGGGAGGGAGCACGGTAGAGTTATGGCCAGAACAGGCACGAGGACACAAACCTAGGTCCGCTCAACTTCTTCATCCTGGCACCAGCCTGATCAGTCAGTCATGCTTTCTCAATCAGACTTGAAGGGGGGACTTGTGTGATGGGGCTGGGTAGCCCAGGATGGACACGGGAATGAAGAAGTTAAGGGCACGACTTGATCCCCTCACTCAGGTCTCGGGACCTCCTCAAGGACGCATTCGGGAGGCCTACCTCGGAAGACCTAACCTCCCAGGATTCCCGAGCTCACCTCGAGGGTCGGGGCCCTCACAATAGCCAACTGTGGATACCGGCTAGAAGAGTCCACGCACCCTTCCCCTGTACCATTGGCCCCATGAGGGAAAGAATGGCAGGGGCGTTGACGGTTTCGAGGTATATCCCCTCATCACCGAATGCGTGGATCGTGACTCAAATATCGGAGTCGTGACACTGATAAGGGGAGCACGATCGGGCGACCTACAACAAGATAAAAGGTAGTTCAACCCCTCCGGTAAGGGGGTCATGATCTCTCATCCCTGCATATCTCCTTTCTTTAGCACCTTCATTCGGCTACCCTACTAACTTGGGTGTTAGAGTGGACTCCACCGGACCCTGACCGGCGTGTCCCCTAACGCTTGTGTTACTCTCGCAGGATTCTCTCGTTCCTCGGCGACATAGCAACCTCCGCAGGGGTTGATCTTCAGTGACCGGCCATCGCTGGCGACTCCTTCTGGAATAAATATATTGGAGGATATCTCATATGACGATATCATTGATGACTTTGTTTCAAAAAAATATAAAAGTGCATTTTAAATAATATTGATTGTTGAACAAGTTATTTTGAAAAATTTTATAAAATATTCTTTTGTGTGTTATTTTTTCAATTTCATATTTTGGTTTGCGTGTTATTTTTTCAATTTCATATTTTGATTTGCTTTGATTATGTTATTCAATTAGTTTTTTTAATATATATTTGACTTTTTAGTTAATGTAAAAGAGAGAGTTGAAATGGTTAAATCTATAACTTCATCTAAGGTTTAATTTTTTTTTAGAATAATAATTGAGAGAGTGAAAATGGGAGAGTGAAAATCATAATAAATGATGTGGCACCTTACATGCACGATCTTCAACGGGTTCACCGTACTCCCTAAGGTATAGTTTGATTCGGGGCAGCGGCCGAAGGCCGTCGATAGTGTCCAAGTAATAATCGAATATATATATATAAAATATCATATCATATCATATTATATCATGTCATATTATTTATTATAATTTTTACTCTTCTATTTTCATTGATTGTTTTTTTTTTAAGACCGCTCCTTTTTTTTTTTTTTTTTTTTTTTTTTTTTTTTTTTTTTTTTTTAAGAAGAGACTTGCGGAAAGTGATGGAATTGTTATTGGTGCTTAAAGAACAGTATGCAAGGTCCCTTCTTATTCATTAAATCCAGTCAGCATGCAAGAACGGCACGTGGAGAACAATAGTTTTTCCACTTCAGCAAATCCAGCCACCTCTATTGTTTTGAGACCATTCCTACCGATGGAATTACTGGGGCGCTTGGTATAAATTTGACAATAAAAATGATAATAAATTTGATTGAGGAATTTATAAGTTTAGTGATAGCTTAATGGGGGATAAGTTATAAAATTAAGGGTATTATATTCTTATTTTAATTCCGATTCTCGTATACCGAGCATTATCAATGAGAATGAAATAGATTTCATTCTCATTTCTATCTTCTAAACCCGCTTATCAAATACCCCTGAGATATGGACTGTGGGCATAGTTTATGCAATGATTGTAAGTTTGATAGCCTCCGGATTTTCTGCTGGAGTTTTTTATGCACACTGTCTAATTTTGTAATGATTTTCTATGACTGTTTGTTAGTCTTTTTACATCCTATTTAAAAAAGAAAAAAATTAGAACTTCTTTAAAATTTGAAATTCAATTTTATTCTTTGATAATAATTTTAAAAAAAATTGATAAAGAATTAAATTTTAATTTCTTTTAAACCTCTCAAAATAAATCACACTTAAATACCTCTGATTTGTTAAAAAAATTCACTTGAACAAATTAAATTATCAAATCGTCCCCTCACAAAATAAATCAAAATTGCTCCGGCCATCCTCGCAAGATAAAATCGTAAAAGTATAATAATTGAATTGAATTTAATTTTATTTTTATAATTCATTCCAAATATGAGAATTGAAATTTAAATTCGAATGAAATTCAATTCCGACCGACATTGAATTCTAATTCCTTAAAAGATTTCTAAACATGGACATTATTCAACTGCGTTAGTGAGGATTATGATCATATTAATTGCTATGTCATTCCTTAATTTTTTAAATTTTTTTCTAAAAATTTATCATTATTATTCTCGGACAGATAAATCATAATGATTACTTAAAATTATGAATTACTCATAATAGTTAATTTTATTTATTTTAAATTTTCCACATCAACTGTGCTCAGTTAATAACCCTGTAATCGCTAATCTCCGGCTGCTGGATCCGCCGGCGTCGGCCATACATACTGATGTTCCTCTCCAAATCGGCCTTCTTCCTCGACGTAGCTCTGCAGGCGATCACTGATCGCCAGTACCGCGCTGCTGAAATGGTCCAAAGAAAGCAGTAGTAGTATCAATCCAATCTCCGGCTTCTGGAACCGCCGGCGACGGCCATACATTCTGATGCTCCTCTCCAAATTGACGACCTTCTTCTTCCTCGACGTAGCTCTGCAGGCGATCACCGATCGCAACCGGCTGCTGTAATCCAAAGCAAGCAGTAGTAGTGTCAATCCAATCTCCGGCTGCTGGATCCGCCGGCGACGACCATACATACTGATGCTCCTCTCCGAATCGACGGCCTTCTTCTTCCTCGACGTAGCTCGGCAGTCGATCACTGATCGCCACCGGCTGTCCTGGAGGCGGCGGCGGAGCCGAGGAACCCGCTTCGATCACTGGCGGGGAGGGGTGGGACGGTGGCGCATTGATCGACGCCGGTGCGCCGGTGAGCCTCTGAACTAGCTCGCGGAAACCATCTCGGTGGACGCTGAACACCTGCGGCGGGGGACGCTCCGGGCGCCTCCACGGCTTCGACTCCGGCATCCGGATGATGCGGACCGGCGCCGAGCGGGCTTGGCCGGCCGGGACGTCAACGCTACTTGAGGTACTCCCGCTGGAGTTCGTCATGGGGCGATCGATCGAGTGATTCGAAAGGGCAGAAATGCCGCGCTTATTTATAGATTCGCATCGCTGCGCGCGGCAGGTCACGCGCCAAATTTCAGAGAAACCGGGCGGGTTGATCACGGTGAGGGGCATTCGGGATGGTGCATGGGGCCAGCCAGGATCCAGCCTGAATGGCCGGTCAAATGGCGTCAAAGACTTACATTCGAAAAGAGGTCAGTCAGACAGAGGGCAAAAGGTCAAAAGGCACCCTTAAGCTTTTAATTGAAAGAGTTTTTTTTTAAAATATATATAATTAAAACAGTATGTTTAATATTTTTATTTTAATACTATTATAAAAGGTATTCATTGGTTCGAGCGGCGTTATATATAGGGATGAAAATAAATTAGACGACTTATATCAAGGGCCTATGGCCTGGCCTGTAATTAGCCTAATCAGATCTGGCCTGTTTAAAAATAAGATAATATTCAGGCCTGTTTCAAAGTCTATTTTTCTTATCAGGTCAGGGTCAGGCTCAGGCTCAATATAAAAATTACCAAGCCTGACAGGCTGGTCTGGTCCTGTTAAGATTAGATACATATGTATATATTTGTAGGTCTGGTCTGTTTTAGGCATGTATGATGCAAGATCTATTTTGAGACATGTATGATGCAAAGCCTGTTAAGGTTGATTTTCAGCCTGTTTAATGTTTTGACCTGTTGGCCTGTATAAAGTGTTTTAATTTACAGACTTTGTAAATAGGCCGCAGGCCAGGCCAGACTATTGAACAGGTCAGGCTTAGGCCAAGAATAAAGCCTATAACAGGCCACAGGTCAGGCTTAGACTATTTTGTTACTATACAGGTTTAGTAGATAAAAGTTTAACCTGGCCTGATCTGTTTCCATCCTTGATTATATATACCATTTCTTTAAAAAAAACATAAAATCCACGTATCAAATTTTTATGTTAGTTAGAAGACGATAAGTTCTAATAGGGTAAGATTAATTTCTTAATCATTTGATAATCGGTTATAAACTAAATTTTATGATTTAACTTTCTTTATATAATCTAGAGAAGGATGGATTGTGACTCGTGAGGGTGAGGAACGTCAGAGGTGAATATAACATTTTTGTCTCTAATGGGTTTTTGTAGAAACTGAGATTTTATAGAGGATTTTCGTAGAGTTTTATAAGAACATTTAGCTATAATAATTGTTGTAATGTGTGAATTGTTTCATCCATTGTCGGATGTTGAAGATAACAATGTTGGAACAGTACCATAGAATGCTTAACATCGAGAGTATATATCTAGTACTGTTGTAAAAACTTTTAGACTTGGAAATATGAAGAATATTGTTTTAATGGTGGAAGCTTTTCGAACCATTGTGAATATAGAGTTGAATGGAGCTAGCCTTAGATCACTGAACATTGTGACCTGAAATTGTGCCCTTTGTTATTGTTTGTTAAATTAGTTTTAAAAAATTCAAAAAGAAGGATAATTAAACTCGAAGAGGGAATTAAGTTTGGAAGATAAATACAAATTCATAAAGCATCATTTAATTTTGACTGCCATAATCATTTAGCCCATTTATTTAATTAATAAGATGCCCTGGCCTTTAATTAAGTCCAAAAGGGGGTTTTGTATTCATTTTACCCATTTTTCTTTTCTGAAACGCCCTTCAATCAAGTTCAAAAGGTGAAACAAAAGGTGTTTCTTCAATCATTTTGCCCATAAAAGACAACCATCATAGACTACACCTTTGTTCAAGTCGCGCAGTAGTGATGGAGGTTTACCTGAGGAGGGTCGTTTCCTCGTGCCATATCAAAATCACGAGGCGGCTGTTGCTGCTGCTAGCCTGCTACTGCTGCTACAATATATACAAGATTCTTTCGGAATTATGGTACTGTAAAAAAATATTATCATTCATATATTCATAGTTCAATTTTTTAATAATAATATATATTCCGGAAAGAAACGACGCGAGCGGCGAGTCATCAAAAAACAGCCCACAAGTACGGTGACGAACAGAAAACTATAAGAAGTGGACAACGTGTGCAATTATTGCACACGTTGCCAGGGAGTGGGCTCGTTGCCCCTCCCTCTCCACTTCTTCTACACTCCTTTGCTCTCCTATATAAGAAAGGGGTAAGGGATTCATTCAAGCAAGTGAAAAACAAGAGCAAGGAAAAAGCTCTAAGAGGTGGAGATCATCCATAGGCAGTGAAATTTGATTTGTGGAGGCTGAAGGACTTTCCGACCCGTGATCGTTCTTCCGACGACAAGCGCGAAGAACAACAAAGGACGCGTTGAAACCACTGTAAGTGTTTACCGTTTTTCAATATCGTAGATTCATTCACGATTTCATGCATTAGAATTAACAATTGTATCAGAGCCGTAGGGTTTTAAGTAGCATGAAATTACTTCGCCGGAAAATCTCGACTTTGTGTCGGCGGATTTCTTTCGAGCCGGTAAACTAATTGTTAGTGTCGCGAACCGATAATCCCACTCGGCCGTGTTGCATGCTAGCGATTAACCGCGTTCGTCGCTGTGAAAAATTCGCAGCGGCCGACGTCTGCATCGTAGTGGACGGTCGAAAAGAAAGGCATAGACGGCGAAACCAAACTCGAAAAAGAAAACCGAAAAAAAAACGGTGGAAGAAAACTTTAAAAAAAAAGGATTTTTTTTTTGCATGTTAATTAAGGTCGTAGATACAGTAAAATTGCATGTTATTTTTTTTCCTTCGATTAAATTAATTAGCTTTGTGCTTTAATTAATATCTTATTGTTTGGTTGAATTTATATTAAAATTTGGCTATTGGTTATTGAAAATAGACCAAAATTTGATTAAATGGATTGGATTTTAATTAGAATTAATTAAATCCGATTAAGTTAGGTTCATTTCAACTGGAATTTAAATTATTAGTTGATTTAATCAGACCAACTTGATCTAACTATGTTTATGTCTAGTTCGAACCATTAGTTGGTTTGACTAGACCAAATTGATCCAATAAAATTAGGATCTAGTTCAAACCACTAATTAATTTAATCAGATCAGTTTAATACAAACCAGAAGCATTTTGTTTGGTTCGATCAATAGATTTGATTTTGAATTAAGTGAGTTAACGACTAAGATAAGTCATCCCTGTCCGGTTAGATTAGTTCTAATGAGGATAATAGACCCAGACTAAGGATTCGATTTCCTAATCGATCAGCCTAATATGTTAGTCAATAAAGCTCCCCAAATTAAGAAAATTTGTTTTTCTTATCTGTTTATGACTCTGTGGGTTTATGCATAATTGTGAATTGAATTGAACCAGTTTTGTTACTGGTTTACCGGTTTTGTATTGACATTGTATATTTCAAGTCCAGATGCCCAGATTTATTATCACAATGACTCGTCGCGATGTGCGACGGAATGAGCTAAGGGAACAGATAGAGGAGATTGACTACCGCCCAAGTCTTGGAATCCAAGGGCATATGGGAAGGCTTGATCGTCTATTTTGGAAACTCGAGCAGGAAGAGTTTCCAGTCCTAGATAACTACCAGATCGGAGCATTGATTCGTTCATTGCCGAGGCGTGGTGGAACAGCTGCAAGATGTATCTGGGGATGCTTTGAGGGGCGTATCTCATATACCGAGCTGTGTAGAGAACTACTTCGCCTAAATTTTTCGGAAGAAGATCTGGAAGACTCGGAGGACGAACTAGAAGAGGATCCAGAAATAAATCCAATTGTAGAAATCGAGGAGGATCTTGAAGAATTCGAAGAAGATCCAGAGATGGATCCAATTGAAGAATTCGAGTAGGATCCTATAGAATCGGTGGAGGATCCTGAAGTTAAACTACCTCTCATCAAGTCTGGGATGAAAGGGATAGTATTTACCACCGCACTAGTCTTTGTCCTAGTGGGAGTAGTACTAACTTATCTAGTTTATTAGAGTTTGTCTTAGTTACTGTTGTTATGTACAAACAGTATTTGCTCAGTTTTTTTAGTCATGTAGTAAGTTACTGTCGTTTTGTACGAATAATTTTTCAAAAGGTTATGTTATGTGTTAACAAAACTTCTTAATGATTAGTTCATTTCATTTGAATGATAAGTTCATTTATGATTAGTTCATATGATGGGATGTATGTAAAATAACTAATAAATATTTATTAGATTGGATATACGGAGGATGAGTGGGAACGTAGTTACCACTTGATTTTGTAAACCGACTCTAATTTACAATGAGTTAGTTATTAGTTACATGCATATGAGTTATACTGAATGACTAAATAATGCGTTTATTTATGTTAGATAATGGCAACGAAGAATATAATAGCTGAACTCAATAAAGGAGAAAAATTAAATAGGGACAACTACAAAATATGGCACCTTAAGATACAGTATGTACTTGAGGAACAAGAAGTTCTAGAAGCTGTTAATCAATTTATGGTAGAACCTGTAGATGGTTCTATAGCTCAGCATAGACGTGATCTAGATGCCTATAAGGCATGGAAAAAAAAGGACTCCACTGCTAAGGGTATTTTGATTAGTTCAATAGTATATGACCTGGTACATGAGTATGAGTCATTACCATCGACTCATGCTGTCTGGGTTGCCCTGAGAAATAAATACAGTGGAGTTAGCTTGAGCAAGCTTCGTCAGCTAACAATCAAGTTTGACAGTTATAAGAAACATCCGAATGTCTCCATGACCCAACATTTAAGGGAAATGGGGAATATGATTCGAGAGCTAAAAACTGCTGGTCTTGAGTTGACTGATGAACAACAGGTTCAAGCAGTTATCCGTTCCTTTCCTGATTCTGGGGAATCAATGAAACAGAACCTTACACATAGTGAAAGTATAAAGACTTTCATGGATGTCTCACGCCATGTTGAATTGGAGGCGGAGAGAATAGAATCCGCAAGGATTTCTGGACAAGCTTTTGTAGCTGAAGGCTCTGGACCCAAGAATAAGAAAAGATGGTTCAAGAAAGGAAAAGGAAAGGGAAAAGGAAAGGGAAAAGGAAAAGAAGCCGTTGATGCTGGGCAGGGCCCAATCAAGAAGAATGTTAAAGGAAAAAAGTATGGACAAAAACCTAAGAGCAAGTTGACTTGCTATAACTGTGGCAAGAAAGGCCACTTTGCTCGGGAATGTACTGAGCTGAAAAAGGTAGATCCATATTTATTTTCAATTCACGAGCATTATGTTGCTAGTTCAGTGTTGTTAGCTGATTCTTATCCTTTGTGGATTATAGATTTAGGAGCAACGAATCATGTAGCTCGTGATCGAGCTACATACGTGGAGTACCGTCGAGTACCAGCTGGCAATAAGTGGATATATGTGGGAAACAATGCAAGAATTGAAGTCAAAGGAATTGGCACTTGCAAGCTCAACCTACGTGGTGGACATACCCTGTTTCTGCATGATGTCCTTTATGCTCCTGAGATTCGACGGAATCTAGTTTCTGTTTCTNATGCATAATTGTGAATTGAATTGAACCAGTTTTGTTACTGGTTTCGGTTTTGTACTGACATTGTGTATTTCAATTCCAGATGCCGAGATTTATTACCACAATGACTCGTCGCGATGTGCGACGGAATGAGCTAAGGGAACAGATAGAGGAGATTGACTACCGCCCACATCTAGGCATCCAAGGGCATATGGGAAGGCTTGATCGTCTATTTTGGAAACTCGAGCAGGAAGAGTTTCCAAGTCCTAGATAACTACCAGATCGGAGCATTGATTCGTTCATTGCCGAGCGTGGTGGAACAGCTGCAAGATGTATCTGGGGATGCTTTGAGGGGCGTATCTCATATACCGAGCTGTGTAGAGAACTACTTCGCCTAAATTTTTCGGAAGAAGATCTGGAAGACTCGGAGGACGAACTAGAAGAGGATCCAGAAATAAATCCAATTGTAGAAATCGAGGAGGATCTTGAAGAATTCGAAGAAGATCCAGAGATGGATCCAATTGAAGAATTCGAGTAGGATCCTATAGAATCGGTGGAGGATCCTGAAGTTAAACTACCTCTCATCAAGTCTGGGATGAAAGGGATAGTATTTACCACCGCACTAGTCTTTGTCCTAGTGGGAGTAGTACTAACTTATCTAGTTTATTAGAGTTTGTCTTAGTTACTGTGTTATGTACAAACAGTATTTGCTCAGTTTTTTTAGTCATGTAGTAAGTTACTGTCGTTTTGTACGAATAATTTTTCAAAAGGTTATGTTATGTGTTAACAAAACTTCTTAATGATTAGTTCATTTCATTTGAATGATAAGTTCATTTATGATTAGTTCATATGATGGGATGTATGTAAAATAACTAATAAATATTTATTAGATTGGATATACGGAGGATGAGTGGGAACGTAGTTACCACTTGATTTTGTAAACCGACTCTAATTTACAATGAGTTAGTTATTAGTTACATGCATATGAGTTATACTGAATGACTAAATAATGCGTTTATTTTGTTAGATAATGGCAACGAAGAATATAATAGCTGAACTCAATAAAGGAGAAAAATTAAATAGGGACAACTACAAAATATGGCACCTTAAGATACAGTATGTACTTGAGGAACAAGAAGTTCTAGAAGCTGTTAATCAATTTATGGTAGAACCTGTAGATGTTCTATAGCTCAGCATAGACGTGATCTAGATGCCTATAAGGCATGGAAAAAAAGGACTCCACTGCTAAGGGTATTTTGATTAGTTCAATAGTATATGACCTGGTACATGAGTATGAGTCATTACCATCGACTCATGCTGTCTGGGTTGCCCTGAGAAATAAATACAGTGGAGTTAGCTTGAGCAAGCTTCGTCAGCTAACAATCAAGTTTGACAGTTATAAGAAACATCCGAATGTCTCCATGACCCAACATTTAAGGGAAATGGGGAATATGATTCGAGAGCTAAAAACTGCTGGTCTTGAGTTGACTGATGAACAACAGGTTCAAGCAGTTATCCGTTCCTTTCCTGATTCTGGGGAATCAATGAAACAGAACCTTACACATAGTGAAAGTATAAAGACTTTCATGGATGTCTCACGCCATGTTGAATTGGAGGCGGAGAGAATAGAATCCGCAAGGATTTCTGGACAAGCTTTTGTAGCTGAAGGCTCTGGACCCAAGAATAAGAAAAGATGGTTCAAGAAAGGAAAAGGAAAGGGAAAAGGAAAGGGAAAAGGAAAAGAAGCCGTTGATGCTGGGCAGGGCCCAATCAAGAAGAATGTTAAAGGAAAAAAGTATGGACAAAAACCTAAGAGCAAGTTGACTTGCTATAACTGTGGCAAGAAAGGCCACTTTGCTCGGGAATGTACTGAGCTGAAAAAGGTAGATCCATATTTATTTTCAATTCACGAGCATTATGTTGCTAGTTCAGTGTTGTTAGCTGATTCTTATCCTTTGTGGATTATAGATTTAGGAGCAACGAATCATGTAGCTCGTGATCGAGCTACATACGTGGAGTACCGTCGAGTACCAGCTGGCAATAAGTGGATATATGTGGGAAACAATGCAAGAATTGAAGTCAAAGGAATTGGCACTTGCAAGCTCAACCTACGTGGTGGACATACCCTGTTTCTGCATGATGCCCTTTATGCTCCTGAGATTCGACGGAATCTAGTTTCTGTAACTAGTCTTCTTGATTTGGGTTATTGTATAAATTTTTTCAGTCGTTGTGTGGAACTTCGTATTAACTCCGTGTTAATTGGATGTGGTTATGTAATGAATGGTTTCATGGTTCTTGATGTAGAACAAGATATTAATTATGGAATTAATAGTTGTTTTTCAAACATTGCTCTTACTAGTGATGCTAATATTAATAAGGAAGTTTGGCATGCTAGACTAGGACATATCGGACAAGAACGGATGAATAGATTAGCTAAGGAGGGTCTATTGGGCACTCATGCTAAGATTAACCTGTCCATATGTGAGCATTGTCTTGCTGGAAAAGCAACAAGGAAACCATTTGGTAAGGCTATTAGAGCTGATTCACCATTGCAATTAATTCATTCGGATGTATGTGGTCCAATAAATGTGAAGGCTAGACATGGAGGTTTCTATTTCGTTACATTTATTAATGACTTCACACATTTTGGTCATGTGTATTTGATTTCTCATAAATATGAAGTATTAGATTGCTTCAAACGTTATTTGAACGAAGTTGAGAATCAATTAGATCGTAAGGTTAAAACCTTACATACTGACCGTGGAGGTGAATATTTGTCTGATCAGTTTAAGACAATATGTTACGAGAAAGGGATTATTAGACAACTAACGATCCCTGGAACTCCACAGCAAAATGGGGTTGCTGAAAGAAGAAATAGAACTCTTCTAGATATGGTTAGGTCTATGATGGCTCAAGCTAATTTACCTATTTCCTATTGGGGAGATGCATTATTAGCTGCTACCTATATACTTAACCGAGTGCCTTCTAAGTCTATTCCATCTACACCATATGAACGTTGGACAGGCAAAAAACTAGATTTGAGTAATCTGAGACTTTGGGGGTCAGCTGCCTACGTTCATGATAAGACTCACAAATATGGAAAACTAGGGCCAAGGGGTAAAAAGTGTATCTTTGTAAGGTATTCTGATACTTCTAAGGGTTATGTTTTTATTGGTGAACAACAAGATGGAACCATCTCTGAAATAGAGTCAAGAGATGCAATTTTTCTTGAAACTGAGTTTCCAACAAGAGGTGAAGTTGATAAATTGATTCCTCTATTTGCTATAGAGGAGGAGGATATTGTTCCTTTATCAACAAATCAGGAATCATAGAAGAAACCTGAATCTAGTCTACCCAATGGGAGTGATTTTCCAATGAATGAATCAGTTTCAGTTTCTCAACAGTCAGACCTGCGAAGAAGTAATCGCAAGATTATTCCTAAAAGAAGGTTTGACATTGAGAATGAGGCATTAATGATTCCCCCTATTGACAATGAGGAACCTCGAACGGTTGAGGAAGTATTGAGATGCTCAGTTAGAGAAAAATGGAGAATTGCAATGGATGAAGAAATGGAGTCTATGAGAAAGAATCAGGTTTGGGATTTAATCGATCTTCTTCAAGGCCGAAGGGCTATTGGGAATAAGTGGATTCTCAAAATCAAGAGGAAGGCAGATTGATCGATTAATAGATACAAAGCTCGTCTGGTTGCAAAAGGATATACCCAAATAGAGGGTATTGATTTTGAAGAGACATTTTCCCCTGTTGTGAAGTTTATGTCAATACGTGTCATTTTAGCTATAGTAGCACATTATGACTTGGAATTACATCAGATGGATGTAAAAATGACTTTCCTTAATGGTAATCTTGACGAGGAAATCTATATAACACAGCCAAAAGGTTATATTGTTGAAGGTCAAGAGGATAAAGTATGTAGACTTAAAAAGTCTATATATGGGCTAAAGCAAGCGTCGAGACAATAGAACATAAGATTCAATGAAGTCATTTTATCTTATGGTTTCGAAATGATCAATGATGATCATTGTGTATACCTCAAGGAGGATAAAGGAAAGATTGTTATATTATCGTTATATGTTGATGATATGCTAATAGCTGGAAATGACATACAGTTTGTGATAGAAATCAAATCGTGGCTTTCATCACAATTTGACATAATAGATATGGGAGAAGCCGAGTACATCTTAGGTGTAAAGATCATTAGAGATCGATCAAAAAGACTTTTGGGTTTGTCTCAAGAAGCTTATATTACTAAGATGTTACAACACTTCAATATGTCAAACTGCAACATTGAACAAACTCCAGTAGTGAGAGGCACTGTTCTGAGCAAAAGTATGTATCCCAAGACTCCTTGAAATAGCTGATATGAAGAAAAAACCATATGCCAGTGTCATTGGTAGCTTAATGTACACTATGTTGTGTACACGCCCAGATATCAGCTATGCTGTTGGCTTGGTTAATTAGCCGTTTCCAGTCAAACCTAGGATCGAGACACTAGAAGGCGGTGAAAAGAATATTCAGATATCTCAAAGGGATGACAGATTATTGTCTCTGCTTCTAAGGATTAAAGTTAAGTCTGAAGGGCTATACAGATGCAGATTGGGCAGGAGACCTTGATGACAGAAAATCCACATCGGGTTATGTTTTCTTGCTGAATGGTGGCGTCATCTCATGGAATAGCAAGAAACAGGCTTGTGTAGCACTGTCCATAATGGAAGCCGAATGTGTGGCTTGTGCAGCGGCTGTACAAGAAGCTGTCTGGTTAAGAAGGTTCCTGAAGCATTTGAAGATTGTTGAGGATAGTGGGAGTCTCGTTACATTGTATTGTGACAATCAAGCTGCAAAAGCTTTTTCCAAGGATCCCAAATATCACAGTAAAGGAAAACACATAGAAATTAAATATAATTATGTAAGGGATATTGTGGGCAAAAGAAAGGTAGTCCTTGAGTATATTCCTACCCGTGCTATGCTTGCAGATCCTTTTACTAAGCTATTGACTAAAGAGTCATTTCTTGATTTTGTGAAGTCTTTGGGACTTCGTAAAATGTAACACATTGTAAAACAATCAAATATATGAAAGTGTCATGATTTATTCAGTGTATATTGGTTTTACATTTTGGATAAAGTCTCGATAAGCATGTTGGCAGGTTAAGATTGGTCCACTCACATGGACAATCATCTCTATTTGTTGAGTATAAATAGAGGTAAGACTATTACTTATGGGATAACTTATGTAGCTATAAATAGAGACATACTCATAAGTTGGAGTCGCCTTGATTTTGTATCAAGATGAGATCATTTATGTAATGATCGGAGGAAATGAACCCACCATTTACTGAATCTGCTAAAAGCCAGATTGAAATTCATAAGTTGAATTCAGGATTAGACATTAGGTATGTCTAGATCAAATCTATACGATGTTAATTTTGAGAAAACATGCACTCTTTTTGTTAAAAGAGAAAAACATCGTAGCATGTGATTCATACCACATGTGCTATAGTGACAATAAGGGTAGTAGGAGAATAGATCCTTGCTTCTCTACTATGTGAGACCCTTGAGATTATAAGTTAATCTTAGATTTACCCTATATGACTATTTAGCTGTCTGCTTGAAATTTTAATTAGTGTCTGCTACCTTAGTATGTATCCTATTGGCTATGGATGATTCGGTCTATGGAGCATAACTAGGAAAATAACTGATTAGAATGAATAGATTCAAGCTAAATAGGAAGACTAAGAGAGATTTACATTATTGACACTTATTCACTGGTCGACCAATTACATTTTTTGTTAAGTACTTAAAATGTGATTGTGAATAATTATATTGAATGGAAATACTGAACATGCTCTTGACTTAATGGTCATTACGAGGGATTAGAGATGTTCATATTGATGTAAATGTTTTAGTCTGGGGTAAAAGCAAGTGAATGATGTCTCTGGTTCATGTGATAGAGCGACTAAGCAAAGTGTAATAACTTTCTTAGTATTGATTTCTCAGAGAGCAGCTAAGTTAAGTGTCACAACTTTCTTAGCAATGATTGCTCGGTATGCTTGCTGTCGTATGAATCATTTTTCCTAAAGGTATGAATTGGATGATCTATTAGTCTATGTGACTATATGGTCTTTGTGACCTGATTCCTATATTGTCTATGTGACTTGACTTGTATGAGTGAGAGATGTAAGAAGTGGACAACGTGTGCAGTTATTGCACACGTTGCCAAGGAGTGGGCTTGTTGCCCCTCCCTCTCCACTTCTTCTACACCCCTTTGCTCTCCTATATAAGAAAGGGGTAAGGGATTCATTCAAGCAAGTGAAAAACAAGAGCAAGGAAAAAGCTCTAAGAGGTGGAGATCATCCATAGGCAGTGGGATTTGATTTGTGGAAGCTGAAGGACTTTTCGACCTGTGATCGTTCTTCCGACGACAAGCGCGAAGAACAACGAAGGGCGCGTTGAAACCACTGTAAGTGTTTACCATTTTTCAATATCGTAGATTCGTTCACGATTTTATGCATTAGAATTAACAAAAACGATCGTACACTACGAGATTAAGATGAGTAATAGAAACACACCGGAAGATTTTCTGGCGGAGCCCACTCCGACGCTTAAGTCAGAAATGTGAATTCTCTCTAGAGGACAACGAGGAAGCAAAATTTTGTTAAGTTCGGAAAGTTTATCCCCTTTACCTGAATGTCAAAGCACCTTATATACCTGAGGACTTGATCACACATGTCTCCACGTTCTTCTCCACGTTCCTTAATAATCGGTTACGTAATATCTTTTAGATAACGTCCACTGTGAACATTAAGACCTTAATTGCCGCGTGGGGCGGACAATAATTATCCAATGACTTTCCTGTTCTGGAAAGAGGAACAACTACTTGAAGTCGGGCTTCTGATATAATTATTTTCGGGTTCCACTCTCTCGAGTCGGTTTCGGGGACTCATCTCCCGAGTTGACCTCGGGGCATTCATTTGGTTTACCAAGAGAGTTTCGAGAACCTGAAGCCCGACCTAACCTCGGGTGTCTGTCCTTCCGAGGTGGTCTCGAGAGTTTGAAATCCGGACTGACCTCGGGTATCTGTCCTCCAGAGGTAGTCTCGGGAGCCTGAAACCCGGCCTGACCTCAGACGTCTTGTAACGACCCGGCCCCTCGGCCCCTTGGACAGCCCAACTGGCGGTCCCTTGGGCGGCCCAACTGGCGGCCCACTTGGCGACCCCTTATGTCGTCAACCGACGACCATTGGCCGTGCCGTTACTCACAAGTACTTTCCATCCCTGGCCAGTGGATTTTTGCCTTCCCCAGGATTCAAACTCTAGACCTCTAGGCTAGGCACTAAAGTTTATGAATCCTGGTACCAATTGAGCTACCGCAGCCACCCGTGGGCGATCACCTCCCTGCTCTCCTCCGATCGCGTGGGGTTTGATCCATCTTCCTCTCCTCCACGTTCCCTGCAATTGAGATTGAGGGTCGCCGACCTTGTTGAACCTTTATTGCTCTTCTTCACGTGAAGCCAAGGGATCCCTATTTGCTCCTTCGGATCGCAGCGGTTTGGGGTCGCGAATCTCAGGTAAGGATCACCATCTAGGTTTAATTTGGGTGGATTCCGGATTGAGATCAGATAAGTTGAAGTTATCATATTAGGTTTGATTGTAAGCATGATTGGAGTTGTGACAGTTGGTTTGATTCTCTGTTTCCAGGGAAATTGTAGAGTTGCGGCTTCTTGTTGAGCGTCGGAGCTGTGGAGCATCGCCGGTGATCCACAGAGGTAAGATGTGATACAATTGGTATTGATTCTATCTGAATTCCAATGTTCGGTCTTGTTGTTCTTAGATCAGTAGATTTAAGATGAAATTGTTCCATTTTAGAAGCTTAATGGTTGGCTTTTAGTGTGTTGTCGTGATCTATTTAGGTGGGGGTGGTTTTACCCTTTGCCGTAAGTCCATTGCATGGACCAAGCCCCAATGAAAGGGATTCATGTGCTGTTTTAGTTTTCCAATAATCTGTAAGTAACTAGTAGACCCCAGCAAAATAGATGTGATGGTAGACCCCAGTAAAATAGAAGCAGTAAGTAACTGGGTTAGACCAAAGAATGCCAGTGAGATCCGAAGTTTTCTGGGTATAGCCGGTTACTACAGGAAGTTTGTAGAGGATTTCTCCAGAATAGCCTCCCCACTGACAACTCTTACCAGAAAGAACATAAAGTTTCAGTGGACAGAGGATTGCGAGAACAGTTTTACAGAATTAAAGAGAAGATTGAATAGTGCTCCCATCCTGACTCTTCCAGAGACCACTAACAGCTTTGACATTTATAGTGATGCTTCTAATTTAGGACTTGGAGCAATGTTGATGCAGAATGGCAAGGTTATCGCCTATGCCTCAAGACAACTCAAGGATTATGACAAGAACTACCCTACTCATGACTTGGAGCTAGCTGCAGTAGTGTTCGCTCTCAAGATCTGGAGGCATTACTTATACGGAGCTCAGTGTAGGATTTTCACAGATCATCCGAGTCTGAAGTATTTCTTTACTCAGAAAGATCTGAACATGAGGCAACGCAGATGGCTTGAGCTGGTCAAGGTTTATGACATTGACATCCTCTACCATCTAGGCAAAGCTAATAAGGTGGCAGACGCACTTAGCAGGAAATCTAGTGACACCCTACTAACTTTGTCTACGATGTCGCAGCCCCTTCGGAAGGAAATATCAGGGTTCGGACTGGAAATTATAGTTGGGCAACTCTCCACTTTGACATTAGTGTCAACCCTGCTTGAAGACATCCAGACAGCACAGGATCAAGATTCTGACCTTCAAAAAATCAAGCAGGGGATAGCAGAATCAAAAAATGGGGAGTTTCGCCTATCAGATAGTGGGATACTGTACTGCAGTGACTGCCTATGTGTTCTGAACTAAGAAGAGTTCTGAAGAAAGATCCTAGAGGAAGTACATGGATCTCCTTATGCGATGCATCCTGGTTCCACCAAAATGTACCAAGACCTCAGGGGACGTTTTTGGTGGCCTGGGATGAAGAGAGACATCGCCAGATATGTCAGTACGTGTTTGACATGCCAAAGGGTCAAGGCAGAACATCAGAGACCAGGAGGAGTTCTGCAGCCTATCCAGATTCCAGAATGGAAATGGGAAAATATTTCCATGGATTTTATAGTGGGACTACCCAGAACAACGAATGGATATGATGCAATTTGGGTAATAGTTAACAGATTGACTAAGTCTGCCCACTTCGTAGCTATCAGGATCTCCTATTCCATGGAACAGCTAGCTCAGTTATACCTCAAGGAGATCGGCAGACTACATGGAGTCCCTAGGACTATCATTTCAGATAGGGACAGTAGGTTCACTTCGCACTTCTGGGAGTGCATACAGACAACACTAGGCACCAAACTGAAGTTTAGCATAGTTTTCCATCCTCAGACAGATGGTCAGACAGAGAGGGTTAATCAAGTACTAGAAGATATGCTCAGAGCTTGTGCTTTAGATTTCAAGGGCAGTTGGTGCAGATACCTATGCTTAGCGGAATTCGCCTACAACAATAGTTATCAGGCCATTATCAGCATGACACCCTATGAGGCTTTATATGGGCGGAGGTGTAGATCTCCTATCTGCTGGTACGAGGGTGGTGACAGGCAAGAGTTAGGCCTACAGACAGATCTTATTGATGATACCACCGTAGTCATACAGCAGATCCGCCAGAGAATAGAAACAGCTCAGAGCCGCCAGAAGAGCTATGCTGATACACGGCGCAGACCATTAGAGTTTGAAGTTGGGGATTCAGTATTCCTCAAAGTGGCTCCCATGAAGGGAGTAATGCATTTTGGGAAGAAGGGCAAGCTAAGTCCCAGATATGTAGGACCATACCCCATCACTAGAAGAGTTGGCAAAGTAGCTTATGAGCTAGAGCTACCTCAGGAGATGTCAGATATCCATAATGTATTTCATGTCTCCATGCTGAAGAAGCATATCCCAGATGCCACCCAGGTGATAGAGCCACAGACGGTACAAGAAGATCTCAGTTATGATAGTCAACCTATTCAGATAATAGACCGAGCGGTTAAGAAATTGCGGAACAAGGAGGTACCATTAGTGAAAGTCATATGGCAAACTCATAGAGTAGAAGAGGCAACATGGGAACCAAAGGACAGCATGAGGCAGAAATACCCAGAGTTGTTTTAAGTTCGAGGATGAACTTTTTATAAGGTATGGGGGATTGTAATGCCCAAAAATTCTCAGATCTAATTTTAGAAATATCCTAGAATTTATTCCGAATTTATGGATATTTTTATAGAATTTTCTATGGGTAAATAAGGCAAAAATGAATAAAAATAAAATGCACAGAGCTTAAGTGGGGTTTGACCCCTAGACCTTTACAATAAGAGGAGAATAGGCTTACCAAGTGAGATGAGTTTGTTTTCGTCGGAATAGATTAGAGGGAAAGATAGATAAGGTGAATTTAGTTGAATTTTTCCCATAAATATAAAGGGAACTTAAGGGTTTTTTTAATTGAAACTTTTCCTCACCTTGTTGCCACCGAACCCTCTCCCTCCCGTGGTGATTCCTTCCTCCCTCTCCCGAGGCTTCTTCCTCCCTCACTCACGGCAAAGCAAGGAGTCCAAGGCTTGTGTTAGGTGGATTCAAGAAGGAGGGCATGCTAGGGGATCTTGTTCTTCGTTGGAAGCTCTCCGAGACTCCAAGGACCTTCCCTCTCCCTAAACCCTACGCCCTAGAGTTGTAAGAATAAGCGCAGGATGTAAGTACCCCTCACCTGCAGTATAAGTAGCTTCGTTCATATGCCTAAACACCTTAGTTTTATCTAATTACAAGTTTATGTTCTTATGTGCAGATCTACTCTCTCTACCGACTTTAAGAGCACCACTAGATGGGCTAGACATGCTTCCCCCTTTAGTTTGGGGTTTAGACGCACCGTCGAGTGCCTAGGAAGTGTCCTTAAATGAAAAAGGGGAGTTTTTAGGCACGCAAGGTGCTCGAGAAAATGTTAAGAAGCTCTAATATGAGTTTTAGCATGTTATGAAATTAGCTACCCTTGCTTTATGTTTATGGTCCCTAGTTCGTCCATTGGGTGGGCTCCTAGATCGCCCCTAGGCTCTAGATCGCCTAGTAGATGCAAGGTTAAAGAATAGAATATTTATGAAAGTATTTTACTTTTTATGGCATGTGCTTGGACTCTAGTTCGTCCATGGGTGGGCTCCTAGTTGTCCCTAGGCTCCTAGTTTGCCTAGTAGTAGTACCCTAATGGGTTCGGGATTAGCTACCTCGGATCTATTTAGGGATGCACGCATTAGCAACACATTGCCGGGCCCACAACAGCATGATTATTATTTTTACTTATTATATGTATAAGTTTCAAAAGTTCAGTAATAGCTCTAAGTGAAAATAGTTTTAAGATCATGCTTAGTTCAGTCAGATTCTATGAATGCTATGTGAATTTAGTTATAAGAATATGATTTAGTTCATATGCTTAGTATGATGAGTATGCCATGATATTTGTTTAGATTATATGTTTCAGCAAGAATGAATGACAAGCATGATATATTTTTCCTACATGTGTTTTTAAAAGCATGAGTTTCAACATATGCATTGTTTTGTGAGTAGGATGGTACTTACTAAGCTTTATGCTTATAGTTTCATTTTTCCTTATACTGCAGATAAAGGCAAAGGAAAAATAGAGTAGCGGAAGCGGCAGGGATGATGGTGGAGTGTGTGATGGTGGAAACTTGGAATGAAAGAACCTTGGGAGCTTGCATTAAGAGGACATGTTTTAAGAATGTTGAATGAATTAGTTCTTTGTCATGTTTAACATTTTCCGCATCTTAAGTACCCTTGTTATGTTATTAGCATTATGCTAGTATGAGTTGATATCGTGCCATGATGCCATGCCTAGTTTTTACATGTGACATGTTGAGTTATACTTTTCAAATGCATGTTAACTAGTAGTAAAATGCATTGTCTAAGGCTATAGAATCATTTCTGATATTATAGCGCTACTATTGATGCAGCTAGGCAAAAACAATGCTTAGTTTTAGTAGCAAGTTGATACAAAGTTTATGTTTCTAAATTTATGCTTAGAAGTAGTTAAAGTATGGTTTAGTGTCATGAAAACATGTAGAATATGACCTAGAATCATTGTATACCTGTTAGTAGGCTCAAATATGAGTTTGTGGTGTTTTTGGTACAAAGTAGGTTGACCTTGGCACGTTTTTGGAATCTGAAACTTCAGATTTTAGAGCTGCCAGTCGACTGCGACAGTTACCAGTCGACTGGGACCAGCAGAAAAATAGCACAGAAAGTTTCGTCGGCTGCACCAGTCGACTGGCAAGATATCGGTCGACTGGTGCCAATTTAAAACAGAATGTGATATAGAGTTGCTAGTTAGTGCTTCAGTCATGCAATGTTGAGGTTGGGGGATCAAATCTTGGCCAAGCTAATAAAATTAAAGTTTTTGTTTTATTTTGGCTGGTTAGTACTTCCAACATGATTATGATTTACCGCAGCATGCTTGAGTTATGAATTGTTAGTTCAATACATAGAAAAATAAGAATTTTTAAATTCTCTCAGTTGGTTTAGCATTAAAAGAACATAATAATCAGTTAGCCAGTTAGTAGTAGCGATCCACCTTAAAGCTTAGTACCAGAAGGCGGGTTGTTACATTAGGCGACCCTTGGTCGGACATCCTTGGTACCACGACTAAGTTTACTCATCTCGGGCATCCGCAGTACCACGAGATGGTAGGGCTCTATGCTCCTCCTGGTCGGGCATTCGCAGCACCACGACCAGGCCTACTCATCCCGGGCATCCGCAGCACCACGAGATGATAGGGCTCTATGCTTCTCCTGGTCGGGCATCCGCAGCACCACGACCAGGCCTACTCATCCTGGGCATCCGCAACACCACGAGATGCTAGAGCTTTTAACTCCTTCTGGTCGCGCATCCGCAGCACCGCGACTAGGCCTACACATCTCGAGCATCCGCAACACCACGAGAAGGCAGGGCTTTATGCTCCTCCTAATTGGGCATCCGCAGCACCGCGACCAAGCCTACACATCTCGGGCATCCGCAACATCACAAGATTGTAGGGCTCTATGCTCCTCCTGGTCGGGTATTTGCAACACCACGACCA
Organism: Boesenbergia rotunda; assembly: GCA_024364735.1. NCBI lineage: Eukaryota > Viridiplantae > Streptophyta > Magnoliopsida > Zingiberales > Zingiberaceae > Boesenbergia > Boesenbergia rotunda. The sequence continues at coordinate 114,027 of JAGFNQ010006470.1, forward strand.
GGCCTACTCATCCTAAGCATTCGCAGCGCCACAAGATGGTAGGGTTTTTAACTCCTCCTTCATCAAGATGATGGGTTGTCCCTCTGGGTCTGCCATCACGGTGCTCCTTCTGGTGCTTGATTGCTTTCCCACAGACGTCACCAAACTTGTTCCGGAAGGAAACGACGTGGACGATGAGTCACCAAAGAGCAGCCCACGAGGACGGTGACGGGGAGAAGGCGATCGTACCCTGAGAGATTAACACGAGCGTTAATGGGAACACACCGAAAAATTTTTCGACGGAGTCCACTCCAACGCTCAAGTCAGGAATTTGAATTCTCTCCAGAGGACAACGAGGAAGCAGAATTTTGTTAAGTTCGGAAAGCTTACCCCCTTTACCTGGATGTGAAGCACCTTATATACCTGAGGGCTTGGTCACATGTGTCTCTACGTTCTCTTCCACATTCCTTAATCATCGATTACGTGATATCTTTTAGGTAACGGCCGTTGCGAACATTAAGGCCTTAATTGTCGCGTGGGGCAGATAATAATTATCCGATGACTTTCCTATTTTGGAAAGAGGAATGACTATTTGAAGTCGAGCTATCTGATATAATGATCTTCGGGCTCCACTCTCCTGAGTCGGTTTCGGGGTCTCATCTCCCGAGCTGACCTCGGGGCATTCATTTGGTTTACCAAGAGAGTTTCGAAAACCTGAAGCCCGGCCTGACCTCGGGCGTCTATCCTCCTGAGGTGGTCTCGGAAGCCTGAAGCTCGGCCTGACCTCGGGTGTCTGTCCTCCCAAGGTAGTCTCGGGAGCCTGAAGCTCGACCTGACCTTAGGCGTTTGTCCTCCTGAGGTAGTCTCGGGAGCCTGAAGCTCGACTTGACCTTAGGCGTCTGTCCTCCTGAGGTAGTCTCGGGAGCCTAAAGCCCGGCATGATCTTGGGCGTCTTGTCTTTCCGAGGTGGTCTCGGGAGTTCGATCTCAGCGCTCAGGTTCAGTGGACCCTGACACGTAGCTTCTCCATGTCACGTGTCAACCCTGGGATGCTTAACCCCATTAATATATTTTATAAAAAAATTTCTTTCAAATGGAATATACAATTATGAAATATTAAAATTCTAGATTGCTTGTCACATACGCTTTTCGATTTATCCCGATGGAACTAAACCGAATTCTCAGGCCCTATTATTATTTCATTCATATATTTTTTTTCGCGCAAGATTGAAAGGGAGTTTGAAGGATCGAATCTATACAATGGGATTATAGAATTATACGCTTCTATATATATATATATATATATATATATATATATATATATATATATATATATATATATATATATATATTATGATTAAATATTATTTTAATAGTACATCATTGATAATTTTAAAATGATTAAAATATTTTATTAATAATTATATCATTCTATTATAATAACGCTCAATAATATTTAAAAATGAATCAGTAGGTCCAGCATTAGTCATTCAATACAATAATAATCTGTAAAAATACACATTCAATCAATAGATAAAAAATGATTCATATAAATACACATTTAATTAGTTAGATGACTTAGGTCAACAAAATAGTCTCCAACGGAGAGTGAATGAGTGATAGCCGGATACATTCAAGTCTGCAATTTTTTAATAGAGCAAATAATAACAATTTGAAGTGCCATTTTGAAAGTTTTGAAAATTTTGGAGGATATATGGAACAACTAAGTAAAATGACAAAACTACAAGGAGCATATTGGAAGATGGTAAAATATAATGGGGTTTGTTTATTCTTTGTCAATCATTGTCATATTGTATCATTTCTTAATGAGATAGAGGTACCTCCCGGGGCTACGGAGTAGTTGTAGGTTGATTAATTATTTTCTTAAATATTTATAGTTTGATCCCTAGCTATAATATATTTTATAGAAATTTTTTTTTCAAATGATGTGTGATATCATCGTGAGCGTTTTTTGATTTACCTTTACGATCGATGGAAAATTTCTGTGTAATCGGACCGATCGTCTCTGATTCACCTGTTACCTGGTTCATCATTTTTATTTTTTTTTAATGAGATAGAGGCAGCAGCCATAGATGATGTAGAGCACGTAGACGACGACGAAGAAGTGGCGTGAGTACCAGAAGGCATTGAATTCAATGAGCCGACAAAGGGGGTTGGTCAGGCTGAGCCAGTTCCAATGGAACGAAGGCTACACCAGCACATAAGCAATTGCCATGAGGACCAATATCACCATTCTCATCCACCCCAATTCGGATCCTCTGTCCTAAAAAACTCCTGTTCTATCTGTCCCGCTCCCCCACGACGGCCGACGAGTCGTCCGATCGCCGATCGGACATTACCGATGAATTTTGATCGTCGTACCAAATCAAATGATATCCTAGAAGAACAATGAACCGGTTAAAATCGTTGCAATTGTAATCTCGTCGGATTCGACGGTAAATCTGGCGAAATCGCAATTGCGGCGATCCCGACGGATTCACCGTACCCCTCAGGATATAGTTTTGTTCAAGACGGCGGGCGCCGATGGTGTCCGATCGACGATCGAATGACTCGACGACTATCGTCGGAGAACGAGACAGACGGGAAGGAGATTTTTTTGGGACAGAGGATCTGTCCTCCATCCACCCCTCCGTCCTCTTCACGAACCACCAGTAGTGTGGCGCTCGCTGCTCCTCGAAGAAGGGCTTCAGTGGCTCGTGCGCGACGTCACTGTAGTGCAACAGCCGCAAGAAGTCATAGATCACGTGAGCTCCGATGTGGAGCATCGTGCCGACTACAATCCCCACTACAATCACTTGTTCATCCATCATTAGCTTAGGGATTTTTTTTTTTGACAAAAAATGAGTAGGAATGTTCGTAACGTAAGATCGTACCGATTCTATCGATCCTAAGTGATCCGAATGATTTTGCTCCAATTCCATTGTAAAAGATGATTCCAAATGATCCAAGAGCGATTTCGTACTTCCAGATTGTAGGATTGTGCGATTTTATGATCTGGATCACAATTTTACAAACCATGGTTGTTTTTGATGACTACTTGTTGTATCCAGTGTTACAAGATTAGAACGGAAAAACGGCAATAAGAATAATAGAGAACACACTAGATTTACGTGGAAAATCCTTGACAGGAAAAAACCACGGGCAGAGGAAGAAAAATCACTAAGAACGACGGAATACAAAGTCGGCAACTCTTATATCATAATAAAGTAAAGAGAAGTAGAGAAAAAGAGAGGTAGAGAAAAGAAAGAAGAGATAACCAAATAATTTTCTTGATTGATTGATCCAACTTATCTATGAGATACACAATTTATAGAGACCTTAGAATACTTAGTCAAATAAAAAATTAATAACAAAACTATTAATTAACAGAATTAAACAGAATTCGGGTCACCAAATTCTAACAATCTTCACCTTGACGCGAATTCCACAAATCTTTAAAAAAAAATATTCTCCACCTTTTCTACAAAAGCCCCACAGGTAAATCTCAGCATCAATCATCAATCAAGTCCAAGTAATGCTTAAACTTAACTATAGGAAGTGTCTCACATCAATGTGCTTTGTCCTCTCATGAAGCATCTGATCCTTCGTGAAGAAAATGACACTCTGACTATCACAAAAGACTGTAGTAATCTGCAAGTCTTCGCTAAGCTCAGTGAAGAGTCCATTCAGCCAAATAGCTTCCTTACAAGCTTCCCGTAAGTGATCTTCTTTTATCAATATCACTTTGTGATGGCAACATCACCTATTACTGTGGATCCCTGTAGAACATATAAATTGGCGGTTTTTCTTAGTCCCTTCATCACAACAAGAGACCCTTTACTGACCTTCACAGCTCCACCTTCACCAGTATACTTGTGCCCTTTAGAATCAAGAATACTTAAAGAGATCATATTTCTCTTCAAATCAGGAACGTGCCTCACATTACCAAGTGTCCGAATGACACCATCAAACATCTTAATTCTGACCATACCAATACTAGTAATTCTGCAAGATGTATTATTGCTCATCAAAACGGCACCACTCGAAATCGTTTCATATGTTGAAAACCAGTCCCGATTGGGACACATGAAACGTACAACCAGAATCAAGAATCCATTCCTCACTCTACTTCAAATCAGCATCAGAGGCAACGAGAAGTTCACCGTCACTGTAATTTTCGGCAACATCAGCCTCACTAGACTTCTCTGATTATTTTTCTCTCGAATTTTCACTTGCCCTTTTATTCTTATTTTGCAGCTTATAACATTCATATTTGATGTGACCCTTCTTTTTGCAATAATTACAGATCTTATCGCTATTTCTGCCCCTGATATTACTATCAGAGTCTTTCTCCTGAGTCCTTCCTCGAATAATAAGACCCTCACCCTGAGCCTCAGATCATTCGACAAGCTGTTTCATTTTCTCTTTTGAAAATAATGAATCATAAACTTCATTCAAAGTAAGAGTATCACGACTGTATAAAATAGTATCTCTAAAAGCCGTATATGACGAGGGTAAAGAACATAGTAAGATTAATGCTAAATCTTCATCGTCATATTTGACCTCCAAAGCCTCTAAGTCAGAAATAATTTCCTTTAACACGGTCAAGTGATCTCTTAACGACGTACCTTCTGCCATGCGATGAGAATACAAACGTTGTTTCAGACCCAGTTTGCTCGTAAGACTTTTTCTCTTGCACAACTGCTCCAGTTTTAGCCATAGTGCAGCAGTGGATTTCTCCTTCAAAACATCCTGTAAAATTTAATTCGATAGGTGAAGGTAGATCTGAGATAGAGCTTTTCGATCCTTACGTTCCTTTTCCTCCTTTGTCCATGTCGAGGGCATGTTGTCTATCCCGAACAGTGCGTCGTCCAAGTCCATATGCGCTAGCACCGCTCGCATCTTAACCTGCCACAGCGAAAATCTGGTGTTGCGATCCAAAAGCGGAATATCATACTTCATGCTTACCGTTGTCATTAATCCCGTTTGAAATCCTCAAAACCAACCTTGCTCTGATACCACTTGTTAGGACAAAAAAAATTAGGATATCTCCATAATGGCATGATATTATCCACTTTTGGCCTAAGCCCTCATGGTTTTGCTCTTGGGCTCTCCCCAAAAGGCCTCATGCTAATGGAGATACCATATTCCTTTTAAACCAATGAACTTTCCATGTGTTTCTCAATGTGGGACTAAGTTTGCACCCTTACAACCTCTAACATCCAGTAAGGTCTAAATTAGGAGTGTAAACGAATTGAGTCTTGTCGAATAATATAAAAATATTGATATTTGAGTTCGAGTTCAAAAAATATATGTGATTATTTGATTCAAAGCTCGAAAATACAAATAATTTTGGCTTGATTTCGGTTCGTATTGTTTGAACCATGATTCTAGCATAATCGAACTATAATTCAAAATGGCTTAAATTTGAGTTTGGTTCAAAGTATTCATATATATCTTAATTTAAGTATATTTAAATTGAAATTGTATATAAATAACTAGAGTTTGATTCGAGTTTGGCTTGCGAGTAACTCATAAATAGTCAAATAAAATATTATGAATTTAAATTCAGATTTAAATAATTATTGAGAGATAGGATGGAATTTGATAATTGATAATTTCAAATATAAATCTGATATTTTTTGAGTTAGCTTAAAAACTCACAAAGTCTCAATTCGTTTGCGCCTCTAGTCTAAAAAAACAAACGTTTAGAAACTCGAATTATTTTGAACCATTTTAGTCTCCACCAAATGGAAAACTTAGATTTAGGCTTAAACACTTAACTCCAAGATGCTCGTGCTATAAGTGAGTCAAGTAGTATCAAATTATATAGTATTCAAGTTTATTTAATAAGGTAATCGAGCTAAGCTAAGTCGAATTTAGTTGAGTCTAAAATGAATTAAACCATTGAAATTATTGTTCACACATAATTTGATTTTTTTTATTATCTTGAACTTGGTTTAAACTTGATTTGAGCTTAATTCATTTATATGTTATCAAGTTCTCAATTTAAGTTTGTTTGTTTGTTTGAAACTTAACATTTTAAAATTTATTTGATTCGTTATTGAATTTAATAATAGAAATTTATTTACTCATTTTTATTTATATACCATGTCGATAAAAGTTTATTGATGAATATAGTTCGCAAATCTATTATTATTTATTCATTTTTATTTATATACCATGTTGATAAAAGTTTATTGATGAATATAATTCGTAAATTTTGTTCGTGAAATATTATTCCTGAGTAGTTCACAATCGCTATTCATGGCAGTAAAAGGTGAATGTCACCATCACGACCTCTCTAGAGGTGCTCACACACTCTTAGCCTCTATTTGGATGAGGTGAGGGAAGTAAGGTTCATTAAGGGAAGCGGAATGGAGGGGAAGGAAGGGAAAGAGAGCTAGGAGAAGTAAAGTATCTATGTTCCCTTGTTTGGGAGGGAGGAAAAGTTTATTAACGTAACATGTGTCACTTTGTTTGGGACGAAAAGGAGGAAAATAAAGATTAAATATATAAAATTAGCCTCACTTTTTAAAATTGGAAGAAATGATGGAGGAGGGATAAAACTGGAACAACATTATTTTTGACTTCGCTTACCCTTTCTTATATTTCCTTACTCCCCAAATTGAAATGTAAGAAAATCTTCCATTTCATGAGTAAGAAAGGATAAAGTTTATCTTTCTTTATCGTCCGTGTGTGTGTGCACGCACGCACACACAACACACACACACACGGATGATGCGTTGGGGGCCTGTCCATGCCAATACTGATCCAGGTGCCTAAATTTTTTTAATAAATATTTTTTTAATTTTTTAATCAACAATTCCTTAATCTTATAATATGCCTCGTGAGTATCTAAAACCCAAGACGAAAGCTTGAACCCTACATGAAAAATATTGTCAACTTAAGCCTACTATAATCTAACCTCTAAATCCTAAAATCTTAAATCCTAAAGCATATAATATACTTCGTAAGTATCTAACTTTCTTTATCATGGGATCGTGCGGTCGGCAAGAGTGGGGTGAATTGCTCCTAAAAAATAAACAGATCTTTTGTTTTAATTACAAAGATAGAGATTAGGACACAAGCAAAATAATAACATTAAAATCAAATAACTAAAAAGACGAGGCACAACCAGTTACTTGGTTTGCAACCAGAAAGGTTACTAATCCAAGGCAAATAATAGCTCATTCTCCAGATGAATTCCTTAGGGTGGAGAAGTTTCTTACACAAAGTAGAATTCAGAGAAATAAATGAAAGAACAGTAGAAGTTTTCAATTACAATAAAATTGTTGAAATGAACTAAGCCTAGGGGTCTATTTATAGCCTTGTGAAACTTTATCGAAGTACTGACATGACGATTCTCGGGCGCTCGAGTGTATACAGGCACTTGACACACGGTCAATGCTTATCCTTGTAACAACGGTTGTGGAACGGCTACTTCCTGAATGAAGTATGCGAGTGCCCGAGCTACTTCGGGTGCACGGGAACACGAGCACCCGAGTTAATGGGGGTGCCCCATTCACGGGCGCCCAAGTTTGACTCGGGCACCCGGGTTGACTGTGTTGGGGCAATCTATGGTCCGGAGTGACCGTGTGTTTTGATATTTGGGCAAAGGGTTTAAGTTAGGTTCACCCTTGTATTTTGATATGTATANCCTGTGGAAAAGGTAAAGGAACCCTAAAATCATCTTCTTGGCCAGTAGTGGAGAGGCTGAATTCTGCTGTGCTGTCCCCTGCGTAGGCTGCTGTCCCTGTGCGTCTCGGCACTGATTTCTTCTCCGTTTGCCACCAAATTTGGAGGGTTGCTCGAGGAGAGTTGGGAACGGGCTAGGGTGGAATCAGCCGAATTTGAACTCATTTCAGTGTGGTTTTGGGCCGGAATTTGAGAAGCTGTCCGGCTGCCTGAAAATTCTGCTCTTGGACTCTTTGGCTTGAGGTGACCTTCCCACTCCTCAAATATATAGCACTCACATTCCCTTTGGGATTAGGAACAGTTTGGGAAGGGAGTTGGCTTGACCCTTGAGCTTGATTTTGGTTAATTCCACTAGCCAATTGCCCTATTTGCCTCTCCATGTTTTGTTGCCAACCTTGTTGTTGTTGTTGCCAAGCTTGTTGTTGTTGCATTATTTGTTGAAACATATCATCAACCCTTTGTTGGGGTACATTTCCTCCACTTGAGCTCCCATAACCTCCTTGGTTAGAATAGCTCCTTGATTGACCTTGAAAGTGTGAATTAGTTGGCTGAAATTGTGGAGCTTGTTGATTCGGTTGAAAACATGGTGGTTGGGGCTGACTAAAGAATTGATTAGAGGGCTGATATGCTGGGAAATTTTGCTGCGAGGTGTACCCTTGAAAACTCTGATTTGGAGCTTGAAAATTAGGTGGCGAGGGCTGAAAATTCTGCCCTTGAAACCCTTGATTGTAGGGCTGTGAAAACTGATTCATGGGCTGTGATGGTTGAAAATTCGATTGGTTTTGAGCTGGAAAAACTGGGAATGAGTGAAAGCCCTGCTGCCCTTGGTAAGGTTGCTGAAATTGAGGTTCAAATGGTTGAAATTGTTGCTGAAAATGTTGAGAAGTAGGCTGAAATGAAGGCTGAAAACTTGAGTTTGATGACTGAAATTGTTGCTGCGTGTTCTGAATTGGTTGGGTCTGCTGTAAGTTTGGTTGGGGCTGCTGTGATGACTGAGTTTGAGGCTCTTGTTGGCAGAACGCATTCCCATACCTCAGGTTAGGATGATTCCTCCAACCGGGGTTATAGGTAGAGGAATATGGATTGTTTCTTGCTGGAAATTGTCCTCTCACTAATGCAGCTACTGTCTCGTCCTGTTGGAGATTGGGGCATGAGTCTGAAGTGTGCTCTTGACTAGAACAAATGCCACATACACTTGTAATTTGAGTAGAGGTTGGAGGTACTGAAGGAGTAGAACTAAGTCTGTCCACTTTCAAATCTATTTTCTTCAAAGCTGAGGTGGAGCTCCATCAATGCATTCTTAACCTCCTTGTTATCAGTGGGAACTGCCTGAACTTCACCAACTCCTCTGGTGCTCAAGGCTCTGCCTCCAAATTGTTGGGAATTCTCAGCCATATTAGAAATTAACTCCCTAGCTTGCATTGGTGACTTGTTCACTAAGGCTCCTCCAGCTGCAGCATCTATAAGGACTCTATCCGTCTGCAGCAGTCCTTCATAAAAATATTGAATCAATAATTGCTCACTGATTTGATGCTGGGGGCAACTTGAACACAACTTGTTAAATCTTTCCCAATAATCATACAGTGTCTCGCCCACCACTTGCTGAATCCCACAGATACTTTTTCTGATTATAGCTGTGCGGGAAGCTGGGAAATACTTCTCCAAAAAATGCCTTCTTCATGGCGATCCAACTAGACACATGTCCTGTAGGCAGATAATAGAACCAGTCTTTGGCTGCTCCTGTCAATGTGAAGGGGAAAGCTCTCAGCTTGATGTCTTCTTCAGAAATGCCCTGAGGCTTCATAGTAGAGCACACCACATGGAATTCGTGCAAGTGTCTGTTTGGATCCTCCCCAGATAAACCTTGAAATTTTGGCAACAAATTAATAAGCCCAGATCTTAACTCAAAACTTTCTCCCAGCTCTGGATATGCTATGCTGGAGTACTGAAATGCAGCGTCAGGTGCTGCAAGCTCCTTCATGGTTCTCTGGTAGTCTGCCATATCAATGCCTGAGTGAGTGCTGATAATCTGAATAGGAGGGATATCTGTAGTCTCAGAATGAAGTGCCTGGCTCCTCCTGACTCTGAAGGTCCTCTCAATCTCAGGATCGAAATCTTCTAATTCAGCACCTAGAGACCTGGTCATAAAATCAAACAAATCGCAGTAAAAGTAGATAAAAAGATAAATCAAATAAAATCAAATCCAAAGATATAGCAATAAGCACAGAAACAAATCAAGAATGATATGAAATAAGTGCGCAAGCTAAAATCAAACAAGTCAACTAACAGATTCCCCGGCAACGGCGCCAAAAATTTGACGCGCCCAAATATACTAATTAATTTGTCACGAAATGTATGGGCTCATCAAATTTAAATATCAATGAAATGCTGGAAACCCTTTTACAACTCAAAAGTGTGAAAATGTAATATAGGGGCCACAGGTCGTATTTTTCTCGGGGATAGTTGTCTAGTTTGATTCAAACTTGTGATTATGTGTCGTTTTTGGGATTTCACTTAAGTAATTGGATTTTAGTTTTGGGATACAATCGAAATTGAAATTGCAATTGAGAATGAGAATGAAATGAAAATAAAGATAAGTGAACAAAAGAGCTAAACAAAGAAATGACACTTAGTACTTAACCTAATGGAAGCTTACTCAAGCACTTGCAAATTTATTATGGGAAATTGTTTTCTTTTTGCAACAAACCAAAAGGAATGCCAAGCAATGAAGTAAAGAAAAATAGTGATGGGATTTTCGGAATCAAACAAGGTTGCAACGCAATTAATAGCATGCACAAGTAAAACTCAATCAAGTAATTGCAACTAAACTAGTCCAAGTGTTTTGGGATCCCAATCACTGCCAACACAATCCAGATTTGAGTAAGTGCAAACTTATTGATTAAAACACAATCTTGTGCCACGACATCAAGTTGAAAATTGGATGCAAATGGAGCCAAGGGCAGTTGGCACGCAAGGGACAATCCCTTATGCCAAAAACCAAATCCACCCTTATGAAATAGGTAAAGTTTCGCTCAACTGTTTCGGCTGAGCAATTCAATTGGAAAATACTGGAATTAATAAAGAACTAAGCAAGAGTGAGGTATGGGATCGAAACTGAGATTAAAACCAGGGGAACAAAAGTAATTCAGAAATGAAATTGCTTGAACTAAGGATGTAGAAATTAAAGGCTTCCTAAAGGATTTTCTTTCGCAACAGATCAAAGGCAACACTAACTAATGCAAAACGAGTTAAGGCAACTAATCTAGATGCAAAGCAACTTATCTACCCATGTCTTAACAGAAACTAATGACAGAAACTGAAAATTCTGAATAACAACAACTTCACTTGGCACGCTTCAACTTGGATTGGCACGCAGAAAATTACTAAGAAAACAAGCTGAAATTCAATCTGTTAATTCACTAAACAAGTTCCTATATACTCTACTTGCGAAATTAAAGCTAAACTACAGCTAAGAACTTGAAATTCGAAATATTCAGTAACTAAACAACATTTCAGACAGAACAGTGAGAAAAGAAATTGAAACTACAGCTAGAACTTAGAAACTAAAGCTCTAAACTACTCCCCAACTCCTTCCACGGCTCGAGAAATTCTTGGTTGTCAATCAAGAACCGGCTTCGAACCCCTAGGCTCGGCAAATCAATGGACAATCGATTCTGAAGTTGTTTCTGACAGAATCTGCACTTGACAGAACTTTTCATCCGATTCACTCCATCTCGATTAGAGAGGCTGCGATGATGATGTGTGAGACTTCTGAGCTCACCTGAGAACCCCTACAGGTGATTCAGAAGCCTTGAAATGGATTGTGGTCGAGAAGAAGATGTATCGGACTGAGAACTTCCGGAACCCCCAAGAAATCCTCTGTTCCAGCGCAAATGAGCAGAATTCTTCAATCACCAATCGCCAATGGCTTGATTCTCGATCAAGGAATGAAGATGAGGTGGTCACGCCTTCATAGAAACAAGAAATTCGAAGAACGATGAAGAAACGAGGAAGAACGGCGAAGAACAGTGGACGCTGAGCTGAAGACGCGACAAGGGTAGGCTCTGTGGAGAATTTTCTTAAGTATTAACCCATGGACGGCTCAGATCGAATTGCTTCAATCCAACGGCTGATCTTGGTCTGATTTGAGCCAAACTTTGATGATGATGATCTGGGGTCAAGATCCGCCTCGTGGTAGCTCGGATCCTCCAGATTTGTAGCGGATGGTCCAGATCAAGCTAATCTTGGAATGGATGATCTAGAGCTTTCCAAGCTTGATCCAACGGTTGATCTTGCTCCGATTGGGATGAAATCTTCAGATCATGATCAGGGTGCTTAATCAACCCTAGCCCTAGCTCGGATTGCTTCAGATTATCCCGGATGGCTCAGATCTAGCCGCTTTCGAATCGGATGGCCCAGATTTAATCGTGATCTTGATAATCTGATCCGGATCACTTCCGACTCGAGTTTGACCCAATATGCCCTAGATCCTTGAACCTTGATGCCTACAAAAATAGATCAAGAATTTAGTGGCCAAATTAATCCAAAAATTTGCATATTTGCAATTAAGTCCAAAATATGAATAAGTTCTAAAACCTAGGGCAATTTCACAATTTTGGCAATAAAAACATAGATCAAACATGGATTTAAGCACTCAAATGATCAATAAAAATGGAATCTATCAGCACTACATGAAACAAATAATCTTAAATGAAGATTCATAGTTGGAGACAAAGGTAAATTTTTTCTTCCTGAACTGGATAGTATTTTTTTCTTGTGTCTATCACTATGCTATTATTTATCAAACTATTATCCTTGATGCCCTTGATGAAGCAATTATTTCTATGACTTGCTTCTATGTATTGGTGTTATATTTCAGAATACTTATTTCAAATTTTTATTACTGTTTCAGTTGCAGGATCAATTAAGAATCAGTATTATAATCAATCGTTATATGATGAAGTAAGAAGTGAATGGAGCAAATTTGTTTACATGTATGTGGGTGTCTATTGGTCGTGTAAGTTATGATATAAATTTTTGAATTGTATTTAGAGATTTATGGATACACTTTTGAGTGCAGTTGGACATGTTTATGTTACTTTTGTGTATACACTTTTGGAGTATAATAGTTATTTATAGTATATTTATTTTATTTTGGTGGTGAAAAATATTATCTTCAATTATAATTTTGTTGCAATAAAATATGACCAATTACTTCTATACTACAAATAAATGATGGAGTAATATAATAGAAACGACTTCGACAAATTTAAATAATAGCGAGTTAAAGAAAATATTTACTTCTCCCCAATTCAAATTTGTGAAGTTGTTCATACAAATTACTTCATTAATTTAAAATTACGTTGTAGTAAAATATAATTATTTACTTTTACAGTATAAATAAATGATGTAGTAATATAATACAAATGACTTCGACAAATTTAAAAAGTAGCAAAGTTAAATAAAAAATTTACTATATCACAAATTAAAAAATTATGAAGTCATAAAAATAATTTACTTCATTAATTAATGTAACCTGTGAAGTCATATGTGATCAATTACTTTGGTACTTGTACAAAACAGATAAAGTAAAAGGGCTTTTTTACTTCATAAACGGTTCAATTTTGAACCGATTTAGACCAGATAAAGACTTCATCATTTTGTGGCAGAGTAATAAATCTATCTTTTTTTACTTCACGTTCCTATACTTCGGTAATTATATACATATTAGTTTGTTTAATATCTGAAGTATATCACTTAATTTCAAATATGACATAGTCACGAGGGATAACCTCCCTAGATACCTTCATAATGACTCTTCTAGGCTTTTTAGAAGCCTTAGTCATTATAGTCTTATCAAGATCAACTATAAAGATAACCTTCCTTGTAACTTGACTTGACCCTTGACTTAGAGTTAGCTCCATGAATATATTGAATTATATGGAACGAGAGCACACTTTCCTTGGACCTAGGTTTGTATCTCAAACTCATCTTCTCCTTAGATGATTCTTGTTTACCCAAATCTAGGTTTTAATTCTTAGACCCTTTAACCTTATTTGTCATTTTTTTCAAGGGTCTTTTCCAACTTATCAAATCTTGATCACAAGACATGATTTTCTTTCTCCAATCATTAATTCTTGATTTTTTTTTTAGTTCTAGCTCAATAATTTCTTTTTCTATGCATTCACCTAGGTTTTAGGATTTTTGCCTAGATTCATCCTATCCTTAGATTTGGTAGGTCTATCATGAAATATCTTAAAATTATCTTTAGTCTATCATATTTCCAATTTTTATGATAATTAGCAATAAGATAAAAAAAATATTATTTCTAACATGCTTGTTATCTTGAAATAAAGAAATATGATTAACTAATGGTTCCTTGTATCTTGCTTTGGGTGTCGAACCAATAAAAAATCGGACAGCACCTCCCCTGTCTCGCGAACAATTTACATATACATACAATATCCAAACAACCCACACAATATATATTTGGTCTCAGGCCTCAAAATCAAGACATAACATAACCATAACACAAAGTAAACCATACCTGACTGCGGACCAGTCCGACTTATGACAAAACAACCAATACAAAAACCCCTTAGGGCACACGACACATATGACATATACAAATCGCTAAAACAAATATAAAACAAATGCACTACAAAGTACAAAACCAAAACCATGTCGTCGCGATGGGTAGGGACTGGCTGCTGGGCTCTTCTAGCGACTCCAAGTATCTCAACCTGAAATATAAAACATAGGCAACGGTGTGAGTCCAAACGAACTCAGCGGATACCTAAACAGATATGCATATTACGTTATACTAACAATAAGAGTCTACGCCGATACAATCTCATACGAACAATAGAAAAAGGTATATGCTGAAGATACTGATTGAAGATACATACCAGAATCCATCTATCTTGTAGAGGGGTGAAATAAATCCCTATGAAACAAGTATAACACATAATCCAAGGTAAACAAGTCTCCAGTATATGCAAAGTCAATCAAGTGAAGAAATCAAATGCAGCAAACAATGCACGATGCAAAATATGCACATGGTGAAATGATATGTGTCACCCCTGACACCAGTCAGAATATCGTCCACCTATCATAAATGAACGTCCGAGTGGGTAGAGCTATGACAACTGTACGCACTCTGCTATCACTGCTCCTGAGTGATCGAGTGGACAGGATGTTGGCGGAGGTCACTCTCCTACCCCAAGCAATGGGGGAGTCTCGCTCTCATCTTCTCGTGTCTCAGGACGAGAACGGATCCCTGGCTGCTACCACGCACCTGAACCACCCTCCAAATAGTGACCGTGCGGAGCAATACAGGGCAAATGCACACACTCTATTGTAGCCACTACCCTTGAGTGGATGTGTGTGCATATCCTCATGTAAATGGCGATGGGCTCAGACTACATAGGAGCCGATGATCGTCAGCATGTAACAATACAAGGATGGTGCATGACCCGAACACATACAACACCCACCAAGTCCTTATCTATCACCTCAATGTGCTAGGTATAGGTCTGAATCCTATATCATAGGATACAAGTTACCTACTCGGTATACTGAAAAAAGTAACCAGTGATCCATCAATGTCAAAATGCAAGAGGATATATCACTACATCTATGCACGTATATACACATGGCAACCATAGAAACTGTATGACACTATAGGGAGGTTATCTCAAGAATAAGCAACAGATATCAAGTAGTGGTATACTAAGGCAGATATAACGTATAAACTTACTGTTATCTATAACAACCCATGCATTGCAAAATGACAATATCAAAAGAGATAAGTCAGAGGTACCCACCTCAATCGTAAGTTGCTCGTATCAGAAAGAACCTCCCGTATGATAATCAGCAATGTTAAATCCAATCAATGCCCTGTATCAAAGGCATAATGTTTAGCTATAAAAATCTGTAATTTATAGCTAACAAGCTATCTCAAGTAATTAGGATCTTTCTAATTATCATCCTTTCATCTAATTAACCATAATTAGATTATTAACCCTTATTTATCCCATATTACCCCGAATAGATTCCAAAGTAGGTTTTGAAACCTGAATTTATCAAATTAACTCATCAGGCTTACATTCCAAATAAAACCTAGCCCGTAGGTTAATCAATAGCTCCTCCAAAAGCAAAAGAAACCCTTTCATCCATTGATCAACTTATCAACCTAGTAATTCCTTCATCAATCAAATAATCATTTAATTAATTCAGCACAGTTATGAATTAATGATCCAACTAATAAATTAAACAAATAAGGAATCCATCCAGTTCACCTTTTACAACATTATTTAAACTCTAATCAAACTCAATTACATATATCATGCAAGGTTATCCAACTTCGGTTCCAAACCAACCCATCATCCTAAGAAATCCAAATCAAACACACAGCTCCAATGAAATTAGAACAGAGCAAATCCCTACTGGAATTTCCATCTATCAATTACTAATCATCATGCATTAATAAATCCACTTGGCGATAAATAAGATCGTTACCCTTAGCCGGTGTTCCTTCTCCGTTGCCTCTCGGAAGTAGGCGGGTGTAGATCGGGTCTGGCGATGCGCGCACAACCGAGGGAAGAAGAAGAGACGGAGCAGTCGAATCTAGGAAGAAGACATAGATCACAAGCGATCGATCGATTCATGTGGCATAGAAATCAAGTGATCTGTGTGGCTCTACGATTGAGAGCTAGGGCACGCTAAATGAGCAGCGCAACTTGCTGGGCTCGACACTGACGGAGTGGGGCGGCGCGAGGGTGGTCGGCGGTGTCGGCTAGGGCACGCGGTGAGGAGAAGAAAATGGAGGAGGAAGGGGGTGGCGCGTTTGCGGCTAGGGCACGAGGGAGGGTAATGAGGAGAAAAGGAAAACTTATAAACGATGGGTCTTTTTTGAAAAAGACCCTCCATTTTCTCAATTTCACACTCTACCCTTAAGGTAAGGATTATAATCATTTAACCCTTCCATTTATTATAATCCACCTCAAT
The DNA here is from genome assembly GCA_024364735.1 of Boesenbergia rotunda. Classification (NCBI taxonomy): domain Eukaryota; kingdom Viridiplantae; phylum Streptophyta; class Magnoliopsida; order Zingiberales; family Zingiberaceae; genus Boesenbergia; species Boesenbergia rotunda. The sequence continues at coordinate 130,712 of JAGFNQ010006470.1, forward strand.
AAATGTTTAGGCTTAAATTATTTACACTCGAAATTTAAGAGTTTACCCGTAAACTCCTTCACCCTAGTCCGATAACCCTAAATCTTCCAATGTATTTTCCAAAAATTTATTTTATTGGTTTTGAATTTGCCGTATTTAACATTCTCTCCTCTAATAAAAATTTGGTCTCCAAATTTCGTTAATTACCCACAGCAGATACTAACAACATATAGATAGTATAATGCTGAACGAAATCTAACCATACATACCTCCGGTAAATAAGTGAGGATAATGAGCTCTGATCGTATCCTCAAGCTCCCAAGTCGCCTCCTCATCGGAGTGATGCTGCCATCCGACCCTAACTAGACGGATGGTCTTGTTCTGCAACTGACGCTCTCTGTAGCCCAGAATCCGTGTCGGAACCTCCTCATACGTCGTATCAGGCTGAAGGGAAACAGATACATCTGACATCACATGTGTAGGGTCTGGTACATATCTCCTCAGCATTGATACATGGAATACATCATACACTCCAGTCAGGGAAGGTGGTAGCGCCAGACGGTAAGTCACTGCTCCAATCCTCTCCAAAATCTGGAAAGGGCCAATATATTGTGGAGCAAGCTTACCTAGAAGACCGAATCTCTTCACCCCTTTCGTGGGTGAAACACATAGAAACACATGGTCGCCAATGGAGAACTCCAGAGGTCTCCGACTCTAATCCGCATAACTCTTCTGACGATCCTGCGCCTCGGGCATCTGCCGTCTAATAGTATGGACCAACTCTGCCTCGTGCTGTGCTCTCTGAGGTCCTAGCAACTGGGACTCCCCAACCTCCTCCCAGAGGGTGGGTGTCCGACATGCCCTACTGTATAACGCCTCATACGGTGCCATCTGTATAGTCGCATGATAGTTGTTGTTGTAGGCAAACTCCACTAGATGTAAATGATCCTCCCAGCTACCTCCGAAATCCACAGCACAAGCTCTCAATAGGTCCTCTAAGGTCTGAATAGTCCGCTCTGACTGCCTGTCGGCCCGCGGATGAAAAGTTGTACCGAACCGCAACCCGCTGCAGACTCTGCCAAAATGTGATGTGAAGCGCGGGTCTCGGTCTGATATAATACTCATCGGAATACCATGTAATCGAACAATCTCCCTACAGTATAACTATGCTAGTCTGTCCTCTGAATGGCCAAAAAGTGTGCGGATTTGGTTAATCGATCAACGATCACCCAAATCGCATCATGTCCTCGCTGAGTCCTCGGTAATCCTACCACGAAGTCCATGGTAATATGTTCCCATTTCCACTCGGGAATGGGAATCCTCTGGAGTAGTCCAGCAGGTCTCTGGTGCTCAGCCTTAACCTGCTGACAAACTAGACATCTCGCTACAAAATCCGCGATGTCTTTCTTTATGCCGTTCCACCAATAGAAACGCCTCAGATCTCGGTACATGCGGGTCCCGATTGGGTGGATAGCAAATCGGGAGCGATGAGCCTCCTGAAGTAACTCCTCTAGGACCGGATGTGACTCAGGTACACATAATCTCCCTTGGAAGTAAAGAATACCTTCGTCATATCTGGTGAACTCAGTCTGCTGTCCTGAATCTATCTGGCTACCAAGGAACTGCAGGTGTTGATCATTGGCTTGTGCCTCTCGAATCCTCGTCCGGATCGACGACTGAGCAACCATAGTCATAAGAATTCCCTGCTCAATCTATCTCTGCTCCTCTAAGCCCAACCTTGAAAAACCTGAACCAACTCGGTGACTAATAACCAGAGGCAGGCCAAAGTCCCTCTGGACTTCCTGCTCAATGCGTCATCCACAACATTAGCTTTCCCTGGGTGGTAGCTAATGGTGCAATCGTAGTCCTTCAGGAACTCCATCCATCTCCTCTGACGAAGATTGAGTTCCTTCTGCATAAACAGGTACTTGAGACTCTTATGATCAGTGAAAATCTCAAAAGTAATATCGTACAAGTGGTGCCTCCAAATCCTCAAAGCAAAGATAATGGCGACCAACTCCAAATCATGTACCGGATAGTTCTTCTCATGCTCCTTCAGCTGTTGAGAAGTATAAGATACCATCCGTCCATGCTGCATCAGAACTGTGCCTAGCCCCTGATGAGATGCGTCAGTATATAGCACAAATCCATCCTCTCCCAATGGTAATACAAGAACAGGGGTTGACACCAGTCTCTGCTTCAGCACCTGAAAGCTGGTCTCGTCCATCCAAATGAACTTCACGCCCTTCCTGGTGAGGCGTGTCAGTGGCATAGCAATAGTGGAAAACCCCTCTACAAATCGTCGGTAGTATCCGACCAAGCCCAAGAAGCTGCGAACCTCATGAACTGACTTTGGCTGCTCCCAACTGGTATAGCCTCGATCTTCTAGGGATCTATTGAGATGCCTCTGCTAGATAGCACGTGTCCCAGAAAATCGAATGATGATAACCAAAAGGCACATTTGCTAAACTTCGTATATAGGCGCTCCCGTCTGAGAGTCTCTAATACGATGCGAAGATACTGTGCATGTTCTTCCTCGGAACGAGAGTAGACTAAGATGTCATCTATGAATACGATGACGAACTGATCCAGATACTCCAGGTACATCCGAACAACCAATCAATCACCACAACTATCCAGGGCACTCAACCCTAAGATCACTAGCGCCAAATCTATACTTCGATCCTTAAACGTAAAACGTTCAATTTATGAGTATCACCCAAGTATCCTCAAGTCAATAACATCCTCCCAAACATCACAAGGCATATATATATGTACATATATATCCTCTAATAGACCATCAGAAGATCACATATAATTTAATGATTGTTCCAATATGTTGTACCATATGCTGCTATCAATAATAGACTTCCTAAACAATCAACCACCAAAGGATCATTTATCCACCCAATGATCCATCAAAAAGCTACAAATCTGTAGGTCCATTTACACTAATAGAATATTCAAAATACAACATATCATAAAGATTCGTCAATCTCAATCTACCTCTCAACACCAACGAAAAAGTCCATGGTAATACCAACCTTATCATCCCGTGAACTAATAGGTCCATGATGGGGGTATAATAATCGAAGATCAATGGACATCTTTGACCTCCTAATTAATGTCCAATATCTCACCGGAAGGTAAGGATACAGCTAACTTCACATCCTCCACAGCCTAGCGGGTCAAAGATCCCGATGCACCATTGAGATTATCCAGCCATATACACCCAAGCTATGAGTCAAAACCCCTCATAGAATAGCGTAGCAACTAGCGAGTCACACCGACCGTCGCCTCGTAATCTATTATAGTTTAATTCCTCCACTGCATAGTCAAAACCCTAAGGTCCTACTCCATAACTAAGGAGATAGAGGCATGTTATATCTCAGGAGTATCTCAACATACTCATGAAGCAATTCCTTTATTTCCCCACAGGTCGTCCTCGATATCATCTAACTAGAGGTGACCTATTCTTGTAAGTGATTTGCCTCCACACAAATCATAAGTTTGTAGGTATCTTCTTGGTTATTCAGACCAAGTACGAACAGTGACCCATAAGTGTCAAGCAACCAGCTCTATACTTTTCTATATTAGCTCAAATCACCCATCAACATGTACTTTCTAGGTCAACAACCAAGTATAAGTGATCTATGGTCAAAGCCCCAATGGAACAGAGTATATCAATCCTCTACTAATTGTAATAATATGTAGCTAATGCTACCCTACTATATCAATGCAAATCATGTACTCAAGACATGACATCCAGATTATCTGTCCAGAAATACGCAACATAAGAAAAATTTTACAGCTCCATGAGCTAACGTGAATTGATCAATACTGATCAAGCCAATTACAGTAGGCATCCCTAGTCCTCACTCAGCTGATAGTAGCTAATACAAGTACTATGAATAATAAGGTCCAGGACAAATCAAAAAATAAAATCTTCAACCTCCAATATCTTATTAATAGGTTTGACCCTCGTCTTCCAACTCGTATGTCGGTATCACACAAGAATCAATATTCTCCACATTTAGACAAGTCCGCAACAAACCAACTAATCTCCTTCATAGTCGATCCTGCCCATGATTACTATAAACTGATTACTATAAACTGATTGATGTTAAATCATCAGATCTAACCAAGTTACTAGACGGGTACAAGAATAATAACATGATCCAATGACATAAGAGAATTCCTAACCATACCTTAATATATAGGAATAGTCACATGATCCAATAACATGAGAGAATTCCAAACCATACCTAAATATACAGGAATGGAAACATGATCCAATAACATAAGAGAATTCCTAACTATACCCTGATATACAAGAATAGTAACATGTTCCAACAACATGAGAGAATTCCAAACCATACCTAAATATAGAGGAATGGTAACATTGTCACGCCCCGAGACCCAAGAGCCGCTGATCCAATATAAAATCGGACAGCACCACCCCTGTCCGGCGGACAATTTACACATACATACAACATAATAGACATCACCACGCAGTTTAATTGGCCTCAAGCCTCAAAATATAGATATAGACAGTAAGAAAACCATAACACAAGGTAAATCATACCTGACTGCGGACCGGTCCGACTTACGACGAAACACCCAATACAAACCCCTTAGGGCACACGACACCACTCCCAAGACATATACAAGTCCAATAAGTAAATATACAAATAGACACTACTAAGTACAAAACGAAACTATGCCGTCGCGATGGGTAGGGACTGGCTGCTGGGCTCTTCTGGCGACTCCAAGTATCTCAACCTGAAATAAAAACATATGGCAACGGTGTGAGTCCATAAACTCAGCGAATACCCAGCAGATATGCATAGTATGTTATAATAACAATAAGCATCTACGTTAATACAGTCTCATATCAACAATATGGAAAAACTAGTACTGGAAATACTGAGGTAGATATATACCAGAATCCAGCTAACCTGAAAAGAGGACAATGAGCACCATGGAAAAATCATTAGTCATATAATCTCAAATAACAAGTCTCCAGAATATGCATGTCAAACAAGTGCAAGAATCAAGTGCAGCAAACAATGCACGATGCAAAGTATGCACATGGTGCAATGACATGTGTCACCCTTGACACCAGACAGATCATCGTACACCTGTCATAGGGACGTCTGAACGGGTAGGGCTCTGACAACTGTACGCACTCTGCCATCACTGCTCCTGAGTGACCGGGTGGACAGGATGCTGGTGGAGACTCCGCTCCGACCCCAAGCAATGGGGGAGTCAAGCTCTCATCTCCTCGTGGCTCAGTACAAGAAGGGATCCCTGCTTACTACCACGCCCGGGCTCACCCTCCTCATAGTGGCCGAACGGAGCAATACAGGGCAAATGCGCACATCCTACGGTATCCACTAACCCATGAGTGGCCGTGTGCGCATATCATGTACCGGAAGACGATTAGGCTCAACCACAAGGGAGTCGCTGATCGCCGGCATGCAACAATGCAAGAATGATGTATGATATGCACACATACATCCCTCATGTCAAATACAAGAGATACATCCCAATATCTAAGCATACATATAGATATGACAATACCTGAGACTGTATGAAACTAACAGCATAATAACTCAGGGTTAAACAACAAGTATCCAGAACAAGCATAATAACTCAGGGATAACTAACAAGTATCCAGAACAGGCATAATAACTCAGGGATAACTAACAAGTATCCAGGACAGGCATAATAACTCAGGGATAACTAACAAGTATCCAGAACAGGCATAATAACTCAGGGATAACTAACAAGTATCCAGGACATGCATAATAACTCAGGGATAACTAACAAGTATCCAGAACAGGCATAATAACTCAGGGATAACTAACAAGTATCCAGAACAGGCATAATAACTCAGGGATAACTAACAAGTATCTAGGACATGCATAATAACTCAGGGATAACTAACAAGTATCCAGGACAGGCATAATAACTCAGGGATAACTAACAAGTATCCAGAACAGGCATAATAACTCAGGGATAACTAACAAGTATCCAAGTCAGGCATAATAAACCAGGCTAGCGTATAATCTTACTGCTATCTATAACCAACCATGCATAGCAATATGACAATATCTAAAAGATAAGTCAAAGGGTACCCGCCTCCAAATAGGTGAAGTCTGTATCAAGCAGAAAGAATCACCCGTCAATAATCCAATCAGGCTCCTGTATCGAAGATGCATTTAATTAGCTACTATACAAATGATAGATAGCTAATAAATCCCTAAACCGAACCAATGTTAACCCAATTGTCCCCTTTCATTTAATTACGTCAAATTAAATGAAAATGTTACTAATCACGCCCACGTAATTAAGGTTTAGGTTTGTTTCCAAGCTAAACCAATTACAACCTCAAGATCTTCAAGTTCAACAACTCAACACAGGTTTAATATCTACACCAATACCAATGCATTTCATACTAAAGTTGCCATAACAGATCATCATCCATCAAAATGAGAGATACCTAAATTGTGATTGTGTGCCAAAACAGAACAAGATAACCATCTACAAATCAACCGATAATCCTCAACAAATTCATCTTCTGATCTACACAACCCATCATAAAACAAAATCCCAATGGAGATTTACAAATCAAAAATACACACCGAAAAGGAACCATTCCAACATCCAAAACTGTGATCAGAGCTCTAAGATAACATCCAAAATAGAAACTACAACAATCCACAGCCTAATATAGATCTCATCAAACATAAGATGGAATCATGGGTTGCAAAATACGCTGAGGTTAATCATTCCTACAGATCTAACCAGAGTCAAACAAAACAAAACCTATAAGAACACCAAATCGGTACAGCTACACAAAGACCAAATTGTAATAAAGGGCTCACGGCAGAAATCTCAAATAGGAGCAGATCTTTGATCAGAAAACTTCCAAAAAGACAAGCAAGAACTGTAACTAATGATCCCAAAGTAGAATCGAGATCAAAGCTCATAACGAGGAACCAACACAGCAACCAATCCGAACCAAAACCCAATTGTAAAACTTCAATCAAGATTGAAACCTCATCCTATTCTTATAGATTCAATTAAACTGTTCCAAATCCAAAACCATAAGCACACAACCGAAATTAACTGCCAAAACTAAGAGCTGAGCCATCATCATACCAATCCCATTACTCAAATGAAATCCCTAAAGAGAAGTTCCCTCACCTCAAACAACCGTGATCCTGAAGCTCTGCCCAGATCCAACGAGAACAAAATCCAAAATTCCTTAATAGATGGAGCTCACGGCAAGAAAATCCTCAGCAAACCATGAGTGAGCACTCGTACTGAAATCCATTGCCAAAACAGAAGCAGAATCAAAAATCTGAACCATCACCATATACCAATTTCCGAAACCTAATCCATTCACAGTTAGGCCTAAACAGTTCACCCTTACCTGGTTTTTGTGTTGGCAATGGCTTGGGATCCATCTGAAAAGAAGGCGATGGCTAAGATGATCGGCGGCTCTCACCACGGGCGCTGGTGAATTGTGGCGCACGGGGAAGAAAGGGTGGTGATGACACTCATCACGATCGACAACCATGGCATCGCCGGAGGGCCTCGCACGAAGGGGGTCGGCGCTAGGGCACCGCGACAGTGAGAAGAAGGGTCGGGCGGTGGCTTGGGTTCGCGAAGGGAGAGGAGAAGAGAAGGGGAGTGAGTGTTCGGCTGCGGTGGAAGCAAAAGCCCTAATCGGCTCTTATTTTGCTCTTTTTGCATTTAAGCCCAACTAATTTATAGGATTTTATAGAAACCCCCCTCTAATTTAAGGAAACCCCTACAACATTGTTTCCTTTTAGCATAAAGGCCCCTCAAACTTAGGGTTAAAAGAGGTCTAACCCTCTTATTTAATATAATCCATCTCAATAAAACTTTAAGAATAAGTTAATTACCTTCTCGTAATTTAAGAGTTTACCCAAACCCATGATAAATTTTATGTTTTTACAATAAAGCCCCTTAGGCTCCCCCCGTAGGGCCGGAAACCCTAAACCCCATCCAGAAAAATCTCAAAAAAATTTTCTGGTCCGGATTTTCGAATTGCCATATTTTACAAACATGATCCAATAACATGAGAGAATTTCTAAATCATACCTAAATATACAGGAATGGTAACATAATCCAGTAACATGAGAGAATTCCTATCCATACCTAAACATACAGGAATGGTAACATGATCTGATAACATGAGAGAATTACTAACTATACCCACACATACAGGAATAGTAACATGATCCAATGACATGAGAGAATTCCTAACCATACCTTAATACACAGGAATGGTAACATGATCCGATAACATGAGAGAATTCCTATCCATACCTAAATATACAGGAATGGTAACATGATCCGATAACATGAGAGAATTACTAACCATACCTACACATACAGGAATAGTAACATGATCCAATGACATGAGAGAATTCCTAACCATACATTAATATACATGAATGATAACATGATCCGATAACATGAGAGAATTTCTAACCATACCCAACTAGGATAAGGGATACAAGAGATCAAAAGAAATACCTGTCGCCTGAAGAAGTCCCATCGCGTCAAGTCCCAAACAACCACATCGAGAAAACTACTCCGAACAAATCCGACAAAACTCGTAAAACAAGTAGGCATCGCAAACCTACGCTCTAATACCAAAAATAAATTGGTATCAGATAGACACCTAAATCCACAAGTCCTCAAGGTATCCGACAACCTCTCTTTGATACCAAAAATAAATTGTCACGCCCCGAGACCCAAGAGCCGCTGAACCAATATAAAATCGGACAGCACCTCCCCTGTCCGGTGGATAATTTACACATACATACAATATCCAAACAACCCACACAATATATATTTGGCCTCAGGCCTCAAAATCAAGACATAACATAACCATAACACAAAGTAAACCATACCTGACTGCGGACCGGTCCGACTTACGACGAAACAACCAATACAAAAACCCCTTAGGGTTGATAACTACCATTTTGTTAATCAATTTAGGCTCTCAAATCCATGTTTCGATCTCTTTTTATATGCTTAAGTTTGCATTTACATGAGGTTCCATGAATTATTGTTATTTTAGCTTTTGATTCAAATCTTTGTATATTTGAGATATTTTGGCATTAAATTTGAATCTAATTTTGTAGGCATCGAATGATCATGGACCTATATCAGATTGGATCAAACTTGAGTTAGTCTTGGCTTCAATCACGGGGATCAAGAGATGGGTGAATGTGGATCGTCCAATCAAGAAATGGCAAGATCTGAGCCATCTATCATCGTCTGACCAATCCAAGCTCAAGTTAGAGTTAATCTAGACCACAGATCAAGATCTAAAAGTTTGGGCCAAATCAGAGATCATCCAGCCGTTGGATCAAGCTCAAGAGGGTCTAAGCCGTCCATTCAAAGATTAGGGCAATCTGAGCCATCCGTTGCAGATTTGATCGATCCAAGCTGAGGAGGAGTAGATCCTGACCATTGATGGAGATCTGGAGAGTTTGGGCTTGATGTGACTTGATCTGACCGTCGGATGAAGCGAGGATGATCGCAGTCGTCCAAATTCAAATGGGACATTTAAATTAGAAATTTCTCCACCGCGCTCGGGGGTCGTCGCAGCATCACGAGATCTATTTCCAGTTCTTCATGTTCTTCATTTTTTCTTCATCTGTTCTTCTCCGATCGCGCGGCCAACATCAAACTTGTTTGTTTTCAAGTTTTCAGATCATCGAAGTCGTTCTCTTGTTCAGTTTGATTCCAAAATCTCGCAGCTGAAGGAGCTCAGGTGAGGGTTTCGCCCGAAGCTCTATCCACTGATTTATTCCAGTGATCGCTGTTGTCTTCTTCGTGCGGATGCTATCAGAGCAGTAGGAGGGGTTCTCCGAAGGTTACTGAGAGTATCTGAGCGAGATCGACACTCGGCGTATCAAAGAGGAGGAGATCATGGATGATTTCAACTACTGATCGGACCAATTGATCGGGCAGGGACACTACCGATCGGTCTGCAGACCGATCAGCAGAGTACCTGATCGGTTCCCAATCCGATCAGCAGAAGACCTGATCGGTCCCAACACCGATCAGGAATAGCAGTACAGATCAATTCGCAGCAAACTGAGCAAGGAAGTTTTTCTTCATTGGTTTTCGAGCTAGGAGGTTCATAGCTAGACTTTTGTGTGACGGCAAAGGGAAGTCTTGACGATAAACTGATTTGGTGTTCAAATTTAGGATAATTTTGTTTTAAGCTCTTATTTCTTCAAGTTGCTTAGTTTGTTTCCTCTACACTTCAAGTCAAGTTCTTAAGCAATGTTTTGTTCTAGTTTTCATTATTCTGCAATTAGTTTCCTGCAATTAGTTTTCTGCAATTATTTCCCTGCAATTAGTTCCTAAATTTCAATGTCCTTGTGTGAATTTAATTGCTCAATTGTTAAATATGTTAAGATTAATTTCTGCAATTCCCTAGTTTAATTTGCTTTAGCTAAGTCTATTTCATTTCAAACTGTATTTTCATTCAAAACAAACCCCCATTTCAATTTGAAAGCCCCAAAACATCAAACGACACATTTCAAGCTTGAATTAAACACTCTTAACTAGTCCTTGGAAAAATACGACTTGAGGCCCCTATACTTCATTTTAATTTTGTGAGCTAAGGGTTTTCAACTTATAAATATCTAAATTTGAGGCTCATCGTGACACTCGTTGTGGGCATCATCAAGGGCACACAACACATATGACATATACAAATCGGTAAAAGAAATATAAAACAAATGCACTACAAAGTACAAAACCAAAACCATGTTGTCGCGATGGGTAGGGACTGGCAATTGGGCTCTTCTGGCGACTCCAAGTATCTCAACCTGAAATAAAAAACATAGGCAACGGTGTGAGTCCAAACGAACTTAGCGGATACCTAAACAGATATGCATAGTACGCTATACTAACAATAAGAGTCTACGCTGATACAGTCTCATATGAACAATAGAAAAGGGTATATGCTGAAGATACTGATTGAAGATACATACCAGAATTCATCTATCCTGTAGAGAGGTAAAATAAATCCCTATGGAACAAGTATAACACATAATCCAAGGTAAACAAGTCTCCAGTATATGCATGTCAATCAAGTGAAGAAATCAAATGCAGCAAACAATGCACGATGCAAAATATGCACATGGTAAAATGATATGTGTCACCCCTGACACCAGTCAGATTATCGTCCATCTATCATAAATGAACGTCTGAGTGGGTAGAGCTATGACAACTGTACGCACCCTGCTATCACTGCTCCTGAGTGACCGAGTGGACAGGATGCTGGCGGAGGTCACTCTTCTACCCCAAGCAATGGGGGAGTCTCGCTCTCATCTTCTCGTGTCTCAGAATGAGAACGGATCCCTGGCTGCTACCACGCACCTGAACCACCCTCCAAATAGTGACCATGCGGAACAATACAGGGCAAATGCACACACTCTATTGTAGCCACTACCCTTGAGTGGATGTGTGTGCATATCCTCATGTAAATGGCGATGGGCTCAGACTACATAGGAGCCAATGATCGTCAGCATGCAACAATGCAAGGATGGTGCATGACCCGAACACATACAAACCACCAAGTCCTCATCTAACACCTCAGTGTGCTAGGTATAGGTCTGAATCCTATATCATGGGATACAAGTAACTTACTCAGTATACTGAAAAAGTAACCAGTGATCCATCAATGCCAAAATGCAAGAGGACATATCACTACATCTATGCACGTATATACACATGGCAACCATAGAGTCTATATGACACTATAGGGAGGTCATCTCAAGAATAAGCAACAGATATCAAGTAGCGGTATATTAAGGCAGATATAACGTATAAACTTACTGTTATCTATAACAACCCATGCATTGCAATATAACAATATCAAAAGAGATAAGTGAAAGGTACCCGCCTCAATCGTAAGTTGCTCGTATCAGAAAGAACCTCCCGTATGATAATTAACAATGCTAAATCCAATCAATGCCCTGTATCAAAGGCATAATGTTTAGCTACAATAATCTGTAATTTATAGCTAACAAGCTATCTTAAGTAATTAGGATCTTTCTAATTATCATCCTTTCATCTAATTAACCTTAATTAGATTATTAACCCTTATTTATCCCATATTACCTCGAATAGATTCCAAAGTAGGTTTTGAAATCTGAATTTATCAAATTAACTCATTAGGCTTACATTCCAAATAAAACCTAACATGTAGGTTAATCAATAGCTCCTCCAAAAGCAAAAGAAACCCTTTCATCCATTGATCAACTTATCAACCTAGTAATTCCTTCATCAATCAAAAAATCATTTAATTAATTCAGCACAGTTATGAATTAATGATCCAACTAATAAATTAAACAAATAAGGAATCCATCCAGTTCACCTTTTACAACATTATTTAAACTCTAATCAAACTCAATTACACATATCATGCAAGGTTATCCAACTTCGGTTCCAAACCAACCCATCATCCTAAGAAATCCAAATCAAACACACAGCTCCAATGAAACTAGAACAGAGCAAATCCCTACTGGAATTTCCATCTATCAATTACTAATCATCATGCATTAATAAATCCACTTGGCGATAAATAAGATCGTTACCCTTAGCCGGTGTTCCTTCTCCGTTGCCTCTCGGAAGTAGGCGGGTGTAGATCGGGTCTGGCGATGCGCGCACAACCGAGGGAAGAAGAAGAGATGGAGCAGTCGAATCTAGGAAGAAGACATAGATCACAAGCGATCGATCGATTCGTGTGGCACAGAAATCAGATGATCTGTGTGGCTCTGCGATTGAGAGCTAGGGCACAAAAATGAGCGGCGCAACTTGTCGGGCTCGACACCGATGGAGTGGGGCGGCGGAGGGTGGTCGGCGGCGTCGACTAGGGCACATGATGAGGAGAAGAAAATGGAGGAGGATGGGGGCGGCGCGTCTGCGGCTAGGGCACGAGGGAGTGGTAATGAGGAGAAAAGGAAAACTTATAAAGGATGGGTCTTTTGCGAAAATGTCCCTCCATTTTCTCAATTTCACACTCTACCCTTAAGGTAAGGATTTTAATCATTTAACCCTCCCATTTATTATAATCCACCTCAATAAATGTTTAGGGTTAAATTATTTACACTCGAAATTTAAGAGTTTACCCATAAACTCCTTCACCCTAGTCCGATAACCCTAAATCTTCCAATGTATTTTCCAAAATTTTATTTTATTGGTTTTGAATTTGCCATATTTAACACTTCGTCCTGGAGCCTGAGTCCTCCTAGCGCCCCCAAGCCCATAGGGGTGTTTGGGATGATGGGATGCCCGAGTCCTCCCGGATGACTAGAACTGGTCCCAGGCTACAGTTTATCCACTTTGCTTTTTCTCTCCTTTCTTGCCTCCAGCTTTAAGTTCCTGCAAGACAAGCAATCATATAGAGCAAGCTACATCCTAGCCCAACTTATGTAATTCTACCTGACCTTCTAGGCTATGTTTGGAGTTAACTCTCCAAGACTTTACTTCTTAAGGTCAATTTTTTAGGGTTTCCCAATGCCTAGCCTCACTCACTAGGACTTTTTCTTGCCTAACATCACTCACCGGGACTTTTACCTAGCTTCACTCACCAGGTTTTCGTGCCAAACCCGCAGTCAGGTCTTCATGCCCAGCTTCACTCACTAGGACTTCGTCCACACAGCTTCACTCACTTTGATCCAGCTTCACTCACCAGGATTTCGTTCCTGATCCTCGACCAGGATATTGTGCCCAATTCCTCGAACCAGGACTTCGGTGCTAAACCTCGGCCAGGTTTTCGTGCCCAATTTCTCGAACCAGAACTTCGGTGCCAAACCATCGGGCAGGTCTTCGTGCCCAACTTTACTCACCAGGTCTTCGATGCCTTGATAAGGATGTCTTTGCTAGTCATTTGATCCTGACTAGGCTTCTCTCTGCCGAACATCAGGTCCTATTTGACTTAGTCCTTGGTCTAACTGACTAGATCTAGGTGTTGTCACTCTACCAAACATCAAGTCCAATTTGACTTATCCCTTGGTCAAACTGACCAACCCTGAGTTTTATACCAAATATCAGATCCTGTTTTACTAACCCTTGTTCTATCTAACCAAACATAGGTATATTATCAAACATATTAGATTTAGGTTTGATCAATCTGCCAATCATCAAGTTGGCTAACTCTTAGTCAAACTGACCAACCCTAGGTGTTAATCACTCTTCCAAACATCAGGTCCTATTTGGTTAACCCTTTAGTCAATCTAATCAAACCTGGGTTTACCCTACCAAACATCATGTCCTATTTGGCTTAACCCTTAGTTAGATTGACCAAACCCTGGTATATTTTCAAACATCAAAATACTAGAGATTGACTATTCATGTCTTGATGCTTTTTACACTAGCAATCTTCTCTTTTTGATGTTTGACAATAATCTTAATTTAGGTATTGGTATAAGGGTTTTAGGTCAAACTTGGGAGAAAAAATCATACTTAAGGTACTCTCTCCCCCTTTGATAGACATCAAAAAAATATATAAGGTAATAACAAAGATTTTAAGTTGAAAATTTGTACCAACAATGTGATTTTGGAAAATACTTAAGATTTTTTTATTAAAAAACATGATTTTCAAAAACTTTTTTTATAAAAAAACTAATTACCCTTTTTTTGACATTATTTTAATGAAAACTTAATAATTAAAAATTTTGAAAAAGATAAGTACTATATTGATTTTGACTTCCCTAAGATTGACACAATCCTAGGATCATGTTGACTACAAGAAAGTTTCATATGTATCTTAGAGATTTTCTAATCAAAGTAAAGTATTTTCAATATGAATTTTTTTTCTTTAGCTTGAATTCCTCCCCTATCTGACACAATCCTAAGAAACCTTGTTAATTATAAGGAAAACTTCCCTATGTGTCTTGGAGATTTTTCAAAACTAAAGTAATTTTTCAAAAATTTTCAATAACTATTTAGAAGACTAAAAATTTTCAAAAAATATTTTGGAAAACTAAATGATAGTATTTTTGAAAAATATAGTATTTTTGAAAATATAGTATTTTTGAAAGAATTGCATTTTTAAAGTATAATAATTCATTTAATTTGAACTACCCCTAAACATGACACAGTTCTAGGAAGTTTGTTAACCGCAAGTTGATCTTCTTTACATCTTAGGGTTTGGATCAAACCAAAAGGATAGCATAAATTATTTTAAAATATGAAAAAAAAATTATAAAAAAAATAGTTTAGAGTCACAAGATGATTTCTTCTTTTGATCAGGACTTCCCCTAAAACTGACACAATCATAGGAATCCTTGCAGATCATAAGAATAACTTCCTATGTGTCTTTAGAGTTTATCCAAATTATAAGAGGAATTAAAGCATATTTTAGAAGAATATTTTTGAAATATATGATAATTTTTGAAAGATTAGAAAAATATATATATTTAAAACATTTTGAAAGACATAATAAATGTTTGAAGAGATATTTTTTGAAAAAAAATTTTGAATGATATAATAATTTTTGAAGGAATATTTTTTGAAAAATATTTTTCGATCATAAACTATTTTGATAGAGAAGATAATTTTTGGAAAGAATAGTGTTTCAAAAATAACTTTTCAAAAGAAATGTTTGAAAATATAAAATTATCGCAAAAAGACTGACTCCCCCTGAACCTGACACCTTCTGGCTACCTTTGAAACTACAAGGAACTCTACCTAAGTGTCTTAAGAGATTTTAGTGTTGACCTAGAGGGTTTGTGTCTAAGTGTAGGTCAAATAATTTTTAAAAAGATATATATTTTTTTGAAATCTATTTATAAGTACACACAATCATGCATGAAATTCATTAAAACATTATTATGTTTAATCACTATTTAAAAATAGATTTTTTAAGAAAATATTCTATGGATTTTTGAAAATATTTTGAAAAAGTTTATCAATTTATTAGTCCTTATCATCTCACCTATTCTAAGTGTCACAATACAAACAAGAATGGTAGCCTTATAGGTGTTTGTAAGATGCTTGATTAATTTTTCTCAATTTAATTTTATAGATTGTTTGACCTTGAGTTAGATTCAAGTTTAACAAGTAGTAATTTAAAAGTAAATTTTAATAATTGCCTTACAGGTCTTGAAGAGGTGCAGGGGCCTTCTTGGGTATCGGAACAACGACCCTTTTCTTGACAAAGCCTTTTAAAGAAATGATACTTTTAATTTACTTTTTGAGAAACTCTGATCCAACTAGTCTAAAATGTGATGAGATAGCTTTGACTAGTTCCACTTAGCTAGATCAACCAAGTCGGGTACTCCTTACCCTTCCTGACTTCCTAGACTAAGCTTCCCTAATGTACTATAATCTCGCCCCACACTAGTACTAGCCATTTTAGATTAAGTAGGAAATAAACTAGCCTGAATGACATGACATGTGTATAAGAAAAATAGATGCATGAGCATGACGGAAGAAATAGATGCATCAATTAAAGTTGTATTATTATCTTCAAAATTATTAATTATCACGATTATTTTCAGGATTAATTATTAATTAAATTTTTATTATTATCTTCAGGATTAATTTTACTTTTATTAATTAATGTTTCATTATTATTATTTTTAGAATTATTAGAATTATCTTCAGAATTATTAATTTAAGATTCATTATTATGTTCAGAATTATTAGAATTATCTTTAGAATATTAATTAAAGATGGAGTATTATCTTCAGAAATATTAATTAAAGGTGGAGTATTATCTAATTTATCAATTAAAGGTGGAGTATTATCTAATTTATTAATTAAAATTTCATCTTTAATAACTAGAATTTTATTCTTATCTTATAAATTATTAGGATTATTATTAATTAAGGTTTCATAATTATCTTTCAGATTATTAGGATTATCTGAAAAATTATTTAAAATGTTAGAATTAATTTTTAAAATTACAACATTAATATTAAAGATTAAGGATTTAATATTTAATATTTTAATATTATCAATGTTTGATTTGGGTCCATTACTAACTAATTTATCATGCAATACATTTAGTTTAATATATAGAAAATCTAATTTATCCGAAAAATTAAAGGTTACGTTTGCATGCATAGGGTGATTTTTGGAAAGAAAATGATCAAGCAAATTTAAGCTAATAGGAATATTTTTGCAAGAATTAAAATTTTGTACCATCCTCACATTTTTTGGTATTGCTTATCTATCCTTCCTCCATTCTAGACATTGGTTCTTGTAGTGTCCATACTTTTGGCACTAGAAGCACTTGATATAGTTCTCGTCCCTCTGAACTCCTAGCGCTGGTACCTCCGTTGCCACCGGTGGTGTTCGAATCTTATGAGTAGGATACTTGTTTTTATAGTGCCCTCTCTCCCTGCATTTAAAACAAATTATATGAACTTCGAAATTTGACATATAAAATATACCTTTTTCATCTTTATCTCCCCTCAATTCCTTGCCTTCTTGCTCCTTCGGCGATGAGTCCGATCAGAGCCACCCACTCTGATACCACTTGTGATATTGATGAGATCGATAGAGGGGGTAAATATCGATTCAAAATTTTTTGAATATAAATCATGAGTAAACACAACGGAAATATAACGATCAAGTCAAAACAACGCTAACAACTTTGTTTTTACTTGGTTCAGAGTTTGTAATGGCTCCTACTCCAAGGCTCACGGTCCTTGACCATTTTTGTTAGACAATTCTATAATTCAAAAAATGTATTACAAAATATGTAAGTTTAAATACAAAACAAAAATGCAAAGTATACCGACAACACTTGCTTGAAGAAGAACGGAAGGTATTTCATTATCGGAGCAGTGTGTCGTTAATCTTGGGCAGTTTTGGCATAGCAAACTTGAGTACAGAGAGCTAGAAACTTGATTGCAATTTGTATGAAGTGATTGTAATTGATTCAAAATAATTGCTGAGACTGAGGGGGCGAAACCCCTTTTATATTGGCACTCGAGCACCTGAGTGCGCATAGGGGTGCCTCCACGTGTCGTTTCGGTCGCGTTATCATCCACTGACTCGGCCAAAGGTTATCCTCTCTCGAGCACCTGAGTGCTCTAGCGCGCCTAAGTGCTGATGTGGCCTGTCCAATTAGTAGCCGCCAACTCAGCTTCACCAACATTGAGTAAAACCAACTGGGGCGCCCGAGACCACTTGGGCGCCCAGGTACTCCGGGGCGCCCATAAAACAACTGAGTCAACTTCTTGGGTTGCAAAATAGGTTAGTTCAAGTGCAATAAATAATATATGAAATATATGCATATAAAACATCCGAAGCTATCTGATCCTGACATTGAATTTCAAATGAAATCCTAGGTCGGACTGACGCCTACTGTTACCTCTTCCGGGAAACGCGACCTCACATACTCCACACTGGAGAAGTTATCTTTTGTTATCCGGCACCTCTGGTTGGACTTTTGCTCGACCTCTGATGCTCCCGGATCTTGAGACGTCTGTTCCTCGACCCATCCCTATTTTTGTCCGTTGTCCTCGCTCGACTAAGTCTTTTGCCTGATCATCCGATCAGGTCTTCGGTACCCAATCCTCGACTAGGTCTTCTTGCCCAACCTGTGCTCAGGTCATTGGTGCCCAGCCTCGGCTAGGATTTCATGCTCAGTCCCGACCAGGACTTCATGCTCAACCCTGCAAGTCAAGAATTCGTGCCTAGGTAAACTAGGATTTTCTTGCACACTTAGCAAATACCTTAGATCACAACACAAACTTAACTTTGAACCCTTTACCATTATCAATATCAAGTTCAATCTAGTGCTTCCGGCACCAAGACTCTTGAGTTGTTAAAACTTAATCCATGTGTCAAGTATCTAATCCTTTATGATCCACTTAGATTTCACGTTTTGTCAACTCTTATTGGACTTTCTTCATTGCAAGTGTTGGTTCTCTATAACCCACTTAGATTTTTCTCTTATTAACTTTTTGTTGGATTTTTATCAAGTGTTTAGTCAACCATAACCCACTTAAGCTTTCGTCATCTACAATCACAAAATGTTTGATCAACTTTAACCCACTTAGGCTTTCCTCTTTTTATCAAGTATCCGATCAAATTGACTTACTTTAACTCTTTACACAAACACACATCATTTGCTCAAGCATACTTATCATGTTAAGTATTTGGTCAACCTTGACTTTTTTAACATTTTACTCAACAACATAATGTATTGATCAAATATCTAAACCTAACTGAAGTAGGCCAACTTGGTCAACTTGGACTAGAGGTTGATTATACCAATAATTTTTTTAAGTTAGATTTATCAAAATTTTCAAATACTTTAAGGTTTTAAGGTAAAATGAAGATTCCTAACTTAAATAATTTATTTTATGGTGGGTAAAGTGGGAGTTTTTTTTGGCTCCCTAAGGTCTTGGGGAGTGAAATAAAGGTCAATGTGTGCGAAAGAATTGGCCTCTACGGATTTTCTACTGAATTACAAAATTTAAGACAAAAATTTTTCCCCTTCAAACTCATTAACCCCAATTAATCTCTTTTCTAAATACTATTTTTCACTCGAACCCTCATAATGCAATTGCCTTCCTTCCCTCTTAGTGGTCCCTATCTTTCTTCCTTCTCATCGCAGTAGTAGATTTCCTAGGCCGGAGGTTGCTCATGACTACCTCGCATGGTCGTAAGGTCGCGCACCTGGTGCGTCCTCCTCGCACGACCACGAGGTCGGCCGCGACTGTAGGTGAGATGGGAAGTCTGGATGGTGTATTTCTACGACGGGTTTTACCAGATTGTTGATGCTAGATGGATTTGGGTAAGTCAGAGTTTGAAGTCTATAAGTA
This sequence comes from Boesenbergia rotunda, assembly GCA_024364735.1. Lineage (NCBI taxonomy): Eukaryota > Viridiplantae > Streptophyta > Magnoliopsida > Zingiberales > Zingiberaceae > Boesenbergia > Boesenbergia rotunda. The sequence continues at coordinate 150,547 of JAGFNQ010006470.1, forward strand.
CAAACTACTAAGAATGAAGGCTCAAGATGAGGTGGGAAGTGAGATCCTTAAGCTAACCAACAAGTTAAAGTAGAATCCTTAGGTGGCAGGGACATATATGCCTCGACATTCTACAGGGAAGGAAAACGTTAATGTTTCACTTTTCAATGATATGTAATGATAAGGGAAAATGGGTCTGATTGCATTATGAATTGCTCAATGGGTTGCTATTGCACACTGAAGAATGGGGATTACTTTCCTTATGATGAAAATGAACTTACCCGAAAGGGAAACCAATGATATATGAATGTGGCACTAAATGTAGGTTCCCACTAACTTGTCATAATCGGGTGACCCAAAGGGGGTATTAGTTATGAGCTAGAGGTGTTAAGAATTGAAACAGGGTGGGGAGTTAGATCCTTTGATGTAATTCGTGCTGGGCATTTGTTTGTGAGTTTAGTTGGATTGCAGTAAAAAACAAGCAAAACAGCTCTCCAATGATGAATGTTTGTTGTATCTCGGTAGGTTTCTAGGAAGTTGGACTGAGCGGGGTGACATTTACAAATTTAACTATAAAATAACAGACAATCAGAATAAATGATCTGGAAATAAGAATAACAGGAATAAGATAAGTCTGTACTTGAACAATGATAACTATGTAGAACTAGTTTCTTTAACCAAATTTAAACATGCAAGATTGAACTTAATCAATATGGTAAGACTTAATAAAATTCTTTATAAAGATCTCCTTTCCAGAAGACTTATGGAGGTGAAGAAAACAACAGGAATCTAAATTTAAGCACAAATAATGAAAAGTACAACAACACAAAAATAATAGAAATTGCATAGCCTAGATTGTCCGTTACGTTGATCTTTGAAGAGCACACGCACAGCGTGTTAGCCCACAAATGAATGAAGACAAACACTTAAAAGAAGTATTCGAAGAGACAAACGTTGACCTAACACTCTTTTGGTTGATTGGAAACCTGTTCGGTCACCTAGAGTATGTTGACTCGGATAAAATATTAACCCACTTCGACGTTAGATCAGGATGGCTCTATGGACTTCGGTCGCTTGGACTCCCTCCAAATGCTTAGAGTATGGTCAAATGTCTATCTTGACTGTCTCCTCCAAATTGCTCGATCACACTTTCTCTAGTCGCTTGGAAGCTGCTCCAGTCTCTAGGACACCAAGGTCACCCACACTTCGCTCTAGTCTCCTAGAAGTCCTCAACTCGATCAGTGAGAATTTATATCTGTTGGGTCGCTCAGACTTCATCCAGTCCACTAGAACACTAAATATCTTCCTGTGATGTGGAGTAGGTCCACAAAGAGTATTACACAAGTTGAAGGTTTCGAACAATGTCTGTTGCTCGAACTTACCTTGCCCAATACCTATAGGACATTACCTTTGTCAAGTGATCAACTCTCAGTTGACCCACCAAGACTTCCATTACCTAATGTTCACTAAGTCTTCCACTTCCCACTACCCTAACAAGGACATCCGTTGTTATTATCTGTAACGCTCCAAAATTTCCCATATGAAATATTATGAAATTCATGAAATATTATTATGGAATATTATGAAATATTATGAATTCATGAATATGAAATATTATGGAATTCATGAAATATTATCATGAAATATTATGAAACATTATGAATTCATGAATATGAAATATTATGGAATTCATGAAATATTATCATAAAATATTATGAAATATTATGAATTCATGGAATATTATTATTATTATGAAATTTCATGATGGGCTTGGCTTAATGGGCTTTGATATGGATTAGTGCAAAATGTGATAAAAAGAAAAGGTAGAAAGGAGGAAGCAAGGATTGAACCTTGAACCTCCTCGTTGCACTAATCATGTCATAACCAACACACCAAGCCATATTTCATGTAGAGGGAATAAGAAACATGCTTGTTAAAAGCTAGGGAAGTGAAGAGACATGTCTCTTCATGAGAAAAGTATAAATAAGGGAAAGAGAAGTTGGAATAACTTCCTCTTCTTCTTCCTCACTCTCATCACCGAAAATCTCAAGCCCCTTCTCCCTTTTCATTTTCGAAAAAAAAACACAACCCTAGGGTTCTAACCCTAGGGAATTGGAAGGAGGAAGAACTCTACAAGGATCTTGCCCTCTACTAGGGCCAAGGGTTCTATAGAAGTGCTAGGAAGGAGAACACTCACCTTCCTTCAACCAAGGGCACCTTAAGATTTTAGAGAAGGAGAAATTCAAGCGAAAGGATGTAAGTATCCCCTCGCCTGCAGTGTAATAGTTGTGGTGTGATTATTCTCCTTGATTGTTTCAAAAATGGGGACTTTTTCCCCTTTGCAAGTTTCGGCCACCCCCTTAGGGGAAGGCCTTGGTTCTTTCCTTGATACATGAGAAGACCTTTGAGACTTAGAGTATATATGTATATTGATTTTCTTCATGATGGTATGAACAAAAAGGAAGAAAAACTAGGGTTACACCCCTTGTAAGTTTCAGCCACCCCCTTAGGGGAAGGCCTTGGTTCCTTTTGTTACATGAGTAGACCCTTGGAACTTAGGGTATATGTATATGTGGTTTATTCAAAATGTTGTGAACAAAACCTAGGGTTATACCCTTGTGTAGGTTTCGGCCAACACCCAAGAGGAGACCTTGGTTACCCTTGATGCATGTGAAGACCCCTTGGAACTTAGGGTATACCTATATGTTGTGTCCCTTCATTTTGTGATAACAAAAACTAGGGTTTAGAGCTTGGATGGGTTTCGGCCAAGGCCTAGAAAAAGGGTTAGTGAGGGTTGAATTATCCTATAATATATCCATGTTTAATGTATTGTAAGATAGTGTATACAAGGTGTTTGTATGAATGTCTGTGTGAATATTTAGTTCAAACCCTAATTTTCCCCTACCCTTGAGTTTCGGCCAACCCTAGAAGGACTAGGGTCTAGGGTTGCATAATTATCTCATGATGTGCTTTATGTTTAATAAGTTGCATGAATTGTATGTGAAGGTTAAACTACCCTACGGGACATGATTATGTTTAGTAAGATAATATGTATATGCATGTATGAAATATGATGTATGTATGAACATGTATGAAATATGATGTATGTATGAACATGTATGAAATATGATGTATGTATGAACATGTGTGGAATATGATGTATGTATGAACATGCATGAAATATGATGTATGTATGAGCATGCCTTATAGCCCATGGGGCACACTTATGAAATTGCATGTGATATGTTAAAATGCTTAAACGGATACTCTACTAAGTATGGGATCAAGAGCACCCCTTATGTTGTGTGGTGTGTCCCTCCGGGATCATGAGCACCCTTGAAGAGTGGTGTGTCCTGTAAGAGTGATTTGGAGTACTCCTTAGCATATATGTAAAAGCATGATAAGTATTTTACTTTTGAAGTTGTGTACCCGACTCGTAAGGGGGTCGTTAAACAAATCCGGGGTGCATGTTAACGTAAGGTCATGGCTCCGGTAGGACGGAAGGGTCCTGCTCTAATTAATTGGTGGCTCGCTACCCCAATTCATTAGGGAACGCGCAATAGTTCCGCACGATATGTGGTGCACAACAAGGCCCAATATGATATGGATGTATTTTTAAGTAATACCATTATGGAATTGTTTTGAAAACATTCATTGAAAGCATTTATTATATGTGAAGAGTATGCTTAAGGTACTTGATACTGCATGCTTAGGAACTTGGATGTTTAGTATGCTTTGATGAATGCATGCTTATGATTTAATATGTGTACATGTTATATTCTTTCGTATGGATTTTGCGAGTAGGACAGGATCCTTACTAAGCATTTGTGCTTACTAGTTTATGTGTTGTCTTATGCTGCAGATAAGGGTAAGGAACACTTAAGCTAATGGAAGAGGCAGGAGGCTGAAGATGTGTGGGGTGGTGGCTCGGGAAGAAAGACTTCTATATCTACATATTTATGCTTATGTTATGCTCCTTGACAATGAATGATAGTGATTAGGATCGATATTGCATGATGATTATAATACTTGGAATTTCCATATACTTGATTTTATTGGATTATATTATGGGTTGAAATAAAATGTGAACCTATCATGTCATGGAATAACTTTTGGTTAAAATATTTCAAATGATGTTCTAATGATTCAAGCATGATATTTGATTGACATGTACTGGCTAGTATGCTTAGCACTTGTAAATATCACATGATAGTTTTAGACAAGCATGCTCAGCACTTAGTCCTTGCCTTGTTGTCTTAAATTTTATGCTAGAAGAAAAGGAAAAAAATATATATATAATTAATTGTTACGTAACCCCGCCCCGAGGGTAGATATAAGGGCGGGCGTTACATTATCTAGTACCCTACTAGGACTTTCTGCTAACTACATAGACCAAAACTTGTCCTCTTATTAATTTATCTACACTTGCACACTTGACACCCCTGTTAGATCACAAGACAACCTAACTTTAATCTTAAAATGTTTCAAAACGTAAGTTCGAGGTCGTGCTCTCTATACTAACACTTTAGATAAGATGTCTCACTTGATTATATGCATGTTAGCTTTCCTTCCATACATGATCTCAGCTTCCCAATAGATGTTTCAAGAGCACGTCATGTTGCTTCTTATTGATCCCCTTGTTCGACAATCTTGTTACTGGAAATTATAGGGGATAATCTGTATTTGAAATTATAGAATCAAAATCATTCTTATCTATTAGATGGCCTAAAAAGATAATCTCAAGCTACCATCGAGGATGGTTCGACCAAGCTTCTGGTGGTCCGAGCAGAGTGAGAAGTGGAGTGTCGAGTCCAAGTTGGGATATCATCTAGCCGCTTATTAACAACTTGTCTGAGTCGCTAGTGCTGGGGCAATCAGCCCAAGTATGATCGGGAAGATCATGATTTTGATGTGTGTGTGTCAATATGGTTAAGGTTAGGGTGTTATGTTATTTTGATATGTGTGAATAAGTCTTGCAGGACTTGGTGAGTCACACATGGAGGACACATCCGAGGGACGAGAGCCGAGGGAAGAGGACTCCAAGGGCAAGCCGGGAAGTGGACTTCAAAGGGCACACGTGAAGGGTGGCATGGAGGCAAGCCGAGGGCTTGCGTGCGCATCCAAGGGACGATAGCCTATGGAAGAGGACTTCAAGGGGCAAGCCAAGAAAGTGTACTTGAAGGCACACGTGAAGGAGGGTCGTCAGAGTGAGGAAGAGTACTTTTGTAAGCTGGGCAGTCGACTGGGGATAAATCAGTCGACTGCCAGCAGAGGACTCAACCTCACCGAAACATCAGTCGACTGGTCCAAAACCAGTCGACTGGTAAACCCGAAAAACTAGCTGTTGGCTAGCAACTTCGGTGGGATCAGTCGACTGCCCTGGGGGCAGTTGACTAGTATTGGGCTAGATAGCTTGAGGAGTTGTCCTTTACTCTATTTAAAGGAGACTTTTTGAGCAGGTCAAGGGTATGGTTCTTACGGGTAACATTGTGCTGTTGGTGCTCAAAATCTCCTGCTCTTCCTCTCATTCTTATCTCCATCTTGTAAAGAGGAAGAGGGCAACCTTGTGAAGGTTTTCTCCACCTTGAAGGAACTTGTGCGTGCGTGTGGATCTTTGGATTAGTCACCTCTTTGAGGTGGATACCAAGTAAACAAAGGTGTTAGCATTGTTCTTATCATTTTTATTGTTTTTGTTTATGTTTAGCTAACAATCCTTGTAGAGAAAATCGAAAGAAGCTATTCACACCCCCCCCCCTCTAGCTTGGCGCCCGATCCTAACAAGTGGTATTCGAGCCGGTTCGTTTTGGAAGAACTCACCGTCGACCGGAGCATCAAAAATGGCGTTTCAAGAGGGTTATAACACCGCGAGGCCACCTTTCTTCGATGGAAATGATTTCGCGTATTGAAAAGGTAGGATGGAGTATTGCCTTATGAATGATATGGAAAATTGGTGTAGCATTGTAGATGGATTCGAGACACCGTGAATGAAAGAGGAGAGCCTCTACCTATGAGAAATTAGACGAAAGAAATGATGAAGAAAGCACAAGCAAATGCAAAAGCGACAACGACTCTTTAATGTGGACTCTCAAAAGAGCAATTGAACAAGGTGGGACCGTTCAAAACCGCCAGAGAGCTTTGGGAGAAGGTCATTGAGCTTAATGAAGGATCAAATGAGTCAAGGAGGGTCAAGAAGGATCTCTTGGTGGTACAACTCCAATCACTCACAATGAAGGCCAATGAAACGGTAAGTCAATTACATGGAAGAGTCAAGGAGATCATCAACGAACTCCATATCATAGGTGAGAAGGTGGAAAATAGGGATATTGTAAGGTATGTACTACAATCCTTCCCTAGAACCACCTTGTGGGCATCAATGGTTGATGCCTATAAAGTGTCTAGGGATCTTTCTTTGGTTAAATTAGATAATTTATTTTGTGAATTTGAATTGCATGAACAAGCTAACATTTCTACTAAAGAGAAAGGTGTAGCTTTTGTCGTAGAGAAGGAAAGGAATAAGAAAAAGGAAAAGAAAAAGTCATCTACTCATCATCATCCGATTCAGAGGAATCAAGTGCCTCCATGGATAGCGACCAAGAAGCCTACATGGTAAGAAAAATACGAAGAGCTTTTAAAAGTTTTTCTAACAAATCTTATGGTAGAAAAAGTTCAAGGATTAAGAGCAAAGGAAAGGAAATTATTTGCTACAATTGCCATCAAGAGGGACATATGAAGAATGAATGCCCACAATTAAAGAAAAGAGAAGAAAAGAAGGAGGAGAAAAAGAAGGGTGAGAAGAAGAAATCAAAGGGAAAAGAAAAGAAGGCCACAAGTCTAAAGGTCACTTGGGATGATCCATCATCATCGAAGAAGAAGAAGGTCATGTGTCACACTTTGCATTGATGGGAGTGGACAACTTAGAGTCATCCGAAGATGAAAGGAGTTCAAGTAGTGAAGATGAAGGTGAAGGCTCATCATCGGAATCGGATGTGTAGGTAAGTGAGATATATAACTTACCCACCTCTACTCCTGTTAAAATAATTACTAGTACAAATGATGATTTGGCTAAGGCTAGGAAAATGGTTAAGGAATTGAAAAATAAAGTTTGCATGCTAAAATTAGAATCCATGAAACTTAAGGATAATATGCATGTTTCCTCTTCTGTTTTAAATGATTCATGTTTAGAAAAGGAAAATAGAGAGCTAAGGGAGAAGGTAGAAGACCTCACCAAGGCTCTTGGAAAATTTCAAGTGGGCTCTAGAAACCTTGACATGATCATCAATAGTCAAAGAGCGTGTATAATAAGGCCGGGATAGGTTATAGACCCAAAACCAAGGGAGTAGCATTTGTTTCTCTTATGGGAAGGAAGGGTGCCCCTAGGAAGCAAGGTGTTAAGGGAAAGGTAAAGAAGACATGGGTACCTAAGAAATACTTAAATGATGTTTGTGGATATAGCATTTGGGAACCAAAAGCTTGTGTTTTCTGTGTTGTTTAAGTGAAGGTGAAGGAAGCCTCAAAAATGTGGATAATGGATAGCGGATGTTCAAGGCATATGACCGGGGATGTAAGCAAATTCTCCACCATTAGCTATCTAAGAGAATGAACCGTGTCTTTCGGAAATAGCGGGAAACTCAAAATAATAGGTAGGGTACCATTGAGGTATCTCCTACAATCACAATTCATAAAGTACTTTTAATTAAGGATATGGAGTTTAATTTGCTTAGTGTAAGTCAACTATGTGATGCCGGTATAGGGTGGAGTTTCATGCAAGAAAATGTTTAATTAAACAAAATAGCTCCGAAAATATCATGTTAGAAGGATATAGAGAAGCAAACCTTTATTATCTTAATCTTTCTTATGCTTCTAACATCTCTTAAAAGTGTCTCATATCCAAAGAAGAAGAAGGATGGTTGTGGCATCGGTGGCTTGGTCACATCAATATGAAGAATATAGCAAGGGTTGCCAAGATGGAGTTGGTGAAGGGGCTCCCAATGATCAAGTATAAAAATACAAGATGTGTGATGCATGCCAAGAGGGTAAGCAATCAAAATCATCACATAAAGGTAAAACCCTCACTAGCACTTCATTACCTTTAGAATTATTGCATTTGGACTTGTTTGATTGCCATAGTACTCCTTCAATAGTAGGAAGTAAGTATTGCTTGGTAATTGTAGATGATTACTCTAAATATACTTGGGTGTATTTCATGAAACATAAGGATGACACTTTAGAAATATTTGTAGGATTTAGTAAAAGGATTGAAAATGAGAAACATCTCAAAATCAACCGAATTAGGAGTGATCATGACGGGGAGTTTGAAAATTCAAACTTCTCACATTTTTGTCTGGAAAATGGGTATAAGCATGAATTTTCATGTCCAAGGACCTCACAACAAAATGGTATGGTAAAAAGGAGGAATAGGGCTTTACAAGAAGCCGTTAGGACAATGCTTAATGCATATTCTCTACCTAGCTATTTGTGGGCAGAAGCGGTAAATATTGTTGGATATATAGTGAATGGAAAGGGAGGTGGTGGGACATTAGTCCCACATTGGGACTTTCTAGTGAGTAGAAAGTGAGGTGGAGAATAAAGGGACTCCATTTTCAGTGGGGCTTTAGTCCCACATTGGGAGTTTCATGGCATAAATGTTGGTTTATATTATTACACAAGCATGATAGTTGTGAACAAATGCTAGGGGAGAGGCTCTCTCTCACGCGTGGGTGTGCGGGGGGGCTGCAAATCCAGGGCCCAGATTTGTACTGAACCAAGTGAACTCATGTGCGTGCATGACCTGTCCCCTAGACATTTGGATCTGGCCGGTTAATTGGCAGTAAATGATGATTAATTCGTCATTGATTGCTGCAGGGGTCTGAGCCTATATAAAGGGGTTGTGACCGAGAGTAAAAGACACAAACGATATAGAGAAATTCTCCTCTACTCCACCTCGTTCCCGACCTCCGTTGATAGTGTTCGGGTACATCCTCAGTTCGCCACGAGCAACGAGTGTTCCGTTGTGCCCGTGGTTCGGCTGTTGTATCCTGAGAGACAGACGTCCATCTGAGCCTCGAAGCACCACCGAAGGAGGACAAATCTGGTTCAAGGAAACTGCATTGCGCAGGCCTCAGCAACTTCCTGGTCGGGAGACGTCCGACTACTGCTCGGGACGACTGCTCGACAAACCTGGTCGGGAAACTCACTCGGGAGCTCGGGAAACTCACTCGGGAGCTTCACTCAGGACCTCGGGAGACATTGTTCAGGAGCTCGGGACCTTGGTTAGGAGCTCGGGAAACACTGCTCGGGAGACTGCAATTTGGGAAAAAACAGCTCGGGCCACTCAACAGATAAGTTGGAATTATTGTTGTAATTTCAATTTATTGTAAATTCTCCGAATTTCCTCCAACAATCTTGAAACAGATTTGTTTCTGTTGAGATGGCCACGGAATGTGTTGAGGTGAAACAGACTCATCACCAGACCCCCTCCGCCCCGATCGGGAATGTCCCGATCAACCATGGGGGAAACCAGAGAAGTTCACTAGGTTGAACTTCAAGAGGTGGTAGCAGAAGATGCTCTTTTACCTGACCACGCTCAATTTGGCTCGGTTCTTGATCGAAGACCCTCCCAAGCAAGCTGAGGTTGCTGAGGTGGAGGCGTGGACTCATTCTGAGTATCTATGTCGAAACTACATCCTCAACTGCCTGGTCGACTCGCTGTATGTTGTGTACAACACGAAGAGAACGGCAAAGGAGCTGTGGGAGTCCTTGGACAAGAAATACAAGACGGAGGATGCAGGGGCCAAGAAGTTCATCGTGGGCCGATTCTTGGACTACAAGATGGTTGACTCTAAGACAGTGATCAGCCAAGTCCAGGAGCTTCAGGTGATCCTACATGAGATCCACTCAGAAGGAATGGTTCTGAGTGAAACCTTCCAGGTAGCATCCATCATTGAGAAGCTGCCCCCCGGCTGGAAGGATTTCAAGAACTACCTGAAGCACAAGTGGAAAGAGATGAACTTGGAGGAACTCATTGTTAGACTTCGCATCGAAGAAGACAATAAGGGTTCAGAGAGAAATATGTTCTCCTAGGCTACTGTGAAAGCTAACGTGGTCGAGCACGGACAAAGCTCGAAACGGAAGAATTCTAAGGGGGCGTTTGGTATACATTTTCGGCAATGGGAATGGTAATGGGTTTTGATTGAGGGGTTTATGGGTTTGATGATAACCTAGTGGGGGCTAGGTTATAAAATCATGGGTATCATATCCATATTTTGATTCCAATCCCGTATACCAAGCATCATAAATGGGGAATGAAATAGATTTCATTCCCATTCCCGACTTCTAAACCCGCTTACCAAGCACCCCCTAAATCTTCCAAGCTGGAACCCAGAGGAGGCATCGCCAAGAAGTTCTCTGGGATGTGCTACAACTGTGGCCGAGTTGGCCACAAATCTTCGAAATGCAAGAAACCGAAGAAGAAGCAGGAGGCCAACCTGAACGAGGGACCAGAAATGGAAGACCTCTGTGCCATGGTCTCTGAATTGAACCTGGTGGGTTCAAACCTGCGGTAATGGTAGATCAATACTGGAGCCACCAGACATGTATGCTGCAATAAGGAACTGGTCCACAATTTTGAAGAAATTAGTGGAGAGAAGTTGTTCATGGGGAGCTCAACAACCTCAGATATCATGGGCCAAGGAAAAGTGGTGCTGAAGATGACCTCGGGCAAGGACCTCACTCTGACCAATGTGTTGTATGTTCTGGAGATTCGAAAGAATCTGGTGTCTGGTTCATTATTAAGCAAGCATGGCTTTCACATTATGTTTGAGTTAGACAGAGTTGTTTTGTCGAAGAAGGGAATGTTTATGGGAAAGGGCTATATATCTGATGGGTTGTTTAAGCTCAGTGTAATGGCCATTAGGCCTAAGATAAATAAAATTGAGAGCTCTTCTACTTATATGCTTGAGTCTTCGTGTTTATAGCATGGTAACTAGGACATGTGAATAACGATGTGATTCGTAGATTAACAAACATGCAAAGCATACTAACATTCCACCTTGACCCAAAACATAAGTGTGAGACTTGTGTTGAAGCGAAGTTGACAAGGTCATCCTTTCAACATGTTGAAAGAAGCAATGAACCATTCGACTTGATTCACACCGACGTATGTGACCTTAAAGGTACACCAACACATGGTGGGAATCGGTACTTCATTACTTTTGTTGATGATAACACAAAGTACTGCTATGTGTATCTTCTCAAAAGCAAGGATGAAGCTGTAGAGAAATTCGTTCTCTACAAGAATGAGGTTGAAAACCAACTTAATAAGAAGATTAAGGTGGTTCGAAGTGGCCGAGGTGGTGAATATGTATCACCATTCGCTGAGTTGTGTGCTGAACATGGGATCAGACACGAAACAACAGCTCCTTATACCCCTCAGCAGAATGGGATTGCTGAGCGAAAGAATCGAACTCTTAAGGAGATGATGAATGCTCTTATATTGAGCTCTGGACTGCCAGACTCCATGTGGGGGGAAGCTGTGTTAACAGCTAACTACCTTTTGAATAAGGTCCCTCGGAAGAAAATAGATAAGAGTCCTTATGAGTTATAGAATGGAAGACAATCATCCTACAAATACTTGCGAGTGTGGGGGTGTCTTGCCCAAGTTTTGGTGCCTGATCCGAAAAGGGTTAAGATGGGGCCAAAAACTATTGATTGCATGTTTATTGGATATGCACATAACAGTAGTGCATATCAGTTTTGTGTTTATGAGTAACAATTACTGGATATACACAAGAACTCGATAATAGAATTGAGAAATGCCTCATTCTTCGAGCATGTGTTTCCATATAAGACTCAAGAGGATGCTAGCTCCTCAAACCGGGTAGAGGAAATACTAGAGGAAGAAGAAGACGATGATGAGCCAGTTGAGGCTGCTCCTCAGCGGAGTAAGAGAGTTCGGGTGGAAAAATCTTATGGATCATATTTAATCACTTTCATACTAGAAGGTGAACCCCAAAGCTACTCATAAGCTGTGAACTCTTCTGAGGGACCTCACTGGAAAGAGGCAATTGCATCTGAGATAGAATCTATCTTGCAAAATCACACTTGGGAACTTGTGGACCTTCCTCCGGGGAGTAAACCATTAGGTTGCAAGTGGATCTTCAAGAAGAAGATAAAGTCAGATGGCACAATTGACAAGTATAAGGCCAGATTGGTAATTAAAGGTTACCGACAACGAGAAGGCCTTGATTACTTTGATACGTATTCTCCTGTGTCGAGAATAACCTCCATTAGAGTGTTGTTGGCTATTGCTGGTCTATGGAACTTGGAAATACATTAGATGGATGTAAAGACGACCTTTCTAAATGGAGATTTAGAAGAGGAAATTTACGTGGAGCAACCTGAGGGGTTTTCTGTGCCAGGACAGACTAACCAGGTTTGCAAATTGGTGAAGTCTTTATACGGCTTGAAACAAGCTCCAAAACAGTGACATGAGAAATTTGATAATGTCATGCGAGAAGGTGGATTCAAACTTAATGAATGTGATAAATGTGTCTACTCAAAAGCTACAAAAGATGACTTTGTCATCTTGTGCTTATATGTAGATGACATACTTACATTGAGAGTAATGATAAGATAATCAAATCCACGAAAGACATGTTGAACTCAAGATTTGACATAAAAGACATGGGTCTAGCTGATGTGATTCTAGGAATCAAAATTCTTAGAACAGCCGAAGGACTTGTTCTTAGTCAGTCCACTACGTGGACAAGATTCTTGAGAAGTTCACCAATGGTGATACTGCGTTGGCATGAACGCCGATAGATACTAGCCAACATCTATCGAAAAACCGAGGAGAATATATCTCTCAAGTAGAGTACGCTCGGGTGATTGGAAGTCTGATGTACTTGATGAATTGTACAAGACCAGACTTAGCCTATGCAGTAAGCAAACTGAGTAGATACACGAGTAATCCCGGTGTTGAGCACTAGAAAGGGATAACAAGAGTACTGAGGTACTTGAGATATACTCATGGAAATGGATTGCACTATATGAGATATCCTGCTGTTATCAAAGGATAAAGTGATGCGAGTTGGATATCTGACATAAAAGACTCGAAGTCTACCAGTGGTTATGTGTTCAATCTGGGAAGTGCAGCCATTTTATGGAAATCTTCTAAGCAAACCATAATAACCAGATCCACGATGGAGTCTGAGTTTGTAGCACTTGACAAATGTGGTGAAGAGGCTGAATGGCTACGGCAATTCTTAGAAGATGTACCGAGATGGCCGAAACCCGTGCCAGCAATCTGCATACATTGTGATAGTCAATCTACAATTGGTCGGGAACAAAGCCATCTGTATAATGGTAAGTCTAGACATATACGTCGGAGACACAATACCATTAGACAACTACTCTCAATTGGAGTTATCACTGTTGACTATGTGAAGTCAAAGGATAACTTAGCGGATCCGCTAACCAAAGGGTTAAATCGAGAGTTAGTTGCAAGCTCATCAAGAAGGATAGGTTTGATGCTGATAGAAAATGTTGGTGCAAAGGAACCCAACCTATGCAGACTGGAGATCCCAAGAACTAGGTTCAAAAGGGACAACCTAACTGCACTGACAAAGTTGTTCACTGTAAGGGAACGATCCCTTAAAACAGTGAAGGATGGAGGTTAAGCATACGGCTTTCAATGATTCAATAGAGTTATGTGGAAAACTCTTAAGAGATCACCTATGTGAGAAAGAAGTGGGGTCGCTTCGAAAAGAATTGGAGGCACAATTCTTAGAACTTCTCGTAAAATCAGGCGTGTTCATGGCCAAGAATGAACACAGACTGAGGTGTATCAGGGAGAGTCCTGGTGGAGATGTGTCAATGCTTACATAAACGGCAGCACAGTTCAAGGACATCATGTCTACTGTCAGCCAGGAAGTAAACAGATCTTCACAAGGGAAGGTTCAAAGGGTGAAACCTACCTATCCTATACACGACTCAACTGTTGAATGCTATCACCATGTTTCCATTCATGTGGGGGATTGTTGGATATATAGTGAATGGAAAGGGAGGTGGTGGGACTTTAGTCCTACATTGGGACTTTATAGTGAGTAGAAAGTGAGGTGGAGAATAAAGGGACTCCATTGTGAGTGGGCATTAGTCCCACATTGGGAGTTTCATGACATAAATATTGGTTTATATTATTTCACAAGCATGATTGTTGTGAACAAATGCCAGGGGAGAGACTCTCTCTCACGCATAGGTGCGCAGGAGGGGTGCAAATCCAGGGCCCAGATTTGTACTGAACCAATTGAACTCGTGTGCGTGCACGACCTGCGCGCGTCGAATGTCCGACCGGTCGGGGCAAAATTTGTCCAAGCAGATGAACCAACGTTTTGCCAAATTGTTTTTGCTCAAATGTAACTGATGCATTAATTTTTGATTAATGCAAGATCAGTAACCCCCAAACGTTGGGATCTGGACGATTATTTGGCAGTAAATGATGATTAATTCGTCATTGATTGCTGTAGGGGTCTGAGCCTATATAAATGGGTTGTGACCGAGAGCAAAAGACACAGATGATACAGAGAAATTCTCCTCCACTCCACCTCGTTCCCAACCTCCGTTGATAGTGTTCGGGTATATCCTCAGTTCGCCACGAGCAACGAGTGCTCCGTTGTGCCCGTGGTTCAGCTATTGTATCCTGAGAGACAGACGCCCATCTGAGCCTCGAAGCACCGCCGAAGGAGGACAAATCTGTTTCAAGGAAACTGCGTTGCGCAGGCCTCAGCAACTTCCTGGTCGGGAGACGTCCGACTACTGCTCGGGACGACTGCTCGACAAACTTGGTCGGGAAACTCACTCGGGAGCTCGGGAAACTCACTCGGGAGCTTCACTCAGGACCTCGGGAGATATTGTAAATTCTCCGAATTTCCTCCAACAAATACCGCTTGCTACATCCAAAATTGAGTCTTGATTCATAGGTTTTTAGGAAAAATACCTTTTGAGTTGTGGAATGGGAGAATTCCACAAATTCACTATTTTAGGGTTTTTGGTTGTAAAGTCTATATATTCAACGCCAAGGATGATTTGAGAAAGTTTGAGTCGAAGGCGGATGAGGGGATCTTGGTTGGATACTCGTCCACTAGTAGAGGGTATAAAGTGTATAACAAAAGGACTAATGTGATTGAAGAGTCATCCAATGTGGATTTTGATGAGTCAACAAGCACTTACCCAAGGAAATCCTCTATTGATAAGAACATAGAAGAAAGTCAACCCATTACCCAAGAGGTTCAAGACTTACATTTGGAGGGCATTGTTCAAGGGGGAGGGAGAAGTGCATAGAGGATGCGAGAGACAATGAAAATCATGTAGTGAATGAGCCTGTAACCTCTAGAACTCTAAGGCATCATCAAGATCATCTCAATGACCAAATAGTTAGAGATGTTACCCAAGGAGTAAGGACTAGGTCTTACTTTAGGGAGCATACTAGTCAACTTGCTTTAATTTCCCAACTTGAACCAAAATCAATTGATGAAGCCTTAGGTGATGTGGATTGGGTTCTAGCCATGCAAGAAGAGTTGAATCAATTTGAAAGGAGTGAGGTGTGGGAGTTAGTTCCTAGACCCAATGATTGTACCATTGTCACCACAAGATGGGTTTTTTGAAACAAGTTAGATGATCAAGGAAAAATTACTAGAAACAAGGTTAGGTTAGTAGCAAGGGGGTTTAATCAAGTTGAGGGCCTTGATTATGATGAGATATATGCCCCCGTGGCTAGATTAGTGTCTATTAGGATTTTATTAGCATATGTCGCTCACATGGGTTTCATACTTCACGAAATGGATGTGAAGTCAGCATTCCTTAATGGGGTCATTAAGGAAGAGGTGTATGTAGAGCAACCACCCAGATTTGGAAACACCAACTACCCTAGTCATGTCTACAAACTAAGAAAAACCTTGTATGGATTGAAACAAGCTTCCCGGGCATGGTATGAAAGGCTTTCATCTTTCTTAGTGTCCAAGGGTTTTAGAAGGGGAACAATTGATCCAACTTTATTTCTAAAATCTAAGGATAGGATATCTTTGTGGCCCAAGTTTATGTTGATGACATTATTTTTGGGTCAATAAATAGTAAATTTCTCCATGAGTTTATCAAATGCATGGAAAATGAGTTTGAAATGAGTCTTGTGGGGGAATTGACTTTCTTCTTAGGATTACAAATTAAACAAACAAATGAAGGGACTCATGTTTATCAAACAAAATATACGAAGTAAATCATAAAAAAATTTGGATTAGGAAATGCTAAGGTAGTATCTACCCCTATAGGAATAAATGTCAAAATGGATAGTGATCTTGAAGGAAAAGTAGTGGATCCAAAGTAATATAGGAGCATGATTGGTAGCTTATTATATCTAACCGCTAGTAGACCGGATATATTATTTTCGGTAGGTATGTGTGCAAGGTATCAATCATGTGCCAAAGAGTCACACCTAGTGGTAGTAAAGAGGATCTTAAGGTATATTAAGGGTACTCTTAATGTCGGTCTTTGGTATCCTAGAACTCCAAGCAATGAACTTTTTGGATACACCAACTCGGATTATGCGGGTTGCAAATTAGATAGAAAAAGTACTAGTGGTGGATATCAATTTATTGGATCATCTTTAGTTAGTTGGAGTAGTAGGAAGCAACTATGTGTTGCCTTATCAACAACCGAGGCCGAATATGTAGCAATGGGGGGTTGTGTGTCTCAACTACTTTGGATCATGCATACCTTAGACGATTATGAGCTTCATTACTCCAAGGTCAAGGTTTTATGTGACAATGTAAGTACTATTAATTTGACTAAAAATTCGATGCATCATTCTAGGACAAAACACATTGAAGTAAAGCATCACTTCAAGGGGTGATATAGAATTACATTATGTTGAATCAAAGTCAAACCTTGTCGACATATTTACCAAGCCTCTTCCCGAAGCGAAGTTCACATCCTTAAGAAGGGGACTTGGTATGTGTTTTGTAGAAGTATAGGAGTGGCCTTGGAGTAATACAATAGGAAGGTGGTGCATGATTCATTAGGATGATATAAATGATTCACTTATGCTTATGGCATATTGTTGGGTTATTAGATGTATCACATTATCAAAAATAGACGAACTATGGAGAAAGCAAATGTTTAATTAATGGACATCTTGCCCAAAGATCATAGTTGGGCATTTTAAAGAATTTGAAAATTTTTCTGCGTTTATTTGATATGTCATAAGTTTTGGAAAACATGTGATTTCAAAACTAGGATAGAACTTTAGTACAAAGTTAGATGTTTTTAAAGAATTTGATCTTTTGTCAAAAAGCCAAACATGTTTGGATTTTTCATGAAGTTATATTTTTCCCTGTTAGAGTATATTATATGAAACATGTTTACAAATTTTCATAATTTTTGGAATTTTCTGGAATTTTTGGTGAGTTTTTGAAATTCGGCACAGAATCTGAAAATGCAGACTGCAGTGTATCAGACAACTGCCCCAGGGGTAGTCGACTGATACTTCTGATTTTAGAAATCTGGGTGTTTTTCAGAAATGGAGAATTCTCCCAGTTGATGCCATTGGTTAATATTGCTTAGGGCAATCCTTTTGATTGTGTCAAAGGGGGAGAATTGGGAGGTTTAAGTTAGGTTTGGAACTTGTGGTTTAACTTTAGTAATGATGAAAATTGAAAATGGAGAGAGGACATAGGTTAAGGGGGAGGTTACCTCTTGTTTTACTATGTCTTGTATTTTCAATTGCTGTTGTTATTCCCTAACATAAACATATTATCACACATCAAAAAGGGGGAGATTGTTGGGGCAATCGACCTAAGTATGATCGGGAAGATCATAGTTTTGATGTGTATGTGTCAATATGGTTAAGGTTAGGGTGTTATGTTATTTTGATATGTGTGAATAAGTCTTGCAGGACTTAGTGAGTCACACATGGAGGACACATCCGAGGGACGAGAGCCGAGGGAAGAGGACTCCAAGGTCAAGCCGGGAAGTGGACTTCAAAGGGCACACGTGAAGGGTGGTATGGAGGCAAGCTGAGGGCTTGCGTGTACATCCGACGGACGATAGTCGGTGGAAGGACTTCAAGGGGCAAGCCAAGAGAGTGTACTTGAAGGCACACGTGAAGAAGGGTCGTCGGAGTGAGGAAGAGTTCTTTTGTAAGCTATGTAGTCGACTGGGAATAAATCAGTCGACTGCCAGCAGAGGACTCAACCTCACCGAAACATCAGTCGACTGGTCCAGGACCAGTCGACTGGTAAACCCGAAAAACTAGCCATTGGCTAGCAACTTCGGTGGGATCAGTCGACTGCCCTGGGAGCAGTCGACTGCCCTGGGAGCAGTCGACTGCCCTGGGGGCAGTCGACTGGTATCGGACTGGACAGCTTGAGGAGTTGTCCTTTACTCTATTTAAAGGAGTCATTTTGAGCAGGTCAAGGGTACGGTTCTTGAGGGTAACATTGTACTGTTGGTGCTCAAAATCTCCTGCTCTTCCTCTCATTCTTATTTCCATCTTGTAAAGAGGAAGAGGGCAACCTTCTGAAGGTTTTCTCCACCTTGAAGGAGGTTTTCATAGTGGAACTTGTGCGTGCGTGTGGATCCTTGGATTAGTCACCTCTTTGAGGTGGATACCAAGTAAACAAAGGTGTTAGCATTGTTCTTATCATTTTTATTTATTATTTGTTTATGTTTAGCTAACAATCCTTGTAGAGAAAATCGAAAGAAGCTATTCACCCCCCACCTCCAACTTGGCGCCCGATCCTAACAGCTAGTGCCAAGCTAGCAGAGTGTTGAGTGGGTAGCCGATTACCCGATTAAGTTGCTGAATCATTGAGTAGTCTGAATACCAAGTCTGCCGAGCAGAAGACTTGAGTCGGCCATGTGCTGAATCGCTGAGTGACTAATCGACCGAGTTCTCAGAGTGCCAAGTCGGTCGAATTATTCTGCTGAGTCCCAATACTCCTGCCGAGTGTTGCCAAGTCAGAATGTAAGTCGCTCAAGCAAGTCATCGAGTTGGGAAAAGAAATGTTGAGTACATGGGAAATAATTCCGAGTCCGAGTGGGTTTTCAAGTGCTTTGAAATAAAGATGTTGAGGCATGTGTTCAATACAATTTCCTTAAAACAAATTCGCCCCACCTCCAATGGTGCTTCAAGATTACATGGGTCATTTGTTTACCATAATACAATGGAAAACCACTATCACCAACTGGTGGTCACACAAACTGAGTTCATATCTGAACACTATCACAAAGGTTCTATCGAGCAAAATGCATGACAGAGACGTAGAAGACATGGGAACAAAGTGGAAGGATTTTTTTTTGTTGGTCATTATCATATCTCCTCAAGATCATGATCTCCTTTTATAGAATGTCTCCCGTTTGGTTGCGTTAAATGACTTAGTAAAAGACATTTACTTCCATTACCGCCCATACAGAAATGTCAGTCGTAGTCAGCTGTTTCACCCGAGTGGTTAGGAATACTCCATTAACATCCCTTAATGCATATGTTATGCATTGCACCCCTCCCCCCTCCACACTCATGCATGAGAAAGAGTCTTTTCCCAAGCATTTATTCACAACATACATGCTTGTGCAACAATATAAGCTAACCATCTAGTCATAAAACTCCTAATGTGGGACTAAAATCTTATAGAGTCTCTTCCTTTCAACCATCTTTTTTCCAGTCACTTTCCAACAATCCCTCATATGAATGGAAACAGGATAGGTGAAAACATTTATTACTTGAGTCTAATATAATATAGGTAGGTTTTACATTTTGAACTTCTCCTTGTGAATATATATTTGCTTATTGGATAATAGTAGACACAATATAGTTGAATAATTCTGTCATCTATGTAGGCATTGACATATCTCACCTAAGACTCTCCTCGATACAACTCAGTTCTCATTAGTGTATTTGTTCTTGGCTATGAACATGCTTGGTTTTGTGAGAAGTTGTAAGAATGGTGTCTCCAATTCTCTTCGAAGCAGGGAGGTCTCTTAAGAGCATTCCACATTAATCAACTAGATCATTAAAAACCATATTCATTGGATGGTTCTCTCACTTAGTCGGTATAGTTACGTTGTCCCATTGAACTCAGTTCTTGAGATCTCCTTTCAGCAAAGGTTGGGTTTCCTTTACACTAACATTTCTCATCAATCTCATCCCTTGCGATGAGCTTACAACTAACTCTTGATTTAAGCCTTTGATTAACGAATTCGCTAAGTTATCCTTCGACTTCACATAGTCAATAGTAATAACTCTTGTTGAGAGAAGTTGTCTAATTGTATTGTATCTTCGACGTATATGTCTAGACTTATCATTATACTGATGGTTCTATGGTCGACCAATTGTTGATTGACTATTATAATGTATGCAAATTGTCAGCATAGATTTCAGCCATCTAGGAACATCTTTTAAGAATTATCGTAGTCATTCAGGCTCATTACTATATTTGTCAAGAGCTACAAACTTAGATGTCATCATAGATCTGGTTATTATGGTTTGCTTAGAAGATTTCTAGGAAATGGTTGTACTACCCAAAGTGAATATATATTCACTTGTAAACTTTGAGTCTTTTATGTTAGATATCCAATTCACTTTGTTGCATCCTTTGATCATAGCAGGATATCTATTGTAGTGCAATACATATTCATGACTATACATCAAGTACCTTAGTACTCCTATTATCCTTTTCTAGTACTCAACACCAGGATTACTCGTGTATCTACTATGTTTACTTACAACATAGGCTAAGTCTAGGTCGTGTACCTCTTATTAAGTATATTAGACTTTCAATCACTAGAGAGTACTTTATTTGAGAGAAACTTTTTCCTCAATACTTTGATAGATGTTAACTCATATATATCGACGTTCGTGCCAATGCAGTATCACCCTTGCTGAATTTCTCAAGAATCTTATCCATATAATGAGATTGACTAAGAATAAGTCTTTCCGCTATTTAAAGAATTTTAATTTCTAAAATCACATTAGCTAGGTTCATGTCATTCATCTCAATTCATGAGTTCAACATATCTTTAGTGGATTTGCTTATCTTATCTTTACTCTCAATGATAAGCATGTCATCTACATATAGACATAAAATAACATAGTCATTCTCTGTGATTTTTATGTAGACATATATATTTATCACATTCATTAATTTTGAATCTATATGCCTTCATGGTATAATCAAATATTATATGACACTGCTTTAGTGCTTGTTATAAATCGTATAACGACTTCACTAATCTACAAAACTTGTTTTCCTATCCTAGCATAAAAAACCCTTTAGGTTTCTTCATGTAAATTTCCTCTTCTAAAACACCATTTAGAGAGATTGTCTTTACATACATCTAATATATTTCAATATTCCATAGACCAACGATAGCCAACAATACTCTAATGGAAGTTATTCTCAATACTAGAGAATATGTATCAAAATAATCAAGACTTTCACATTATTAGCAACTTTTAATTACCAATATGACCTTCTACTTATCAATTGTGTCATCTCACATTTTATTTTCTTCTTGAAGATCCACTTGCAACCTAGTAGTTTACTTGCCAGAGGAAGATCTATAAGTTTCCAAGTATGATTTTACAAGACAAAACCTATTTCAGATGCAATTGTAATGTATATGTCTCTTATATGTTTTTTAGCATTCTTTAACAAGCAATCTATCACATTTCATTAGCATATTTCACATTCTTGCATTTTACTTTTTGTTTGTTTTACACATTTTTCTATTTTAATTTGGAAAACTAATTATTGCTTGTTTCCATCGATAGAACATGCTTTCTGAGCAAAAAGGAACCATTTAGGCGTTGGAGTGAGAAACTATAGCAAAAAAACATGCTCCAGTCATGTCCCATGACATGGGCATGATTCTTCGGGCAAAAAGAATAGAAGAATGAATTGGAAATGAAGCTTCCTATAAATACCTCGGGTTGGTTTGATGTGGTTAACCGAATCAAATTAGGTCCTGTGTGGTTTGATCCTTATGTCTAAGTGTACAGGAGCTTAGGAGTATAAGAAGTCGAGCAGAAGACATGATGAATGAGAAATATGGCATGGGGAAGAGAGTTGATGGGCTCGGTGAATCTAAGGGATGATAAGACTGTGGAAGAGTACATTGGTGGATGAGAAGGGTATATGCAACGTCTGAGGGACAAAAAGTCAAGGAGGAAGCCTATTAGAGGAGAAGACCAGAGTTTAGTTCAAGTGAGCTCAACTCTGGACGATTGGAGTATCACTCAAGCAAATGGAAGCGAAAATGATCAACTTGAAAGTTGATCTTGAAGAGCAAAAGCACCGTCAAAATGACCGAGGGCGCCCTGGATTGGAATCAGGGCGCCTCGCATGAAAAGCATGAGGTGCCTTGGGTTGGACCCAAGTTGCCCTCGTTTGAACCAAGGCTCCTCTAACCAGGATAAAGTAGTCATTTGCGTGGATAAAGTTCTATTCACTTGGAGGTGCCCTAGATGACTTTGAAGGAACCCTAAGTGCCACATCAGCAAACAGTCACTTTGATCGTTCGACAATAAATAGCCCCTAGAGCTAGGATCAAAGCACAATAACTGTTATTCATTTTCCTAGTCTATCTACAAGCTTTTCAACGTTTGTAAAAGGCTTCATCACCTTCCATGAAGGAGATCATTAGTATACTTTTCAACTATCTTAGATTAACAACCGCCATGGTTGCAACTAAGTAAACTTAACTTGTCTTTTACATTATTTATGTTGTTAATATATTTAACTACTTAACTAATCAATTATCTTTCCTAAGATATTACAAAAGATCAAGTTTAAATTTGTAAAGCTATTCACCCCCCCCCCCCCACCCACTCTAATTGGCTTATTGGGACCTACAGTTCTAGCACTAAAAACATCCCAATCATGTCTCACCCGATGTCTCTAGTAGCAATGTCTTCTTCTACCGATACAAGCATGCCACACAAGCATGGCCATTTCTAGTCTAGACTTTTCAAAGAATTGAACATGGGTTGGTCATGCCTACATCATCAGGCCAGACAATGCTTGGGTCATGCCTCCTAAGTGCAACTGTGTTTTTCTTTGACTCAGCAACTGATCCAAACACACCCCAGTAGTGCCTCCCAGGCATTACCATCTCCAACCCTTGATCCAATGTCAAGAGTAAAATGCCCCATCTATGCCTCCCAGGCATAGCCGTGTTGCATGGACTTTTCCCTGACAGTTTGAAGTTCCCCAACTGTTAGGAGGGCTATAAAAAGAACAAAAAGATTCCTAATTCGGGGAGGTGGGTTTTTCCTATCTAGGGAAACCATAAAGTTGCCGTCGTGATGATCCATCCACCAATTGGAGCTTGGAGTCCCTTCCAAAGACTGGCAACCAACCTGATAAGCTTCCTTCTATCCCCTTTCTCTATTTGGGATTGTAAGATGCTTTATTTCATGTCTTTGGATTGTAACTCCATCTCCATAGACTAGTTCTTCAAATTTCAGGATTAAGGAATAGCCCAATATAATTGTTGACATTTAATTTCAATCTAAATATTTTATTAGTTTCTCAATTGAATGACATGTTTGTTCCATGGTCCGACATTATTGTGCATACACGATCGTGACACTAACCTACACTTTCCTATCAACTCATAAATGTTTGAGATGTGGAAACTTTGCCATGAAGTAAAGGAGATACTTAAGGGACCATGGGGTTCTAATGACAGGAGCTTTCCGAAAACCGATCATACTAGCAATGTCACCATGAATGTAGGTTGGCATGCCACAAGGGGATGGTGTTTCCCCTAGAAGGGGCACCAATGGCTATCATGAATCTTAATAGGTCTACCGCAATTCGGTGTCTCGAAGTAGAGGAGATAATCTAGGGGAATCGTGGAGCTCTGTGAGGGAGCCTCCTTTTGGAAAGCAGTTGTACTAGTTAGATCTTGTTAAAAGTAGGCATCGTGTTAGGGTAGACATGTCGGTATAATTCCAAAAGTTTATATTGGTATTTCGGGATAGGTTCACCTATATACGAATAAACATAGATATAGGAAAGTAAGGTGAAATTAAAATCCTAGGATCATTTCCCCAATCCAGACTCTTCCCATGACCATTTGCTTACTCTTAACCTCTCGATTGCTCTAGACCTTCTCTCAAATCTCTCTCTATCTCACTCGAACAACCTTGGTTTCTCTAGATAATCTACTTTACCTACTCAATTAGTAATTGACTTTACAATACTTATGGATTTGATATCATTTATTACTTGACAACAACTATATATTTGCAAAAATCACACATCAAGTTTTTGACATCATTGTTAGGGACTATGGCAAATTCAATATTGATTGAAAAAGTGATTTGGTTAATATAGATTCTTTCCTTTTATGAAATTCTACATTTTCTTTCTTTTTCTGAAATTTTGTAATTTATTTTCTTTTCTTCTTTTACTGTTGCATTTCTTTTTGCATTCTAATAATTCTATTTTGCAGATGTTGGTGTGTGTTTCATTTTATGCTAATGACTAACTTGGTAGGAAATTTTCTTCCTATTGATACTGAAATCAATAGGGCATTCCATTGAAGTAGAAATTTGCATAAGCAATTAGAAGTAGAATATTCTCAACTAACAACAATGGCAAACAAAGCATCGAAAGATTATGCCGCATCAAGTGCCAAAGGCCCGAGGTTTAGCGTCACCAAACCTTCAATTGAGGCTCATTATTTTGAGTTAAAACCTGATGTGATCCAAATGGTATAATAGAATCAATTTGGCAGTTGAACTACAAAAGATTCTAATCAACACTTAAAGATTTTTCTAGAGATTTGTAGAACATGAAGTACAATGGAGCTATTGCTGACTATAAGATTGATGTTCTTCTCTTTCACATTGTGAGACAAAGTAAAGGCTTGGCTGAATTCACTCCCAGTAGATAGCATCACAACGTGGGATCAATGCGAGCAGAGATTTCTTGAAAAAAAAAACTCCCTCCAAGTAAAACAACACATCTATGGAATCTTATTACAAGCATTATGCAAAAAGATGAAGAATCTCTATTTGAAGCTTGAGATAGATTTAAGGGACTATTATGGCAATGCCCCCACCCATGGCTAGAGAAATGGTTAATCATCCACGCCTTCTATAATGAAATTTTATATTTTACGAAAGTGTACTTGGACTTCACAGCTAGCGAAGCTTTAATGAACAAGTATTTGGATAAAATCAAAGATATCATTCAAAGTGTGGCTCTTAACCACTACTAATGGACATCTGAATGAAATGATGTGTATACTCTTGATTTAATTTCTACCAAGATGGATACTCTTACCAAAATGTTAAATTTAATTAATGTAAATTTTGTGAGCATTACTATTGTATCCTGCGAACATGTGGTGATATAGGACACATAGTGGACACTTGTTAATTGAGAGCTATCATTGCATAGCTAGCCCAAATTGAACAAGCAAATGTGATAAACAACTTCAACTCGAGATCGAACAATCCATACGGGTCATATAATCTGGTTGGAGAAATCACCCCAACTTCCCATACTGTACCAATCAAGTCCAAGAAGGGCAGAATAACTTCAACCAAGTACCTAAAACTCAATCTCAATCCTAACTAGATAGAATGGAGAAGATGCTGGAAAGCTTCATGACCAAACATTCCCAGCTGGTCAAGGATGTGAAATAACTAAAAGGTACGATTAGTAATACGGAAGGTCACACTAAAATACTTGAAACTCAACTTATGCATGTGGCTAGCTCCCCGTCAAGAACTCCGAGGAAATTTCTAGGACAACCTAAATCAAAACTAGTTGAACATTACAACGTGGTTATCTTAAGAATTGATAAAGCTCTATCCAAATATCTTGTTCTCAAAGAGAACAAAGAAGATGACCAAGTCCCAATGACTGGAGCTACTTAGATTACCTTAGATGATGCTCATATTTGAAAGGAATCTGAGAAAAAGAAAGATGAACCCAGCCTAAACCCTCCATTGAGGACTTATGAACCTCCAACACCATTCCCTTGAAGACTTTAAAAGCCAAGAAGGATGAAGAATTAGACAAATTCTTAGAGAAGATCAAAGCGCTCTACATTGATATACCACTCCTTGACGCTTTGTACCAAATGCCAAAGTTTATCAAATTCATGAAGGGCATCATCTCACATCGATGAAAGGAGGATTTTGAGACAATAGCATTAACAGAGGAGTGTAGCGCCATGATTCTAAATAAGTTACCTCTAAAGTACAAAGATCTTGGAAGCTTCTCTATTCCATGCAACATCAAGACAACAAGGATAAATAAAACTTTCTGTGATTTAGGAGTAAGCGTAAAGTTCATGCGTTATTCTTTGTAAAAAAACATGGTTTAAGTCATCTTAAGTTCACTATTAAGGTTCTGCAACTTGTTGACCATTTTTGTAGATATTGTTGGTGCAATTGATATCCAGGATTTTGATGTTTATTTGTCAATGTTTATTTGTCAATATATTTGATGGAGTTTAGTCAAGGTTAACCTAGCCAAGGACAAGTCTAGTTAGGTCAATGCAAATCGGATGACTAGAAAGAGAAGTCTTAACTGAGGTTAAGCAAGGGAAAGACTTAATTAAAAGTTAGGCATGTGAGAAGTCCTAACTAGAAGTTACGCAGGTGAGAAATCTTGGAGTGAACTCCAAGAAAGTGTGATAGAAAGGTTTCCGGTCGATGATACATGGTTGACAGGATCAACAAAACTTGAATACTATTAAAGCTGTTTACTTTATTTTTTTATATCTATAATGCTAATTTAGTAGTGTTGCAAGAAAGTCTTAGTTGACCAAGTTGGTCAAATACTAAGAAAGACTAAAGAAAGTCCAAATAGGTCTAGAGGACCAGATGATTGACGGGTAAGTTGAAGAAAGCTTCTAGAATGGAGTAGTGAGGTTGTGTCCTAGTTGGGACAATTCTTAGGTGACAATCTGACTGAAGAAACCAATAGAGATTTCTAAATCGAAATCAAGACAATTCTAACTGTCATACTCATGCATCTCTATATATATCTCTAATTTTGTTTGCGGGATCATTACTATTTGTATACTTCGTGTGTTAACTTAGTTTTGCAGAAAGTAAGTTTTGAGTCAGTCGACTGAACCAGAGGATCAATTGGCTGATTTAGGTGGATAAGCACGTGGTGATTCAAAATCCAGTAAAAAAAAGAAAGTTAGGATTAGTCAACTAATCAAGGCGATCAATTGACTGATCAATGTTGAAAAGTGCAAAAGATTTCATCAGATAGTGCAGGTAAGGAAACCCTAGGGATATGTTGATTGATAATGTTTATCAATCGACTAAACAGCATGATTTACAGGATTGAGTGGATCATATTAGAGCAAATAAGGGCGTAGAGATCAGTCGATGAATAGAAGGTTCAGTCGATGGAAAATATTTTAGTCAATTGAATGATACCTATAAGAGAAGGCCTTGGGATTTGAGCTGATCAACAAATTTGGGTGTGTGTCATCTCGTTTCTACTGCCACTACTAATGCAAGTTTCATCTACTATAACGTCAGGAGGCTTCCAATAACCTATGCTTCATTTCTTATCCTTGTTGGCAGTATATTCAAAAGATTTTAAACAATTGAGATCCCCCCCCCCAACTTCTTTGATCCTTGATGTTACGTCCACAAGTGCACAAAAACTAAAAATATTGATCCATATAAACTATTGATTAAGTACTAGTCGAGTCCACAAAATAATCTATCTAGACGATCAACATGACCCGATCATGGTCTTCACGACAGGATTGGCATAGCCGGGCTGCATGCTTTCTGGCGGAGAGGGAACGACAGTGCCATTTGGCACAGTCGGGTTGTGTGACACACGGCCAAGCTCACTTAGCTATGTGAGGTCACACGACCCCAGCTGCTTCTCGCCCGAGCTTCCATTTTGCATTGTTTCCGCTCCATTTCCACTTCATATCGCTCCCTATCAATCAAAATAAACAAAGAGCAGATCTACGAACAAAAAATATATAGTATCAAAGTCATATGAAATAGGGTACCATAAATCAAGTTATACTCATGAAATTAAATACAAGTAGATATACGTTAAACAATACATAAAATCATATATAATCTACAAACATCACACTCCTAAACTTAAACCTTTGCTAGTCCTCAAGTAAAAACCCACACAATCTGGACTCATGTGTCGGTATAGTGCATCATCATCCTTAGTGAATTAATCTAACTCTATCAAACAATTTCATTAATAAACATTATACCAAAAAAAATCTGAGTATGACCTAAATAGTAGTTCTTCATGCTCATTGTAATGAGTGGTCAAAGTCTTTCAAGTTTCAATCTCTATGCCTAGTCAAGTCGTTATCTAACTATGCTCCCAATGCTCCCGGCGATAGGCACTTACCTGCCTTACACTCGGTTCATCCCTCTCAAACTATCCAAGGTCTTAAAGACGTGCATATAATCAAGAAAAATATAGAATTTATTTTTCCAATAACCTAACTCGGTCTCAAAGGGGTAAGTTACTAGTTTCCACTCACAATACTATTTTTTTATATTCCTTATTCAAATGTTTTGTTATTGTGCTTTACAAGTGTAGCACTAACACATTTGCATATATACAAAAGTAAATGTGGGAATATTGATTTTTTCAAATGAGTTGCCATGACCAGAGCCTCATCAGTAACCGAGATATCGTTTTTAGAGAACAATATGGGACACAAGTGTTGGTGCTGGAAGCACCAGATCGAACTTGATTTTGATAATGTCTAAGGGTTCAAAGTTAAGTATTGTTTTTGATCTAACATGTTTCACTAAGTGTGTAGGAAAGTACTAGTTTACCTAGGCACGAAGCCTTGACCTGCAGGGTTGAGCATGAAGTCCTAGTCGAGGACTGAGCACGAAGTAATGGTCGAGGGTTAGGCACCGAAGACTTGACCGAGGTTTGGGCACGAAGACCTGGTTCGAAAGATTGGCCACGCAGATGACCGGGGATCGGGCACCGAAGTCTTGATTCGAAAGATCAGGCAGGAGTCTTAGCCGAGCGAGGACAACGGACAGAAGTAGGGATGGATCGAGGTACGAACATCTCGAAATCCGGAAGCTTCAGAGACCGAGTAAAAGTCCAACCAGAGGTGTCGGTTGGCAACTGGTAACTTCTCCAGAGTGGAGTAGGTGAGGACGCATTCTCCGGAAGAAGAAACAGTAGGCATTGGTCCGACCTAGGATTTCATTTTGAAATCCAAAGTCAGGATCAGACAGCTCCAGCTGTCGTACATGCATATATTATTTATATGATTTATTGCATTCGGACTAACCTGTGTTGCAACTCAAGACTTGGACCAGCAGTCTTTGGGATGCACGAGAGGACTTGGGCACCCGAGAGGTCTCAGGCGCCAGAGAACACAGGCACCCGAGAGGTCTCGGGCGCCTCTATTTAAAAAACTCTGCTTGGGCAAGGCTGAGTTGGCAGTTGCTGATTGGATGCACCACATCATCAACACAGGCACCCTAGAGCCTCTCAGGCACTCGAGAAGGATAGGATTTGGCCTTGGTCAGCAGATCATGACGTGACTGAATCGCTGACTTAGAGGCGCCCCTATAGGCATTTGGGTGCCCGAGTGCTTATATAAAAGGGGGTTCGAGCCACAACATTCTACATCAGTTTACACATCATTTGTGCTCAAGTGTGCTACTCTGAAGCGATCCAGAAATGCTGAAATGCTACTCCAACAATGATGCACTCTCTTTTCATTTCAATTACAAGTTGTTGGTATAATTTTACTATTTCCTTTATCCTCAGAATTACATATTTGTAACATCCTGTTGGTGCAAAATGCATCAATGATGAACAGTCATCCTCTAGGATTTCGATGTTTAACAATATACTTAAGTTAGTAACGATATATGTTAGACAAGGTAAGAGTTAGTCAAAGTGATCAAGGGTTAAACCAGCAGGACCTTATGTTTGGTAGGGAAACCCTAGGTTTGATCAGGTTGGCAAAGTGTTAGCCAAACAGGATCTGATGTTTGGCAGAGTGAACCAAAACCCAAGGTTGGTCAGTTTGACCAAGGGATTAAACCACGCCGAACTTGAGGTGTGAGATTATATTTACCTGATGATTGGAGGACGTCTAGTCAGAATCATGATGACTAGAAAAGGAGCGATTTCGATGAAAGAAATCCTGGTGAGTGAAGCTAGGTCCTAGCAAGGGAAGCTAGGTGAAGGAAATCATAGTGAGTGAAGCTAGGTGAAGTAAATCCTGGTGAGTGAAGTTGGGTCCTA
The DNA here is from genome assembly GCA_024364735.1 of Boesenbergia rotunda. Classification (NCBI taxonomy): domain Eukaryota; kingdom Viridiplantae; phylum Streptophyta; class Magnoliopsida; order Zingiberales; family Zingiberaceae; genus Boesenbergia; species Boesenbergia rotunda. The sequence goes on from JAGFNQ010006470.1 coordinate 180,831, forward strand.
GTGTGTGAAGCTAGGTTGGACTAAATCCTAGTGAGTGAAGCTGGGCACGTAGTCTTGGTCCGGGGGACTTAGCACTAAGTCCTGGTCGGGGATCGGGCAACGGAGTCTTTGCTGAGCGAGGATGGCGGACAAAAGTAGAGGCGGGTCGAGATACGAATGTCTCGAGATCTGAGTTCTCGGAGGCCGAGCAAAATTCCAGCCGGAGGTGCTGGTTGGCAAAAGCTTTAGTCAAGCGGGAATCGCGAACAGAAATAGAGACAGGTCAAGGTCGGACGTCTCGAGATTCGGGTTCTTGGAGGCTAAGCGAAAGTCCAACCAGAGGTTCCGGTTGGCAAACGTAACTTCTCCAGTGTGGAGTAGGTGAGGGTGTGTTCCTCGGGAAAGGGAACATTAGGCGTCAATTCAACCTAGGATTTCGGGTGAAATCCAAAGTCATAACCACTAAGCTAAGGCTAAAATTATCTGTATATTTGTCTTGTGTTTGTTGTCTTGCAGGTACCTGGAGTTGGAGGCAAGATAGGAAAGCAAACGCAGGAGAAAACGCACCTGGGAAGCAACTCTTGGGCGCCTGACATGAATCAGGCGCCCAAGATGGCTGGGCGCCCCAGTTTGGGGCAGCCCCATCTGTTAGTAGGAGCCCTAGAGCCAATTATGTGATGATTGACTAGGGACATTTGGTATCATATTCTATCATTAATGAAGACATTTTGGTTATTATACTTACCTTGTATTCTGTGCCGAATAACTAAGTATAATAATGCTCTTGTGTAGTGGGTTCTTATCTACATTATATCGATTGGTTGAATCGATAGTGAGATGATGTAGAGAACACTATACTAAACTATTCCTAGTCGAGCATTAACATTCAAGGACAATATTAATGCATGGAGACTAGCATATGGGTCAACTGATGACTTAAGCTCACAAGTCATAGATATGTGATATCAAGTTGACACATGGGTATACATTGGAGAATGTGTACTGAATTGACCCGCCATGAGAAAGTTTCATAAATTGTCATATGAGTGTCATAGATTTTCTCATGTGACTATTAGTATGAATAGTTGTAACGCCCGCTTTTTTTTTCTTTCCTAAAGCGGCGTTACGCTAACATACTTAGGGCATGTAACATCATACTGCAGCGGAATAACTATAACTTTACACTTACATGCCCCCTATTACCATTCTTAACATAACGTCATGGAAACTTGGCACATTGACTTTATACTTAAACATCTTATCATACCATACTTAACATCATAACATAAAGTTCCATGAGTCATTATTCGAGGATAGGGATATCAAAAGTAAGGTTCTAGCATAAACGGTAAACATTTGGTTTTCCTCGGCCAAGTCACTATCACACATATATGTTCTTGCCCTCCTGCTGCTTCCTCATTGTCCCCTTGCATGATCTGCGGTATAAGGAAAAAGACTATAAGCACACAGGCTTAGTAAGACTCTTTCCTACTCACTAAAACCATTCGTCATTCATTCATAATCATATGAAACATAGTCATCATTTAGTCTTAAACATGAAACATAAATATAAACCTACTTAAACTTTACATGGCATGGTACATGGCGTAATCATAAACATAACTAAACATTCCTATCATGGCATAAAGCATAAACATAAGCATAAACATGATTAAACCTTTCTATCATGGCATAAAGCATAAACATGAGCATAGACATAATTAACATTTCTATCATGGCATAAAGCATGGTATAAACATACTCATCATTAGACATTCTTAACATGGCATGGAACATGGTATAACCATAAACATAAGGTATAGACCAACCTATCTAGCATATCATGGCATATTTTCCATTATAGCATATGGGCATCTTCTTAACATAATCGTGGCATAAATCATTTACTATCATACCCATTTCTTAACATGAATCATAAGCATAAGACATCATCATCATAGCATAATGCATAACATGAATGAATGCGTGGGTGGAATGCATATGTATATATATATATATATATAGATGCCTAACTTTTAAAACATACTTTTAAATACTTTAACATAATCATCACATTGTTGGGGTCCCCGGCTTGTACCACATACATACATCATGGCGCGCATCCCTAAGTAGATACAAGGTAGCTAACCTCGACCTACTAGGGTAAGGACAGCATAGTCGGTAGTCCTCGAACCGGGGCGTTCTTAAGGTGCCCATCCCTGTTGCACAGCTTCGGTAGTGCCAGAACCGTGGACAGCTTCGGTAGTCCAGAACCGGGGCGTTCTTAAGGTGCCTATCGCTTGGACCCATACTTCGGTCCGGTACAAGTCCCATTCATAAAGTAAAATACTTTACATGCTTCATCATTCATAAGACATTCATGGCATATTTAAACATGGCATAACTTGGTTACATGAAGCATGACTTAAAACATGCTTGACCATCATGATGCCTGGAAGGCATGAGCATTATCTTTCTTCATAAACACGACATGCATCTTTATTCATAACATGACATGCATCATTATTCATAATATGGCATGCATCATTATTCATAACATCATGGCATGCATCATTCTTATCATAAACATAACATAACATGGTTCTTAACATAACATGAACATATACCATAGCATGGTTCTTAACATAACATGAACATATAACATAGCATGGTTCCTAACATAGCATGAACATATAACATCACATGGTTCTTAACATAACATAAGTATTCATAGGTAGGACTTCCATAAACATGATTCCTACTATCCAAGTGCATGACACGGAACATAAGACATTCATAAATAACCCTATTAGGCATGGCATCCAAATCATAAGCATACATACATAAACATGGTACTTAAGGTTAGGGTTATAGGTAACTTAAATTCCTACCACATGCTTGAACCCTTATGTATTCTTCATAATGAACCATAAACCATCATTCTTCAAATCTTAACTCCATCAAACCCTAATTACCTAGCCTTGGCCGAAACCTACATGGAAGGTTTCCATCATTCCCATAAACATATAAGATGGCACAAGGTAAAGGAACATCCATACATTGCCTATAAGACCATAGGGAGCCCTTAGGGCTCATGATTAGGGTTAACCCTAATCCTTAGCCCCCTTCCTAGGACTGGCCAAAACCTACATGGGTATGGGTGCATGGAAAAATTCCATTAAAATCCCCAATCAACCATTAAACATCAATCATAACATACCATAGGGGCTATTAGAGCCCTTACTTGGGGAAAGCCCTAACTTTTGCCCTACCATCCAACTTGGCCGAATCTTGTGGGGTCACAAAGCCTTGAGAAAGGTCACATATGTCACCCTCAATCCCCCTTATATCAGGATAATACACAACACACATGCTTGAGGGTTTGAAATCAACCCTACCCATGAGTTCATGGGGTGGCCGAAACCCTAGGGGATCCTAGGGTACCCCAAAAATTCTCAAAAATTATATTTAATCTCTAAACATCATGATAGCATATTAGAAAATATAACTAAGATTTATAGCATCATCATGGTCCCAAAAATGCTAGGGCCGAAACCCCCTTTAGGCTTGGGTTCTTGGTTTTCTTTCCTTTCAACTTTAAATCTCAAACCAACCTTTATAATATGCTAAAAATCATAGAAAATCATAAAGAACTAATATACCACAGGTGAGGGAGTCTTACATTGGGATTTCTTAATTTTTAGACCTTAAAAGAGATAGAACTTGTAGAGCTCTTGACCCTTGATCCCTCCTTGCCCTTGTACTCTTGTGAAGACCTTAGATCTAGGAGATGAAGCCTTGGTGGAAGCTTTTCCAAGGGAGAACTCCCTTGGAGGTGTTCGGCTAGAATGAGGAAGGAGGAGAGGAGGAAATGCAATTGAAGGAAGAAAGAAAGAAACTCCCAAACCCCCCTATTTATCACCCATTAAAGAGGTAAATGAAGAGTCTCTCCATGACCCTTCATCTTCTTTTAAGCCTCAACCAATCTCCATTTCATTCCCTTATAACATTCCCTTGCTAGATGAGTTGGTTAAAGCATACATGGTTGTACAAGAGGTCCAAGGTTCAATCCTTGGCTCATGCACCTTTATTTTTATTTTATTTTTATTTCATTTATTTTATTATTTTTATTTTTCCTAAATTCCGAAAATCCCCCTAAAATCACCCATAATTATGCTAATATTCCTAAATAAAATTCTTTTATATTTATATTAATTTTACCTAATTAATATCCATTTTTAGAGCCCATTTAAAGCTCATTAGTACCTAATTTCTCCCTTAAAATAGGAAAAATTAGGCTAAGACTTACCCATAATCTTGCTAATATGCCTAATTAAATCCTATTTATATTTATACTAATTATTACCTAAAATCCACCTATAATCATCGTACTAAAAAGCCCATATAAGGCCCATTAGTACTTAATTTTCTCAATTTAAATGAGAAAACACGGATTTTCTAGGCCAAAGTTCGTATTAATACCTCTAGGTCCTTTGGAAAATTATCTAGACATGCTCAATATTTTCAGAAAATATTAAGAAAATTTTCCGGGTCGTTACAATAGTCCTTAGACCTGAAGTCACTACGGTTCCCTACATAAGGAGTTATGTACTTTGGTATCGTCAAACGTCACCCGTAACAGGGTGGACTATAAAGGCAATCACTGGGTATGTAATGAATTATGCGGAGGGATGTGAGTGATGTAGATGGGATCTATCCCTCCCATATGACGGGAGTGATATCTGTGGGCCCCTTGATCGAGTAGGACTACTAAAATGCATGGTCATGCTCGAATGAGTCAATATGAGATATTGAGCTCATTTGTTTGAGTGAGTCTACTCGGGGATCAAGAAACACAAGATTGATTGAGGATGACACGGTCTATGCCTCATTGGTCAATCTAGATATCAAGGATAGAAGGACAAGCTTATACATTATCATAGTCACGGAGGTTTAGTCGGATCTCGACTTTTCTAGTTACTTGGGTAGCAATGATGCATTGCTAGATGCCGCTCATTGTTTATGTGTCTAAAGTGTTTAGGCGCATTGCCAACGTCGCAAGAGCCTATTGGGTCACACACTAAGGACATGATGCTTCGGGAAGTCCGAGCCCGAGTTGGGAACTCAGGAAGTCCGAGCCCGAGTTAGGAACTCGGGAAGTCATATCGGGAGATCCACTCAGCAGACTGGGTCGGCACTCGGCAGACTGAGCTGGGAGCTCGGCAGACTGGGTCGGCACTCGGCAGACTGAGTCAGAGCTTGGCAGACTGGGTCGGGAGCTCGGCTTTCGGCAGACTTGGTCGGGAGACCGGTCGGAAGCTCGAGAGGCCCGGTTGGGATTAAAGGGAAAAATTCATTAAAGTGTTTAATGAAGGGAAAAGAAAAGATTCTTTTCATGCATGGGAAAAGATGAAGAGCAACATGAAAAGATGTGCTCTTTATTGGTATTGATGAAGGAAGCCAAAGAGATACAAACCTCTTCATATTCATGGGATGAGTATAAAAGATGGCCTTGTGACTTTGGATGAGGTCTTCTTCTCTTCTCCTTCTTCCCTTTCTTCTTCCCTCCCTCATCTTCCTCCTTTGACCGAAACCCTACTGTAGGGTTCTTGGTATTCTACGAGCTACCTTAAGTTGCTAGCACAACTAAGGAAGTTCTCCCGAAGTTGAGAGATTGTGTCCGTGTAGATACGAATAGAGGCACGGACACTTGAACGTGCAAGAGATCCGGCGCACCTTGGATGAGCGGGATAAGCAAAGGGCACACTCCAAAGGTATACACTGTAGATAAATCTCTTAGATAGATGAACATTGTACGAGTTTTCTTTCACATGGATCTCTCGAGGGTTCTTATTTCCGCTGCTTTTTTATGTTTTTGTGCCGGGAGAACCCAACACCATCCCAGGCACCTGGCAAGCTAGGCGCTTGGGAAGGCTAGTTGATCCACGCTGCGAGTTCGATACAACAGATAAGCTTTGACAAACACGTGGTAGGCGCCCAAGGCATCACAGGCGCCCTAGAAGGTCCTATATAAAGGAGTTTGATCCCTCATTGCAGTACATCACTTTTCACATCCGCCAAGTGACTCTGTCCAAAGCAAACACGCTCAAGACGAAGCTCTACGACCAAGGAGGCTCCAGGAAGAAGTGTGCGGCACTTCGAACTTCCAGAGTTGGCTGAGTTGTTTTTTGAGCCAAACTCTGGCTAGCCAGAAATCACCCAAGAAGACAAAGAAAGTCATGTTGGAGAGTGGTCAGCGGCTGCTGACCAAACCCTCTCTCGGGCGCTCAAGCACTCGGGCGCCCCTGTGCCAACAGGCGCCCGAGAGGCTATTCTTAGCCATTTACGAACGTTGCTCTATAGATAAGCATCAGGCGCCCAAGAGTGCTCAGGCGCCCTATAAGTACCACATCAGCAAATGGATAACTCTGACTGGGGCTATAAATAGACCCATAGAGCTTAGTTTCAATTCATTCAATTCAATCTAAGCATTAGCAAACGAGTTATGTGTAATCTTTCTTTCTTTTTCTGAGCTTTCCACGTGTAAGAGGCTTCTCCGCCCGAAGAAGTTTTATTCAGGAGAATCGAGCCACATTCTGCCTTGAATTAGTAACCTCCCCAGTTGCAAACCAAGTAAAATTCTAACTTCCTCTTTCCTTTATGTTTGCTATATTTTTGATGCTATTTATTACTTGCATTAACTAACAAACATCTTTGTTTAAAGATAAACAAAAGATTTGAGTTGTTATTTTCAGGGGCAATTCACCCTCCTCTTGCCGACCTTCGATCACCGTCAATTAGTATCAGAGCAAGGAGGCTCTAGAAGGACAAACCGCCATCTGAAGCAATTTTCAAAATGGTTGGAACAATCCTCTACTCACCAAAGTTCGAGGGGAAGTGTGTGTTTTGGAAACGCAAAATTGAGATATTTTTCAAAATAGATTTTAGTATTTTACTAACAATAAAATTTGGTTTTGAAGTACTCATAGATAAGAACGAAAATGAACTCGAAGAATATCTCTGGACCAAAAAGCAACACAATGAATTTACAACAAACGGTAAGGCCGACTTCCATCTTCTAAGTGTACTACCAGCCGAGAAAATCGAAAGAATCGGAATATACAATTCTGCTAAAGACCTCTGGCATAAAATGCTGGAACTCCATGAAAAATCGAATGAAGTACAATCTGACTCCTCAATAGACACCAACTCATCTTCAGAAGAGTCTAACACCGAGGAGGTTAACGGACTGGCACTAACGGCCGAGTACCTACCAAAAGACTATGAAAGTTCGTCTGAGATGAGCCTCGATGAAGGAAGAGAGACTTCAGAAAGAAGCAATGATGAAGGGGGAGTTTCCGACTTCAAAAGGGATATGTTAAGTATGGTATGTCTTCTACCTCCTAATCAGTTATATTTTGGAATTAAGAAAATGACGAAACCCCTGTATAAATTAAAAACAAAAAATACAAATTTGAAGAAGAAATTAGCTTCTACTTTAGAAATGTATGATAAAATAAGATTTGAAAATGAAAATTTGAAGATTCAAATTGAAACCTTGAAAAACAACCATTCATATTCAAGATGTTTAAAAAATTCAAAAATTAAATATTATGGATAACTCAACTGGTAATTTAAATTTCATGCCAAAATGAAAAAGTTCCCAAATCATATATTCCATCAATGTTTCTGATAAATCATGTTGGCTAAAATTTATATTGGATCCCTAAATATATCTTAAACTGTTGATTTTCTTTTGATTAAATTAATTTTGGTAATTAATGTTTTATCTTGATAAGTTTTTTTTATAACTGTTTGTAGGAAAATTAGTTTAAGATTTTTGTTAATAAATTAACATTTTATTTTATTTTTGATGTGATCAAACGGGGAGAAATTGTATCAAGTTAAGGGGTAGGCTCTAATTTCAATTTTTTTATTGCTTACACTATTATATATTTATTCATGTTTTTCTTATATTTGTTTGCCCTAATTTAACTCGAGTTAATGCACATCAAAAAGGAGGAGATTGTAAGTACCCCCAGGTTAGTTTTGATGTAGTTAACCGATTTAAGTTAGGTCTTAGTGTTTTTAATCCCTATGTCTGTGTACAGGAACTTAGAAGCGCAGGAAGTTTAGCGAAAGACGCAGCGGTCGAGAAGGATGGCATGGAATGGGAGCTAACGGGCTCCGTGCATCCGAGAGATGCGGAGCTCTGTGGAAGAGTACGTCGGTGGAGCGAGAAGGATGCTCGCGACGTTTGAGAGACGAGAAATTGGGAGGAAGGATGCTCTGTAACGACCCGAAAAATTCTCTTAATATGTTCTTTAAAATATTGATCATGTCTAGATAATTTTTCGAGGGACCTAGAGATATTAGTATGAATCATAGCCTAGAAATCCATGATCTTTCTCATTAAATTGAGAAACTAAGTACTAATGGGCCTTATATGGGCTTTTTAGTACCATGGTTATTGGTAGATTTTGGGCAAAATGTAATATAAATATAAATAGATTTTAATTAGAAATATTAGCATAATTATGGGGGATTTTTAGGGGAATTTTCGGAAATAATGGAAAATAAAATAAAAATAAAGTGCATGGATCAAGGATTGAACCTTGGACCTATGGTACCACCATGCATGTACTAACCAATTCACCTAACAAGGGAGTGCTAGTAGAGGATGAAGTGGATTTTGGTTAAGGCTTAGGGGAAAATGAAGAGTCATGAAGGGAAGAGACACCATGACTCTTCACTTGCCTCCTTAATGTGGTATAAAGAGATGTTATGAGAGTTACTTTGCTTCTTCCATCAAGTCCACCATTCTCCCTCCTCCTTCTTCATCCTAGCCGAAACCCCAAGGGGGGATTTTCTCTTGGGAAAAGTTTCCAAGAAGGCTTCTCCTTCAAGATCCAAGGTTTTGTTCAAGGCTACAAGGGTTAGAGGTGGTCAAAAGGCAACAAGGTCTTCATCCTTCTCTCAAATCTAAGGTCTATAACCAAGATAGTCTAAGGTAAGACCCCCTCACCTGTGGTGTAATGGTTTTTCTTGATATGGATATGATCTAAGCTTTTTGTTTGAGATCTAAGATGAAAAATCCATGAAGGAGGACTTAGGGTTTCGGCCACCTCCAAGTTTCCATGACTAGGGTTAGTTTTAACTCTCTAATGATGGTTCTTATGTTTCCTTATGATGTAAGTGATGTTAGTGGTGATTCATATGAATTCTTTCATGCTTAATAGTTCTTATAAATTTCGGCAAAGAACCCTAATCCATGGTTGGACCTTGATCTAATCATTCAACATGTTAATTTTGTTTCCCTATGATATGATGGATAGTAATTGTGTTTTATAAGAATTTTTCCATGAATTTTATGGACCTTTAGGGTTCGGCCAAGAGCAAATCTAAGGTTAAGGGATTAGGGTTAGCCTTAATTAGGGGATCAAATGTTTTCTATGACATTTTATGTTTGTATAGGATGTTATTGGTGATCTATATGAATTTTTTTCCATGGACCTAGGGTTCCTTAGGGTTTCGGCCAAGGCCATAACCAAGGGTTTGGAGTGGGTTAAGACCACAAGGATGCATGTTTATAGGGTACTATGATGTATGTATATGTTTAAGTATGTTGGAAGAATCTTTATGTCAATCAAAACCCTAGCTTATGGGTCATGACTTATATGTTAGGTCATTTGTTATGATGATTCATAAATGTTTAGACCATGTGCCATTAACCTAAGGAAATGTATCATGTATGAAAGGATCTAGGCATGTTTTCCTATGTATCATGACCATGTATGTTTTTATGAATTAAGATGCTAATTATGTAGGTATGCCATGAGATAGGAATGATATGTATGTATGCCATGATCTATGAATGATATGTATGATTTATGAATGATATGTATGCATGTCATGTTATGGATGAAAATGATGAATGAAGTTAACGTTCATGCCTTCGAGGCATAATGATGATATGGAATGAAAATGATGAATGAAGATAAGATTCATGCCTTCAAGGCATAATGATGATGTTAAGCATTAAGAATGAATGATTATGCTATGAATGTTTTATGAATGAAGAAGCATGTGAAAGTATTTTATTTTATGAATGGGCTTGTACCGGACCTAAGTAAGGACCACGGTTCTGGACTACCGATGAAGTTGTCCACGGTTCTGGACTACCGATGAAGCTGTCCACGGTTCGGGGACTACCGATGAAACTGTCCTTACCCTAGTAGGTCGAGATTAGCTACCTCGTATTTACTTAGGGATGCGCGCATATGATGTATGAATGTGGTACAAGCCAGGGGCCTTATGATGTTATGATTATATTTAAATATTTAAAAGTATGATTTTAAACTAAGCATCCTTATGATATATGCATTCGCCGCATGCATCCATCCATGTTATGCATTATGTTTATGATAAGTAGGCTTATGCAAAGTAAGGTTGTGCAAGGTATGTTTATGCAAGTAAGTTTATGCAAGGTATGTTTATGCGAAGTATGTTTATGTTCATGTTAATTATGATATCATGATTATGTTTATGTTCATGTTGTTAATTATGATGACATGATTATGTTTATGTTCATGTTAATTTATGATGCTATGATTGTGTTTACGTTCATGCTAAATTATGATGCCATGATTTTATTTATGTTCATGCTAAATTATGATGTCATGATTCTATTTATGTTCATGCTAAGAATGATGTCATGATTCTGTTTATGTTTATGATACGAAGTATGCTATGATATGTAGGATTGAAGCATTATGTTTATGTTTATGTGACGTATGAATTTTTGTGAGTAGGAAAAGGGTCTTACTAAGCCTATGTGCTTATAGTCTTATTTTTCTTATGCCGCAGATCAAGCAAGAGATTACTAAGGGAAGCAGCAGGAGAGGCAAGAACATGTGTGTGTGGTAGTGACATAGCCAAGGATTCCTCTCATTTTACTTATCGCATGTTTTGTGCACTGAAAATGCTTATTTTGGTTTTATGCTCAACTTATGATAGTTATACCTAAGAAACAACTTACGATTCATGAAGTTTATGGATAAACTACTTGCTACCTGGAATGCTTATGGATAACTTATGGAATTTGATATCATGATGCTATGTATGCTGGTAATATGTTAAGTATAATGTCACCATACCCATGAATGATAACTTAGACATGTGTATATGATTTAAGTACTAGTTGCATGGTTAAAAGCATTTGTAGAAGAAAAAAAAATTATTATTCCGCTGCATTAAGATGTTTTATATGTACATGCATGTTTAGCGTAACGCCGCTTTATGGAAGAAAAAAAAAGCGGGCGTTGCAGGTTGGTATCAGAGCAGTTGTCATCTCACTACACACACATCCAGCCTTTTTCCAGCCGCTTCCAAGTAAGTACCTCTATGCGTACTTTATATTTTCTTGTATGAATTTTTGGAATATGCAAGTAAGGATGATACATATGATTCTAGAATATGCAAGCATGAAGGATGTTTTATGATGAAAGGTACTGTAGGATATGTGACTATGAACGATATATATTCTTCTTATGAAATCAGATATATTAGGATTCAATATGGGGTAGGGATAATAATAACACATATTAACCATACTTGTCCTTTATGAAGGAAAGCATGGCTAGGAGACAGAGTAACCGACTTAATGAGACTACTCCCTCTCCTGATCTGGTGCAATTAGTGACCCAGCTTCAGCGTCAAGTTACGGAGCAGCAGCAAACCATCAATACCCTAATGAACCAACAAGAAAATTCTACTACTCCACTAGCGAATCAGACTGTTATACCCGTGGCGCCTACGGTTACGCAAACTCCTCTGACAGGCTCGACCACTGTGGCATGACAAGAGGCTTATCTGATCCAGTGGTTGAGGCTGAAACCGGAAAATTTCTCGGGTGCTGGTGAACCATGGGACGCCCAGGCGTGGTTCAAGACGGTGGAAAGTACACTGGAGCTGCTGGACTGGCCCGAGCATGAGAAGAGCAAGTGTGCATCATTCTACCTTTCTGGGGATGCTAGAATGTGGTGGGAAAGGGTCAAGGCCAAGAGACAGGTGAACCAGATGGCGTGGTCAGACTTCGAATCAGAATTCTTTGAAGAATTCTTCAACATGCGTGTCACAAACAAACACTACGACGAGTTCACGGAATTCCGGCAGGGCAATCTCTCGGTCAATGAAGCCGTGAAGAAATTCAATCGACTGGCTCGTCTGTGCCCTGAGCTGGTCCGCATGGAGAAAGAGAGGGTCCGTCTTATGCTGAAGATGTTGCGGCTCTAAATAGCCCTGAACGTGGCTGGCGGAGTTAACAGACCCTAGACCGCCGAGGAGCTGTTTAGTAGTACCCTACTCACTGAGCACTATCTAAATAATATCAATCAGCAAAGGAAGGCGATGAATGAAAGTAAGAATCAAGTTCACTCCGGGATTCTCGATTCTTTCTCTCATTATCCTTAATGTTCTTCCGTTAATGATCGCTTAGGAGGTCAAAAGTCCCAGAGCACTCACGCTATTTGGAAGGGAGATCAAGGTGGTAAACGAAAGCCATGGAACACCGCTCAAGGGGGCCCGGGCCCAGCAAATAAACAGACCAAGCCTTCCCCATGCGCGACATGCGGAAAAAACCACTCCGGGGAATACCGCAAGGGTACGAACCGGTGTTTCATCTGTGGTGTGGAAGGGCATATGGCGGCTTACTGCCCTACCAAGAACCAGGCCTCTCCCCAACAACTGGTTCAGTACCAGGGTGCACCAACGAAATTACACTATATGCAAGCTGAGCTGGAAGGTACCCCGATGCTGGAGGCCCAACCGACTATGATGAATGCCAGGGTTTTCTCGGTTACCAAGGAGGACGCTGCGGAAGCTTCTACGGTTGTCACAGGTCAGATACTTATTTTCAGTCAGTACGCTATGGCATTATTTGATACTGGGGCAACGCACTCGTTTATTTCTGTGCTATATACCAAGAAGATAGATATGCTTCCTCAAGTGTTAGATTGTAAGTTCTTAACAACCCTGCCTTCGGGAGAAATAATGACATCCACCCACGTGCTGCATGCGGTGCCGGTCGGAATCGCAGAAAAGGAACTCTCCTGCGATCTGATAGTACTCGACATGCAAGATTTCGATGTTATAATGGGAATGGATTTTCTAAGTAAATACGGTGCTTTTATTGAGTGTCGTAAGCGAAAGGTGGTCTTTCGACCCGAGGCAGGTTCTATATTTGAATTCGTTGGAGAGCCAAGGAAAAGAACCAGGAAATGCTTATCAACTCTGCAGGCTCAGAAGATGTTAAACAAAGGATGTACTGGGTTCCTAGCGTATGTGGTTGATGCCAGTCAAATGAAGAACCAGAAGCTGGAAGATGTCAGGGTGGTATGCGATTATCCAGAGGTGTTCCCAGATGAATTACCAGGATTAGCTCCTGATAGAGAAGTGGAATTCGAGATCGAATTGGTTCCTGGTACTAACCCGATCTCCAAGGCACCTTACCGTATGGCGCCGGATGAATTAAAGGAGCTTCAAGAACAGCTACAGGAGTTGATGGATAAGGGATTTATTCGCCCTAGTCATTCCCCGTGGGGAGCTCCGGTACTGTTTGTGAAAAAGAAGGACGGATCTATGCGAATGTGTATAGATTATCGAGCGCTGAACAACGTAACGATCAAGAACAAGTATCCCCTTCCGAGGATAGATGACCTGTTTGACCAATTGAAAGGAGCCACCGTTTTCTCAAAAATTGATTTGAGGTCTGGTTATCATCAGGTTAGAGTAAAACAGGAGGATATTTCGAAGACGGCCTTCCGAACAAGGTATGGACATTTTGAATTTGTGGTTATGCCCTTCGGTGTGACCAATGCTCCTGCCATGTTTATCGACCTTATGAATAGGGTATTTTCGTCTTTCCTCGACAAATTTGTAATCGTCTTCATCGACGATATTCTTATTTATTCGAGGAACCAAGAGGAGCACGCCGAGCATCAGAAGATAGTATTACAGACTCTTCGGGAAAAACAATTGTACGCAAAGTTCTCCAAATGTGAGTTCTGGCTCGACCAAGTAGGCTTTTTGGGCCATATTATTTCCAAAGATGGGGTTATGTTAGATCCAACAAAGATTGAAGCGGTGAATAACTGGAGTCGGCCAAAGAACGCCAGTGAAATCAGAAGTTTCCTTGGGCTGACAGGCTATTACCGAAAATTTGTGGAGGATTTCTCAAGAATTGCAGCTCCTCTAACAGCCCTCACCAGGAAGGATAAAAAGTATGATGGACGGAAAACTGTGAAAGGAGTTTCTTGGAACTAAAAAGGAGACTTACAAGTGCTCCAATTCTTACCCTTCCAGAATGTAACCAGAGTTTCGACCTGTATAGCGATGCCTCCAAACTGGGACTTGGAGCTATACTTATGCAGGGGGTAAGGTCATTACCTACGCCTCTAGACAACTCAAGGAACATGAACAGAATTACCCCACTCACGATCTGGAACTGGCCATATCTACTGAAGTCATCAGTAAATGTGATGAAGTACCTGTAACCACCTCTGGCAGCGACATTGAAAGGGCCACATACATCACTATGTATGAGTCCTAACAAGTCTGTCGCTCTTTCGCTATGTCCACTAAAGGGAGTCTTAGTCATCTTGCCTAGAAGGCATGACTCGCATGTCTCATATGACTCAAAATCAAATGAGTCCAGCAAACCATCCTTATGGAGCTGGGACAAGCGACTCTCATTTATGTGGCCTAAGCGACAGTGCCAGAGATAGGTTGGGTTCAACTCATTTGATCTCAACCTCTTGGTATTCACGTTATAGATAGGGCTCTCTAAGTCTAGAATATAGAGGTCATTCATCAGATGTGCGCTACAATAGAATATATCCTTTAAATAAACAGAACAACATTTGTCCTTTATTATGAATGAAAAACCTTTGTTATCTAAACATGAAACTGAAATGATATTCTTTGTTAGTACAGGTACATAACAACAGTTATTCAATTCCAGTACAAGCCCAGAGGGTAGAGATAGAAAGTAAGTCCCTATAGCAACAGCAGCAATCCTTGCTCCATTGCCTACTCGTAGGTCCACCTCGCCTTTGGCCAATGCCCTGCTATTTCTCAGCGTCTGCACATTAGTACAAATGTGAGAAGCACACCCAGTATCTAATACCCATGATGTAGAAATAGAAAGGTTGACTTCTATAACATTTATACCTGAAGTAGAAGTCTCACTTCTCTTCTTCTTCAGATCTTCTAGGTATACCTTGCAGTTCCGCTTCCAATGCCCAGTCTTACCGCAGTGGAAGCAGGTAGCATCCTTAGCAACCCCACCTTTAGGTTTGAGTGTTGAAGAGCTGGTTTTGCCCTTGGTTTGGGTCTTACCCTTACCTTTGGGCTTCCACTTGCCCTTACCCTTGCCCTTTTGTACCATTAGGACGGTACTGGACTTGGCAGTGGTGAGATTAGGCTCAACAGTTCTTAACATGTTGAGTATCTCGGGCAGTGGTTTGTCTAATTCGTTCATGTTGTTGTTCATGACGAATTGACGGTAACTCACCGGCAACGATTGCAGGATCAGATCGGTAGCCAGCTCTTGGCCCAAAGGGAACCCCAACCTCTCGAGGTTCTCGACGTACCCAATCATTTGGAGTGCGTGAGTTCCTACAGGGGTTCCCTCTTTCATCTTGCATGAAAAGAGGGCCTGAGTCACTTCAAACCTCTCATGCCTTGCCTGCCCTTGATATAGTTGCTTGAGATGGCCAATCATATCAAAAGCATTTATTTTCTCGTGTTACTTCTGAAGCTCAGGAGACATACAGCATAGCATTAGGCATGACACGTCCAACGCGTCATCTAGATGCTTCTGATGAGCATCTCTAACACTACGAGCGGCAGAGGCTGGTGGTGCATCAGGAACTGCTTGCTCCAGAACGTACAGCTTACGTTCCTGCGTGAGGACTATCCTCAGATTCCTGTACCAGTCCAGGAAATTAGCTCCTAGGAGCTTGTCCTTCTCAAGAACAGATCATAGAGAGAGAGTGTTCGTGTTTGACATGGTAATCTACAACATAAAATGCAGAAAATAAATATCCACCATTGTATCATATTTTATTTATCATTTAACTAGGCCTTTAATTAAATGATGCTCCCACTGAATTATAGGGCTTTGGTAGAATCGAGTCATAGATGTGGTAAAACCACACTACTAGATCCACACCAACTAACTATAATTCTCGTAGGTCAAGATCCACATCATACTACGCCTTGAGTTAGCTTTGGCTAAATCGCCCAAGACTTAGTATGATCGGTAGGTACTAATTACCAATTACATCTCTATGCAACTCTTGTTTATAGGATCAAGAATTAACATTTATGAATAATCTTGAGTTAGCTTTGGCTAAATCGCCCAAGACTATTGATAAATGCGATCTTGTCCTACCTTTCCAACTATTGGAGTATGCCTATAGTTAGGCTCGATCCAATTGAGCTAACTAGTTACTCAATCTAATTGAGTTCAATCTAACCCAAGCGTGATAGGCGGGACCAAGGTTGTCCCTCCGCATCCCACCACGATTAAATGCATTGCTCTGCTTTGGCAGATTCAACAATCGCATATGATCGTGGTAGTGATGGGTATCAAGGTTCGTTAGGCATATACGAGTTGATTTCGATTTAGATCTAATCTAATCGATGATGTGCATCGTATTTAGGCATTTATTAAATCTAATTTAACCTAAATGTGTATTAGGTGCACATCAAGATGTGGTTCCCACATTACATGTGCATCACATACACTCATGTATATTCTATTCTATACTAACATGCATCACATACATATAAGCAAAAATAAAGTATACAAGAAAATTAAAGTGTGATTAGTCATGGCCCTACTAAGATCTTCTCAAGCCAATGAGAAGATCCTTTGGTCATACTAGACAGCAGCTTCTCCAAGCTCCTTCCAGAACCCCATGTGTTGTCGGCTTGCTTCCCACGAGTCCGTCTTCTCCAGAATTTCCTTCATCTTCAATTTTGTACATTACAAAATTTATACTCGATTTACATTCGAGTCTTAAACTAATTTTAACAGAAATAATAAATAAAAGGCCGA
The DNA here is from genome assembly GCA_024364735.1 of Boesenbergia rotunda. Classification (NCBI taxonomy): domain Eukaryota; kingdom Viridiplantae; phylum Streptophyta; class Magnoliopsida; order Zingiberales; family Zingiberaceae; genus Boesenbergia; species Boesenbergia rotunda. Next base: position 197,932 of record JAGFNQ010006470.1, read on the forward strand.
CACGCAGGTCGCAATCATAATACAACACACACAACACAAATAACGGCACGCAGGCCGTAATATGAATTACACACATATTTTAATCTAATTAAAATAGGGTCTTGGGCCATGACCATCACACTACTGTACATAATTCAAAATTATGTATTTTACAGAAATTTATCTAATTTTTCTATGTATTTTACGAATTTTATGAGTCACAACTCCACGGCGGTCCCGTTAAGCGGGTTTCGGGCACAATCACGTGACAAGGCCCCTTGCGGGGTTAGGGGTGGCGCCCCTACTCACGAAATTAATTTCGTGAGTGTCGTATCGCGATCTAACAGTGCCTAACCCGCTGTCCCAAAATCTATTTGGGCGAAACTTGCCGTTTCGGAGAAGTTTTTCTCGGTAGTCGAAGTGTACAAGTGCTTTGCACTCATTGCTTCGCCTCTACGAGAAAAATACTCATAAAATCCTAAAAATTAGAAAAATTACAGAATCATAAACTACTCTAAATTTTGTATCCCATACAAAAAAAAATAAATACGTGCTTCGCACGTGGCTCTGATACCACTGTTGGGTTTTTCGGGCCGCGAAAACTGCCTTTTCGCGTCGCGGAAACCCCGAGAACCCAAAGCCATGGATCTCGTGCGAAGAAAAAATTCTGAAACAAAAATTCACGTATTCATTTCATGCTCAAAACTCGATCTACACCTAGATCTAAAGAGGGATAAACCATTTTACCTTTGGTGCGTGCCCTGCTTAATCCCGCTCGCTCCTTTTTGGATGTCGGATCTCTAGGACGTCAAGTGCCGTCCCTCTAGAAGTATCCACGCGAACAAAGTGGATGGAGGAAACCCTTTAGGTGTGCTAGCACCTTTCAAGGGTTCGGCCAAGAGGAGAAGAAGAAGAAGAGCTCCAACACTTGGAGGAGGAGGAGGAAGAAGAGAAGACACACAATGAGAAAAATGGAACAAAACCTTGTTTTGTTCTCCCATTGTGGCCGGCCACATAATGGCCATTAATGGCCATTAAGTGACCTGCCATAACCCCCTTTCAATTTGAATTCAAATTCAAATGGGGGGTTTACAACCTTTGGAGATGATGTGGAACATCATCATTGGTCAAATACCAAGCCAAGTCATCACTTGGTCAAGTCAAGGTGAGGTGGCCTTTTGGTCAAGTCAAACTTGCCTTTTATGGAATTTCCATATTTAGTCAAGTCAAACTTGACTCCATTTCTTCTCCCATGTCAAGTCTAACTTGAAGTGGAACCAAGTCAAGTCAAACTTGATTTGGATTTGGGTCAAGTCAAACTTGCCTTTTATGGACTTTCCATATTTAGTCAAGTCAAACTTGACTCCATTTCTTCTCCCATGTCAAGTCTAACTTGAAGTGGAACCAAGTCAAGTCAAACTTGATTTGGATTTGGGTCAAGTCAAACTTGCCTTTTATGGACTTTCCATATTTAGCCAAGTCGAACTTGACTTCATTTTTTCTCCATCTATTTGTTCTTTGCGTGTGACCCTATAGGTTCTTGTAACGTTGGCAATGCTTCTAACCTCTTAGAAACATAAGCAATGAGCGGTATCTAGCAACACATCATTGCTACCCAAGTTACAAGAATGTTGAGATCCAACATCACCAATGTGACTACTAATTATGACTTTCATAATATGTGACAATGTCCTTCTATCGTCGATATCTAGATTGATCTTCTATGAAGCATAGACCGTGTCATCCTCCAATCAATCTATGTGTCTTGAACTCCAAGTAGACTCACTATAATCAAATAAGCTCAATATCTCATATTGTCTTATTTGGGCATGGCCATGCACTTAGTGATCTCACTCTATCAAGACTATGATATCTCTCCCGTCATATAGGAGGGATAGATCCCATCCACATCACTCACATCCCTCCGCATAATTTGTTACATACCCAGTAATCGCCTTTATAGTCCACCCAGTTACGGGTGACGTTTGACGAAACCAAAGTACATAACTCCTTATGTAGGGAACTATGGTGACTTCAGGTCTAAGGACTATAGTCATACTAATAGTCACATGAGAAAGTATATGACACTCATATAACGATCCATGATACTTTCTCATGGCGGGTCATTCAGTATACATTCTCTAATGTATACCCATGTGTCAACTTGATATCTCATATCCATGACTTGTGAGATCAAGTCATCATGTTGACCTACATGCTAGTCTCTATGCATTAACATTGTCCTTGAATGTTAATACTTGACTAGGAATAATTAAGAGTAGTGTTCTCTATATCATCTCACTATCGATTCAACTAATCGATTGATATAGATAAGAACCTTCTACTCAAGGACGTTATTATACTAAGTTATTTGGCACCAATACACATAAGTACAATAACCATAAGAAATGCCTTTATATATAAGAAATATATATACAAGAATATTATACAATGAGTCCAAAAAGTAATCATCATATGATTGGCTCTAGGGCTCTCACTAACAGTACTTTACCTCGGGGATCGCCTATGTATCCCTAATGATCCGAAGCTACGGAGGGAAATATTGGCAGAAGCTCACAGAACCCCTTATTCGATGCATCCAGGATCCACCAAAATGTATCAAGACCTGAAGGAAAAATTCTGGTGGTCCGGTATGAAGAGAGATATGGCTCAGCATGTTGGCACTTGCCTGACCTGCCAACGAGTGAAGGCAAAGCACCAGCGACCCGGAAGAGTTCTGCAGCCATTTCCGATTCCGGAATGGAAATGGAAAGATATTTCTATGGAGTTTATTTCAGGTCTTCCCAGGACTACCAATGGATATGATGCGATTTGGGTAATTGTGGACAGGCTGACGAAGTCTGCTCACTTCCTAGCAATCAAGATGACTTATTCGATTGAGCAACTGGCTCAATTATATGTTAAGGAGATAATCAGGCTTCATGGAGTTCCCAAGACCATCATCTCAGATAGGGATGGTCGCTTTACCTCGCATTTTTGGGAGTGTGTTCAGAAGTCTCTCGGCACTAAACTACGACTCAGCACCGCCTTTCACCCTCAGACTGACGGACAAACTGAACGAGTGAATCAAGTACTGGAGGACATGTTGCGAGCTTGTGCCTTGGATTTCAAAGTGAGCTGGTGTCGATATCTATGTTTAGCGGAATTCGCTTACAATAATAGCTACCAAGCTACTATCGGAATGACACCTTATGAAGCTTTGTATGGGAGATGTAGCTCTCCGATCTGTTGGTACGAAGGTGGTGAAAAGAAGGAGATGGGGCTCACAACGGATGTCATCGACAGCACCACCCGAGCTATATAGAATATTCGACAACGGATAGAAGCTGCTCAGAGCCGGCAGAAGAGTTATGCAGATGTCCGGCGTAGACCACTGGAATTTAATGATGGAGATTTAGTGTTCTTCAAAGTGGCTCCTATGAAAGGAGTAACGAGATTTGGAAAGAGAGGAAAACTGAATCCGCGATATGTGGGACCATACCTGATCCGGAAGCGAGTTGGCATATGAGCTGGAGCTGCCTCAGGAGATGTCAGCTATTCATAATGTGTTCCATGTGCCAATGCTTAAGAAGTGTATTCTGGACATGGATCAAGTGATCGAGCCACAGACAGTACAAGTTCAGGAGGACCTAAGTTATGAAAGTCGACCTATCCAGATCTTGGACCGGGAAGTCAAGAAGCTAAGGAGCAAGGAGGTACCCTTAGTCAAGGTCCTATGGCAAAGTTAACGGTTCGAGGAAGCTACCTGGGAACGCGAGGAAGAGATGAGACGCAAGTACCTGGAGTTATTCTAAGTTCGAGGACGAACTTTCACGAGGTATGGGGGATTGTAACGACCCGGAAAATTCTCTTAATATTTTCTTTAAAATATTGATCATGTCTAGATAATTTTTCGAGAGACCTAGAGATATTAGTACGAATCTTAGCCTAGAAATCCATAATCTTTCTCATTTAAATTGAGAAACTAAGTACTAATGGGCCTTATATGGGCTTTTTAGTACCATGGTTATTAGTAGATTTTGGGCAAAATGTAATATAAATATAAATGGATTTTAATTAGGAATATTAGCATAATTATGGGGGATTTTTAGGAGAATTTTCGAAAATAATGGAAAATAAAATAAAAATAAAGTGCATGGATCAAGGATTGAACCTTGGACTTATGGTACCACCATGCATGTACTAACCAATTCACCTAGCAAGGGAGTGCTAGTAGAGGATGAAGTGGATTTTGGTTAAGGCTTAGGGGAAAATGAAGAGTCATGAAGGGAAGAGACACCATGACTCTTCACTTGCCTCCTTAATGTGGTATAAAGAGATGGCATGGGAGTTACTTTACTTCTTCCATCAAGTCCACCATTCTCCCTCCTCCTTCTTCATCCTAGCCGAAACCCCAAGGGGGGATTTTCTCTTGGGAAAAGTTCCCAAGAAGGCTTCTCCTTCAAGATCCAAGGTTTTGTTCAAGGCTACAAGGGTTAGAGGTGGTCAAAAGGCAACAAGGTCTTCATCCTTCTCTCAAATCTAAGGTCTATAACCAAGATAGTCTAAGGTAAGACCCCCTCACCTGTGGTGTAATGGTTTTTCTTGATATGGATATGATCTAAGCTTTTTGATTGAGATCTAAGATGAAAAATCCATGAAGGAGGACTTAGGGTTTCGGCCACCTCCAAGTATCCATGACTAGGGTTAGTTTTAACTCTCTAATGATGGTTCTTATGTTTCCTTATGATGTAAGTGATGTTAGTGGTGATTCATATGAATTCTTTCATGCTTAATAGTTCATATAAATTTTGGCAAAGAACCCTAATCCATGGTTGGACCTTGATCTAACCATTCAAGATGTTAATTTTGTTTCCCTATGATATGATGGATAGTAATTGTGTTTTATAAGAATTTTTCCATGAATTTTATGGACCTTTAGGGTTCGGCCAAGAGCAAATCTAAGGTTAAGGGATTAGGTTTAGCCTTAATTAGGGGATCAAATGTTTTCTATGGCATTTTATGTTTGTATGGGATGTTATTGGTGATCTATATGAATTTTTTTCCATGGACCTAGGGTTCCTTAGGGTTTCAGCCAAGGCCATAACCAAGGGTTTGGAGTGGGTTAAGACCACCAGGATGCATGTTTATAGGGTACTATGATGTATGTATATGTTTAAGTATGTTGGAAGAATCTTTATGCCAATCAAAACCCTAGCTTATGGGTCATGACTTATATGTTAAGTCATTTGTTATGATGATTCATAAATATTTAGACCATGTGCCATGAACCTAAGAAAATGTATCATGTATGAAAGGATCTAGGCATGTTTTCCTATGTATCATGACCATGTATGTTTTTATGAATTAAGATGTTAATTATGTAGGTATGCCATGAGATAGGAATGATATGTATGTATGCCATGATCTATGAATGATATGTATGTTTATGAATGATATGTATGCATGTCATGTTATGGATGAAAATGATGAATGAAGTTAACGTTCATGCCTTCGAGGCATAATGATGATATGGAATGAAAATGATGAATCAAGATAAGATTCATGCCTTCAAGACATAATGATGATGTTAAGCATTAAGAATGAATGATTATGCTATGAATGTTTAATGAATGAAGAAGCATGTGAAAGTATTTTATTTTATGAATGGGCTTGTACCGGACCTAAGTAAGGTCCACGGTTCTGGACTACCGATGAAGCTGTCCACAATTTTGGACTACCGATGAAGCTGTCCACGGTTCTGGACTACCGATGAAGCTGTCCACGGTTCGGGGACTACCGATGAAGCTGTCCTTACCCTAATAGGTCGAGATTAGCTACCTCGTATTTACTTAGGGATGTGCGCATATGATGTATGAATGTGGTACAAGCCAGGGGCCTTATGATGTTATGATTATGTTTAAATATTTCAAAGTATGATTTTAAACTAAGCATCCTTATGATATATGCATTCGCCGCATGCATCCATCCATGTTATGCATTATGTTTATGATAAGTAGGCTTATGCAAAGTAAGGTTGTGCAAGGTATGTTTATGCAAGTAAGTTTATGCAAGGTATGTTTATGCGAAGTATGTTTATATTCATGTTAATTATGATGTCATGATTATGTTTATGTTCATGTTGTTAATTATGATGCCATGATTATGTTATGTTCATGTCAATTATGATGCCATGATTATGTTTATGTTCATGTTAATTTATGATGCTATGATTGTGTTTACGTTCATGCTAAATTATGATGCCATGATTTTCTTTATGTTCATGCTAAATTATGATGTCATGATTCTATTTATGTTCATGCTAAGAATGATGTCATGATTCTGTTTATGTTTATGATACGAAGTATGCTATGATATGTAGGATTGAAGTATTATGTTTATGTTTATGTGACGTATGGATTTTTGTGAGTAGGAAAAGGGTCTTACTAAGCCTATGTGCTTATAGTCTTATTTTTCTTATGCCGCAGATCAAGCAAGAGATTACTAAGGGAAGCAGCAGGAGAGGCAAGAACATGTGTGTGTGGTAGTGACATAGCCAAGGATTCTTCTCATTTTACTTATCGCATGTTTTGTGCACTGAAAATGCTTATTTTGGTTTTATGCTCAACTTATGATAGTTATGCCTAAGAAACAACTTACCATTCATGAAGTTTATGGATAAACTACTTGCTACCTATGATGCTATGTATGCTGGTAATATGTTAAGTATAATGTCACCATGCCCATGAATGATAACTTAGACATGTGTATATGATTTAAGTACTAGTTGCATGGTTAAAAGCATTTGTAGAAAAAAAAATTATTATTCCGCTGCATTAAGATGTTTTATATGTACGTGCATGTTTAGCGTAACGTCGCTTTATGGAAGAAAAAAAAAGCGGGTGTTGCATGCTCGAGGGGCGAAAAGTCAGAGTCAGGTTCGAGTGAGCCGAACTTCGGTTAGCCAGAAATCACCTAAGAGGACAACAGAAGCTACGTTGGAGAGTGGTCAACAGTTGATGACCAAACCCTCTCTCGGGCACCCCTGTGCCAATAGGCGCCCGAGAGGCTATTCTTAGTCGTTTGTGAACATTGCTCTTTGGATAACCATCAGGCCACGTGTTAGGCGCCCAAGAGCACTCGGGCGCCCTATAAGTGTCACATCAGCAAACGGACAATTTTGACCAGGGCTATAAATAGACCGCTAGAGCTCAGTTTCAATTCATTCAATTCAATCCAAGCATTACCAAACGAGTTCTGTGTAATCTTTTTTTCTTTTTCTGAGCTTTCCACATATAAGAGGCTTCTCCGCCCAAAGGAGTTTTATTCTAAAGAATCGAGCCACATTCCATCTTGGATTAGCAACCTCCCCGATTATAAACCAAGTAAAATTCTGGCTGCCTCTTTCCTTTACGATTGCTATATTTTTAATACTATTTATTACTTGCATTAACTAACAAACATCTTTTTTTAAAGATAAACAATATATTTGAGTTGTTATTTTCAGGGGCAATTCATCCCCCTCTTGCCGACCTTCGATCACCGTCACCGTTTTTTCATATTTTTTTGATTTTTGAATTAATTAGAAAAGGTATACTTACCTATTTCTGATATTTTTTTGTGTCTCTTTTTTCGTTCGTAAGTTTTTCGTTTCGTAAAGTTGGTACAACACCACTCGAGATTTCTTTTACTTATATTTCTTCTGCACTGCTAATCCAAGACCAAGTCTTGGCACAAGTTTTCTTACTTTTTCTCTCTTGTAAAATTTCTCTATCTTAAATGGTCCAACTAAAAGGTTACAGCACTGCCCGTCCTCCTCTCTTCTTGGGAGAAGACATCCGCTACTGGAAGAGTCGCATGGAAGTCCACCTAAAAACTCAGGTGGAAATGTGGATCATTATACAAGCCGACCACAAAATTCCAAGGAATGCTCAAGGTGAGCTTCAGGGATACACTGAATGGGACGCAACCCTGAAAAAGAAGATAGAAGCTGATGCCAAGGCGACTCAGACTCTCCAGTGTGGCCTCACCAAAGATGAACTTAACCGGGTTGGCCCCTTCAACAATGCGAAGGAACTTTGAACAAGTTGATCGAGCTTTACAAAGGGATCTCTGACACGAAGATAAGCAAGCGGGACATGCTTTTGAACAAACTATACAACATAAAGATGCAGGAAGGTGAAACTGCTGCACAACTACATGCACTCATCCAGGAGTTAATAAACGGTCTTTATGCCATCGACCATAAGGTTGAGAACCGAGATCTAATACGGTATGCACTAAACTCTTTCCCAAGAAATACGTTGTAGGCATCTATGGTGGATGCATACAAGGTTTCTAGGGACCTTGCTAAAATTAATTTAGATGAATTATTTTGTAAGCTTGAATTGCATGAACAAACTAATACTACACAGGCTAAGAAAGGTATTGCTATTGTTGCAGGTAAAATAAAGAAGAAAATGCCGCAACCAAAACTCGAGTCTGACTCTGACTCAGAATCTGACGAAGATGACATTGACTACACCGAGCTAGTCAAGATGTTTCGGAGTATGAACAAGACAAACTAAGGTTAGAAGTAGAAGAAATTGGTTCAGTCATAGGATGATTCGACTGAACCAAGCATGAGCCAGAAGAATAAGATGGAGATCACCTGTTATGGGTGCAACAAGAAGGGACACTTCAAATCAAAGTGTCCCAACTTAAAAGGAGCAAAGAAGCAATAAAGAAAGAAGACACTCCAAACTACATGGGACAAATCATTCTCAGAAGATAAAGAAGAACTACCCCACTCGAACCTTCTCGTGCTGACGGCATCAGATGAACTCGTCATGATTTTGAATCAGAAGCAGAGTTGGAGCAAAGCCACAGAACCGAAACTGTGCAGTGAGATCTTGGGATAAAACTTGCTAGTATTTTGGATAGTAGATATCTTAAAGATTGTTACTTTAGAAGCATGATTATTATTAATTCCGCAAAGATTGCTAGTTGAGTTATTATTAAAGTTGTGTTGAAATAGATAGTTTGTGAACTAGCACAAGTAGCATATATGTGATGTTCTAACCATAGTTGAAGTAGAGATACATATTCTGGAGTTATGGAAAGGTTCTTAAGTCTGGAATTGAGTTTCTAGAATTATCAGTCGACTGCCTCTATTAGCAGTCGATTGCCCTCAGTGAAATCGAGGGAACAGGAACATTGGGGGAGTGAAAACCATGACCAGTCGACTGCTCCTCCCATCAGTCGACTGCCCTCGGGAATTTGAGGGAATAGAAAGATTGGTCGAGTGATTTGGAGTAGGAGTCGATTGCACCAGTCGACTGCCAAAGGCATCAGTCGACCGGTGCCATTAAGTAGGAAAAAGAATGAAAATTGTGATCTCCCTCTGAGTTCACGGAGAGAGGGTCATTACAGGTTTGGTATCAGAGCAAGTTTTTGCCCTTCCGCCACACTGACATCAAGCATCAGTCCTGCCACCTACTAAGTAAGAAAGTGCATATACTTAGTTTTATATACTTGTCTTTATTTGGTAATTAGTATCAGTATTATCAGTATATGCTATTATGTTCATAAAGATAGTGAAGCATTAGTATCAGTATATACGATATAGTGAAGCAATAATGCCTTTGTTCTCATTATGATATAGAGTAAGAGAATGCCAAGAGAACGTGTCAGGAAGGCCCAAAACGAGGAGCAAGCTCCTAGAGGGCAACAGGCAACAGAGTCAGTACCACCACCAAATCTTTTGAGGTGGTGGCTCAGTTACAAAGGCAGTTAGCAGAACAGCAGCAAGTGATTGCCACCCTGATGGCTAACCAGCAGACCGCTCCTATTACCCCACCGGTGGCGAATGTAGTGGCATCAGTTGTGACCGAAGTTCCATCGGTTATATCTGTAGTCCCGTCCAGGGGTGTAAGGCAAGAAGCATACCTCATCCAGTGGCAGAAACTGAAGCCAGAGAACTGCTTAGGCACAAGCGAACCATGGGATGCTCAAGCATGGTTCAAAACTCTGGAGAGCATAGTAGAGCTACTGGACTGGCCTAAGGTAGAGAAGATAAAGTGTGCCTCCTTCTGCCTTACTGGAGATGCTAGAATGTGGTGGAAAAGAGTCAAGGCCAAGAGAAATGTCAGCCAGATGACATGGGCCGACTTCGAGACCGAGTTCTTCGAAGAATACTTTCACATGCGAGTAACCAACAAGCATTATGATGAATTCACGAAATTCAAGCAAGGAGAACTATCCGTGGATGAAGCAGTGAAGAAGTTCAACCGGCTAGCTCGTTTGTGCCCAGAGCTAGTCGGCACTGAAAGAGAAAGAGTCAGGCTAATGCTCAAGATGTTAACGCCTGAGATAGCTTTAAATGTGGCCAGCGGTGTTAATAGACCGCAGACCTCCGAAGAACTAATAAGTAGTGCTTTAATCACTGAGCACTACCTAAATAGTATAAAGGCCACCAACATACAATAGAAGCAAATACCAGTCCAGAAATCCCAGGGTAACCCATAGAACTGGAAAGGGAACGCAAATAAAAGGAAGCAGTGAGACCAAAAGACTTCTGGAAGCAACAAAGGAAGTTCATCAAGCAAGTACCCCAAATATCCTCAATGCTTAAAGTGTGGGAGGATGCACCCAGGAGTATGTCGCCAAGGCATGAGCGGGTGCTATATCTGTGGAGTATAAGGGCATATGGTCATGGCTTGCCCTACCAAAGCAAATCTGCCTCCACCACAGCTTATTCAGTATGGGGGAAAGTCTGTACAGTTGCACCAGATGCAGCCAGCACTAGAGGGACCCTACATCAGTCAAGGGAGAATGGAAGCCCCACCAGTCACGACCAACGCACGGGTTTTCGCCATCACCAAGGAAGAAGTGGCAAATTCTCCTACCGTGGTCAAAGGTCGGATACTCATCCTGAATAATTATGCTATTGTGTTATTCAATACTAGGGCAACACATTTTTTTGTATCTGTGTCATTCTCCAAGAAGCTAGGGATTCGACCAGAAATGTTGAGTTTTAAGTTCCTAACGACTTTACCTTCGGGAGAAGTTATGGCATATACTCAGTGGCTGAGAGCTGTGCCAATTCATATTTCCGACCGAAAACTCTTTAGTGATTTAGTAGTCCTTGATATGAAGGATTACGATATCATATTAGGGATGAATTTCTTGAGCAAGTACAGTGCCTCTATTAAATGTCGTAAAAGAAGAGTAAAGTTCACACCAGAAGCAAAACTTCCGTTCGAGTTTGTTGGAGACCCAAAAAGAAAGACAAAAAGATTTCTATCTACCTTACTAGCTCAGAGGATGTTAGATAATGGATGTTCTGGTTATTTAGCACACATAGTAGATGCAAGGCAAAGAGAAGGGCGAAGGAAAGAAGAAGTGCAGGTAGTATGTGACTATCCGAAGGTGTTTCCTGAAGAGTTTGACTCCCTCCGAATCGAGAAATTGAGTTTGAAATTGAGTTGGCTCCAGGTACCAACCCGATTTCAAAGGCACCTTATCGTAAGGCACCAGCAAAACTAACAGAACTGCAAGAACAATTACAAGAGTTGCTCGACAAGGGTTTCATCCGCCCTAGTCATTCACCCTGGGGAGCTCCCGTGTTGTTCGTTAAGAAGAATGATGGATCTATGCGAATGTGCATAGATTATCGAGCCCTAATAAGGTGACCATCAAGAACAGATATCCTTTGCCAATGATAGATGATTTGTTTGATCAGTTGAAAGGGGCAACAATGTTCTCCAAAATAGATTTGCGGTCAGGCTACCATCAACTCAAAGTCAAGGAGAGTGATGTGTCGAGAACTGCTTTCCAAACACGGTATGGACACTACGAGTTTGTAGTCATGCCCTTTGGAGTGACAAACGCCCCTGCAACATTCATGGATCTAATGAATCGAGTATTCAAGGAGATTCTTGATATGTTCGTCATAGTCTTCATTGATGATATCTTAGTTTATTCAAAGTCTCAGGAAGAACATGATGAACATCTGAGGGTAGTGTTGAAAACCTTACAGCAGAGGAAATTGTATGCCAAGTTTTCCAAGTGTGAATTCTGGCTTGACCAAGTGGCTTTTCTAGGCCACATCATTTCTAAGGAAGGTATTATGGTAGACCCAGCAAAAATTGAAGCAGTTAGTAACTAGGGTCGACCAAAGAATGCTAGTGAGATCAAAAGCTTTCTGGGTTAGGAGGGTATTATAGAAGATTTGTGGAGGACTTTTCAAAGATAGCTTCTCCACTAACAGCCCTTACCAGGAAGAATAAGAAATATAAGTGGGCTGAAGATTGTGAGCAGAGTTTTATTGAGTTGAAGGAAAGATTGGCAAGTGCTCCCATTCTTACAGTTCCCGAAAGTGATAGAAGCTTTGATATATATAATGATGCATCAAAGCTGGGACTTGGAGCTGTACTCATGCAAGAAGGCAAGGTCATTGCTTATGCTTCCAAGCAACTCAAGGATTATGAAAAGAACTACCTACTCATAATCTTGAGTTAGCAATAGTAGTCTTCGCTCTCAAAATGTGGAGACATTATTTGTACGGAGTCCAGTGCAAGATTTACACAGATCACTAGAGTCTGAGATATTTCTTTACTCAGAATGACCTAAATATGAAACAGCGAAGGTGGCTGGAGTTAGTCAAAGATTATGACTGTGAAATCCTCTACCACCCTGGTAAAGCGAATAAAGTGGCTGATGCATTAAGTAGAAAGACTTGCGCAACTTTGATGTCCCTATCATCACTGTCACCACCACTGCAGAAAAAGATAGTAGATTATGGAGTTGAGATCATATATGGGCAACTCTCAGTATTGACACTAGAGTCAACTCTGCTTGAGGATATATAGAAAAAGCAAAATCAAGATTCTGATATTCAAAGGATCAAGCAAGAGATGCAAGAAGGAGAAAGTAAAGAGTTTAGGGTATCTGATAGTAGGATACTCTATTATGGTGACTGTTTATGTGTCCCCAACAGTGAAGAGCTGAGAAAGAAGATTCTTAAGGAAGCCCATAGTACTCCCTATCCTATGCACCCTGGTTCTATCAAAATGTACCAAGATTTGAATAGAAGATTTTGGTGGTCTGGAATGAAAAGAGATGTAACTAAATATGTCAGTACATGCCTGGCATGTCAAAGAGTAAAAGTAAAACACCAGAGGCCAAGAGGTGTCCTACATCCCATACAGATTCCAGAGTGGAAATGGGAAGATATAGCCATGGACTTCATTGTTGATCTACCAAAGACAACAAATGGCTATGATGCTATCTGGGTAATTGTAGACAGATTGACCAAGTCTGCACACTTCTTGGCAATCAAAGTGTCTTACTCGATAGAAAGACTAGCTCAGTTATATGTACAGGAAATGATCCGACTACACGGAGTTCCGAAGATCATTATCTCCGATAGAGATGGTTGTTTCACTTCGCACTTTTGGGAGTGTGTACAGACAACACTTGGCACCAAACTAAGATTTAGTACAGGTTTCCATCCTCAGACTAATGGGCAGACAGAAAGAGTAAATCAAGTTTTAGAAAATATGCTCAGAGCTTGTGCATTAGAATTCAAGGGCATTTGGTGCAAGTATTTATGTTTAGCTGAGTTCGCCTACAATAACAGTTACCAAGCTACTATTGGTATGTCGCCTTATAAAGCTCTTTATGGTAGAAGATGTAGATCTCCTATCTGTTGGTATGAAAGTAGTGAGAAGAAAGAAATGGGGTATCAGACTGACCTTATTAATGATACCACAGAAGCTATAAAGAGCATCCGCCAAAGAATAGAAACTGCTCAAAGTAGGCAGAAGAGTTATGTCGATGTGCGACATAGACCGCTGGAGTTTGAAGTTGGGGATATAGTTTTCCTCAAAGTAGCTCCCATGAAAGGCGTAATAAGATTCGACAAGAAAGGCAAGCTAAGTCCTCGTTACATAGGACTCTACCTAGTAACGAAAAGAGTTGGCAAAGTAGCTTATGAGTTAGAGCTACCTCCAGAGATGTCAACTATTCACAATGTGTTCTATGTCTCAATGTTGAAGAAACATATCCCTGATGCCAACCAAGTGATTGAGCCACAGACGGTACAAGTTCAAGAAGATCTCAGTTATGAAAGTCGACCTATTCAGATAATAGATTGGGCAGTCAAGAAACTGAGGAACAATAAGGTAACCCTAGTGAAGGTTCTATGGCTAAACCAGAAGTTTGAGGAGGCAACGTGGGAAGCAGAAGATAGCATGAGGCAAAAGTATCCGGAGTTATTCTACGTTCGAGGGCGAACTTTTTATAAGGTAGGGAGGATTATGTTAGGATGTATACTAAAAGCTTTGCTTATGGTTAAAATACATTTACATTTTAAAAGAGAATCGCAAAATCACACGGTGCATATTAATATTAGTATATGCACAAAATGTTCATACTTTGCATTGTAGATAACATGGTGTGTGGTATCGCACAGAAGATCATGTTATCAAGCTCCTTACAGAAGTATAAGAAAGAGGCTCAAAATCGAGATGGAGTTGGACAAACCATCGGGATGGTTGTAGTGTAATTAGGTGTGGTTTGTCTAACCATAGAATTACACTAGTGCGCTTTGTTTGCATTGAGTAGGACCAAAAGAGAGGTCATCCAATTTTGTACTGACTTCATAAATTGGATTAGACCTCGGATATATATGGAGTACGATCTCTTAATCCCGAAATAATAACGGCACGTATAATTAATTATTATTTCTTTGACTTACCAATGGGCGAGATTTATTCTGTTAAATCGATAGGCCCGGTAAATTGGGAAATAAAGTTAATTATATGGTGTGCCATTGATTATTGAGGGAATCTGTGTCCTGGTGAGTCGGGATGATGATGCCTCCTTGATAAGCTCAAAAGGATCGTCATGTCAAATCTTGCAAGTGGACTATGGTCTGACATGATGAAAAGGTTGAGTGGTACTACTCAAGAATCAAGAGGATAATTAATTTAATTGTCAGTAATTTAAATTAATTATCGGGCATTCGATATCTTAAACACGGGGAGATGGACGACTCATAATAGGTGGAACCCATATGAAAATATGGGGTTGGTGAGGAAGTTCAATGGGATCCTTTAGTGGAATGGATCTCCATTAAGGGATCGGGTTTTGGATCCATTAGCGGGCCAAGAACCAACTCCTCCTCATTGTCTCTGCCTTAGTCCTATAAATACCCCATAGGAGTCATGATACAAGGTTAATTAATCCCCAATTAATTGAGAATTAATCCAAAAATAACCTATCTCTCTTCTCCTCTCCATCTCTCTCCTAGGGTTCAAGAGGTCGACGGTGGTAAAGGGAGGAGAACTCTCTCTTCTCCTCTCCTCTCAACTCTCCTCTCCTCCTAGAGCTCGGGCAAGCAAGGAAGAAGGTCTTTACCAACATCCTCCTTGGCCAGAGCGAGCTCAAGAGGGAGTTCCAGCGCAACCTCATGCCTTGTTTAATAGTCGGCGAAAGGTGAAGAAGTCTTCTTCTTCCAAGGTGCCGGCAGTGGATACAAGCAAGCAGGAGAAGGGATTATCTTCTTCCAACTTGGTCGGCAGCAGCTGCGAGGAATCCTCCTTGCTTGGTCACCGGCGCAAAGGAAGAAAAGGAGAATTGCACCGACGGTACACCTTGGAGGTGGGCGGCGCTGGCGCAAGAAAAGAAGGTTGAAGAAGGGGTTTTTGGCAGCTATTCCGGGAAGAAGAAGCCCTCTTCATCTTCCCCTACTCATTGGTGGCCAGAGCAAGCAAGAAGAAGGAGCTTCTTCCTTGAAGGGTCGCCGGCGGCCGAACCCCTAGATTAGGATTTTGAGGTTGGCGCAAAGTAAGGAAGGAAATTGGGTGATCAGTGGAAGCCTTGGTGACTCCGCGTCTTGGTAGATCATCACCCACACGATGTCCAGGAGGGGAGGGTCATACGGTAGAAGACTGCGAGGTAAAAAGCGAGGTATACCTCTCCCTAGCTCCGTCTTTGTTTTGTTACATTATTGCTTTGATTTTGTTTATCATTACATGTGTTTGATTAATTGTCCTAGTTTAATTATGTGTTAATTAATATCAATAATTAATCATGTCATGGACCTCGACAATAAACACAAAAATCGGCGATCCATTCGTCGTCTTTTCCGCGGTCAATTAATTCGGAAAAGTTACAAGGCTTTAACTTTGGTTTTGGCTAAGTTGTGACTTGAATTAATTGACACGACGACGAGATGGTCGTTTGGGAGACAGGTCTCTATTCGGGTTAAATTTTTAATTCGTAGACATAGAAAGGTCTCTCATGCTCGACCCTTTGGTTGCTTAGGAAACCCTCAACCATACAAGGGTTTATTCCTATCAGATTGTAACGTCCGAAAATTTTTCAGAATGTTTCAAAATAAAAAGAAATATAGAAATTTCATTTGCAGAGTAAAAAAGAGTCAGAGCCGAGGCTCGAACCAAGGACCCTTGATTTAGTATTTGTTTAAGTTTCCATTAGGTGGTGGTAAAGCATCACATTAGGATATGGAAACGATTTAAGATAAGTGCAAGTAAGCACATAAGCACCTATTCATGGAAGTTGCTTCAACTTCCACTTACCACTTAGTATATAAGGAATAGAAGGAGAAGAAATGAAAAGTTTTCACTTCTTCTTCTTCCTCTTGAGTAAGAGAGCCTAGGGTTTCTCTTTTCTTCTTTGTGCCTAAATATTGGTGACTGTGCGAAGGACGTGGACGAGGGGTAGATCCCAAAGGAAGCTTCCACACTAGACCTAGCACTTAGTATAGTGAGTTAGTAAGTAACAAGGTAAGTAGATCACTCACCTGTAGTAAAAGCAGTTCTCAAATGATTTTAATTGTTGTAGAACTTGATTCTAAGCCTTTTTGTGTGTGTGATCTGAGTATAGCAAGACCAAGATCTTGATTTGCCCCAAAACGAGTTTTGGGATTAGGGCACGCAAGGTGCTCGATAAAAATACAGAGTAAGACCAAGTTATACTAAGCCCTAGAACGAGTTTGGGACTAAGGCACGCAAGGTGCATTAATGAGTATAAGACCGAGGTCTTGAGATGTCCCAAAACGAGTTTTGGGAACATTACTTTCTATGTGCAAGATATGTGCTAAGTGTTGGTGCAGGAAGCACCTAAGTCAAACCAGGTTTTGATAATGGCAAAGGGTTCAGAAGTTAAGGTGGTAATGTGATCTAACAAGTCTACTAAGTGTGAGGAAAAGTCCTAGGTACACTAGGCAAGAAGTCCTAGCGAAGGGCTGGGCAAGAAGTCATGGTCGAGGACTGGACAAGAAGACCTAACCGGAAGTTGGGCAAAGAAGTCATGGTCGAGGACTGGGCAAGAAGTTCTGGCAACGGGCTGGGCACCGAAGACCTGACCGGGAGTTGGGCAAGAATACCTAACGGAAGTTGGGCACGAAGACCTGGTCAGGTGGATTGGGCAAAAGTCCAACCAGAGGAGTTGGTTGGCAAAAGGTAAACTCTCCTGAGAGGAGTAGGTGAGGACGCGTTCCCCGTCGAGGGAACAGTAGGTGTCGGTTCGACCTAGGGTTCCATTTGGGAGACCCAAAGTCAGAACCAAGACAGCTACGACTGTAAATAATGGCTAACATATTTGCTTGTTGTGTTTTGGAACTAACCTTGATTGCAGGGATCGAAGGACTATTCTTCTGCAACTTAGGCACCTCAATGGAGTGAGGTGCCTCACTGGGGCTAGGCGCCCGTATGGACACGGGCGCTTGTATGGATACGGGCGCCCCAGTGTAAAGGCAAAAACCAAACCACTACCGCAAAGCCTCTGGACCAAGGCAGCTCAGGCGCCCGTGAGGTCACAGGCGCCCCCATCAGCTCAGGCGCCCAAGTGAAGATGGATAAGCGCTGACCGAGCCTGCGGATAAGAGATCGCGCAGGGAAGGCCACGTGTAGGCGCCCCCATCGACACAGGCGCCCCCATGGGTGCTATAAAAGGGGTTCACCCCCAAGGCTTCAACAATCATCGCTCTCTACGCTCCAGACACTTTCGTTCAAGCGCTGTGCTCCGACAAACTTCGACTTCGAGATTCCAGCGCCGACGATGACCCTCTGCTCCGAAATTCGATCCACCTCGGGCGTCGGTAAACTTAAATTACGAAAGTGTTGCTAATTCAATTTCCAATTCTATATCTGTACTATCAATTTGTAAAAGACTTTTCGAATATAGAATTGCCCAAAGTAAACGGTCAAGGACCGTGGGCCTTGGAGTAGGAGCCGACCACGACTCCGAACCAAGTAAAATCAATCTGTGTTCGCGATTGATTTATTTTCCGCTGCGTATTTTCTCTAGTGTTCCGAAAAATTTGATCTCGATATTCACCCCCCCTCCTATATTGAGTTTCTACAATCCAACAAGTGGTATCAGAGCGGGTGGCTTAAATTTGGTGCAACCACCAATTTGAGAGATTTTTTTCGGATTTTACGAAATTATTTTAAATTTTTTTTTGAATTTTTCTCGTTAATCGAGGTTGGTGCAACACCACTCGATCGTTTTCATTTCTATTAATTTTCATCCGCACTACTAATCCAAGACCAAGTCTTGGAACAAGTTTGTCTTGTTTTTGTAAATTTTTAGAAAATATTATGGCCATGCAAGAAGGATTCAGCACAACCAGACCACCGCTTTTCAGTGGAGAAGATTTCTCCTACTGGAAAAGCAGGATGGAAGTCCACCTGAAAACTCAGGTGGACATGTGGATAATAATCCAATCTGGCCTCGAGATCCCCAAGAACGCAGGAGTGGTACAACACTATTCTGAATGGGACGCCTAGTTGAAAAAGAAGATCGAGGCTGATGCAAAGGCAACCCAGACGTTGCAATGCGGATTGACCAAGGAAGAACTGAATCGGGTGGGTCCTTTCAGCAGTGCCAAAGAACTCTAGAGCAAGCTGATTGAGCTGCATGAAGGTACCTCCGACACCAGAATCAGCAAAAGGGATCTTTGCTGAACAGACTCTACACGATCAAGATGACTGAAGGCGAATCAGCAGCACAGCTCTACGCCAGAATCCAGGAGCTGATGAATGGGTTGCATACAATAGGTCACAAGGTAGAGAACCGTGATCTAATCAGGTATACCCTAAACGCGTTCCCTAGGAACACACTGTGGGCATCTATGGTAGATGCTTACAAGGTTGCCAGGGACCTTTCAAAAATTAAATTAGATGAACTTTTTTCAGAATTAGAATTGCATGAACAGACTAACTGCACATGGTCGAGAAAGTATTGCTTTTCTTGCAGGTAAACCAAGAAAGTCGCAAAGAAGCTCAACCTGCACCGAGTCTGATCGGAAACAGACTCAGAAGATAGTGAAGGGATCGACCAAGTGTGGGGCTAGCTCAGACTACAAGGAGCTGAAGCATCAAACCAACAGAAAGAAAGCAAGCCGACGAAAGGAAGATCCAGCTGAACCTTCGACTTCAAAAGGAAAAACAAATGTCACCTTCTACGAATGCAACAAGAAGGGACACTACAAATCAGAATGCCCCAATCTGAAGGAAGCCAAGAAGACTCGAAGGAAGAAGGCTCTCCAAGCCACGTGGATGAATCTTCCTCCGAAGAAGAAGAAGAGGCCCCACAATCAAATCCTTCTCGCTTTAACTGCTTCAGAAGACATCGACACCGGATCAGAATCGGAGCCAGACGACGGAAGGCTCACAATCTCGAAAAACGGCCAAATAGCGGTAAGAGGTTATTTCGAAGTTGAATTATCTAAATTAATTGCTTATTTATCTCGTAACTTGGCGAAAGCCAAAATTCGGGTCGAGTCCCTCTGACAGGAAGTAAAACTCCTGAAAGAGGAAGCCGACTCGAGATCCTTGACCGAGAATGTTCAAGAAGGAAACTCTACTCAAGTTGAAAAGCTTGAGAAAGAAAACTCCTCCTTGAAAACTCAGGTCAAGGAGCTCAGAGTGGCTTTAGAATGATTTACTTCGGGTTCCAAGGGTTTGACATGATCCTTGGAAAACAGAAGTCCATTATTAATCGATCTGGATTAGGGTATCGAACCAAGTCGAGACAACGGTCGTACTATGCTGTATTGAACCAACCTAGAACCAAAATTCAAGCATGGGTCCCCAAGCTTTGCTTGAACAACCAAGCTGGACCAAACCAGTATTGGATCTCCAAGGACAAGATTCACATCTTGCCTAATCATTATCGAGGCTATAGTCCAGGGGGAGCCAATTTAAAAATAATTTTCATAATTAGATAAATTTTCTTTGCTTAATTCTTTAATTTTATTGCATGCTTGCTTGTTTATTTCTTTCTGCAATTTATTATGTTTAGACCTAGGACTGGTTAGGCTAAGGACTAAAATGACTTAATTGAAATTTGAACAACATAGTATTGGGTGGAGGTGAGATGATAGTACGTTAGGGAAACCATTCTGGTGGAACTAGCCGAAGCTACCGATCCAAGACCCAAACTAGTTAGACCAAAATCATTCAAGAAGTAACTTTAAAATGAATTTTCAATAAAAGGTTTTGTCAAGAAAAGGGTTGATGATCTAATAAGGCTACGGCCAAAGAAGGCCTAGTGCCTCGCCAAGACCTGGAAGCCAATTATTGAAAATCAAATTCACTTTACTATTGTCAGATTTGAATCTAACACAAATTTCAATTAATCTTAGATTCAACATAATTTTTCAAAATAAACTTAAAACTTAATTAAATTTTTCAAAAATTAATTTAACCTTTTAAAATTAACCATGATTTCAAATTAAAATCTTCATTCTGTTAAACTGTCTCACAAAACCCATAATGTTAACATGCTTGATCACGTAGAACTGGGTGAGATGTCTAGGATCTGACAGTATTTCAACTCGAACTATTGTCGAAATGTGTTCAAAATCAACTCTAATTTTATGTCAGTTTGAATATAAGCTTGATTGGTTGAGTCAAACCTAGTCAACACAGTCAACTGGGGTCAACAGTCAAACTGGTCACTAGTCAATCCCTGGTCAACATGGGCGCTCGTGACCTGTCGGGCGCCCCAGACTTTATCTTCGACCAAGACAGCCAAAGCTGTCAACCCCGACACATCTGACCCGGGCGCCCGTGACCTATCGGGCGCCTATAGCTTTGTCTTCATCCAAGGTAGTCAGGTCTGCCAAAAGTAGACTACTGACTCAGGCGCCCGTGACCTTACGGGTGCCCCAATGAACACGGGCGCCTAATCCCTCACAGGTGCCCGGGTATCCCTATATAAAGCCCTCAATCCCTCTTCATCTTCCACACCAAACGAAATCCTCCTTCATTCTTCTTCTTCCAAGGCGCTCGAACGCTCCCTCCTTGTCTTCGAACGTTCCGCTTCGACAATGCCTCCCCGGTACCATTTTAATTATGCATTTAGAATTAATTTTTCTATTATAGCACTTAGTAAATGCATAATTTTTCTTTATCTATTTAGAAAATATCGCGTCACTCAACCTAACCCCGTGGCCGAACCTAGCCCCGACCCAAGGTTCGCCAACTTGGAATTGTTTAACAAATTTGCCCAAACGACCTATAAGCCTATAAAGACTAGCTTCCTAAATAGGCAATTCTTTACCCAATCTTGCCCCTTAGCTATGGATGCAATCAACTTCTATCAACTAGACCATCTCGTCTTCTGCACACATCCAGTAAACTCGACATTGTGTGCCGAATTTTACAATAACCTAGTCAAAATTGATGACCTGCTCTACTTTACCACCGTACAAGGCACTCCTCTTACTATTTCTCCAACTTTGTTTAATCGGTTTCTCGGACTACGACAGTCGCAGTCCACCTTTTGCTGTTATCCTCCGGCCGACCCTCCCTTCGCTCCCCCCCTATTCGCACATCAACCTAGACACCCTTTACTCCTACTTTTTTGGAGATGTGCGGAACCCGTTAGCATGGCAGTTTCAGTCCGTTGACCTCCGAGTCGAAGATTATGCCCTCTACCGAGTTATAGTTCGTTGTGTTCTCCCACTCACCACCCGAGATGTCGCGACCATACAACCTTTTCACACTTTTCTACTCTACGCCATGATCCATCAGTTAGATATAGGCATGAGCCTCCACGTATTCCACACCATCATTTACGCATCAAGCGTATCCACTCACGATCGAGTACGTACCCCCTATTGTCATATTATCACCGTCGTCCTTCACCACCATGGTCGTGACATCACTGCTGGGGAGATCACCTCGATGACTAAGTTTGATGAAATCGGGTTTAGAAACTTCTCTTTAGCGGGGATAGACGTTTCGGCCACGGGGGTCCTATCATGGAGACGAGAGAGGGCTCGACGGCAGGATGACTCTGACTAGGAGGTGGAGGTAGACGTGGATGATCTCACAGCCGAGATCAATGAGCACTTACAGGAGCCTCCTCCACTGACCACCGACCAGCGCATTACACTATTACAGACGGAGATGCACAGCCTCAGGGAGGAGATCGAGGCCCATCACGTTGAGCACATGGACACCCTCCGAGTCGATTGAGAGACAAACGAGGCGCGATACAATGAAATGATGTCCTTGTTTCGATCCTGGCAGCCTGGACCATACAACCCCTCGGGCCCTTCTTCATAGATCAGAGTGACTTTTTCAGCTATCTTACTGTACTGTTGACTGTTTGACTACCCCTACTGAGTATGGTTGACTTGTGCTTGACTAGGGTTTGACTTTGCTGGTCCTCCTGTTGACAAGATGGCTCTTATGCATTTATCAAATGTACTTGTTTGTTTGATAAGTTATCAGTCTTCTGCCATTTTGCTTAGAATGCTAAGTCATATATCTCATGATTGAATATTATGCTTAGTAGAATAGGACTGCTCTACATGTTTTTTTTTAAAAAAAATTACTTTATTTTTATCTGTTATTTAATATGTTTGAAAAATCATATTTTTGTTGTTTTGAAATTTAAAAATGATTTTCCGACTTAGTTTTTTCAAAACTTACCCCCTTTAAAACTAGAGCTTTCTCGCAAATGGACTTAGCTTAGGCCCTAACCCTAGAACTGCATGCACCTATAGATCTAGAAGCTAGCATCTCACAAGCACTATAGGGTACTTTTGATTGACAACCTAGACTGGGTTGAGATGCTTAGGACTATGCCTTGATTCAAGATGCTTTAAGTCAGTGCATCTGCAGCAATTGGGGCAATAAATACCAATTGAACAGCAATCAGGTTAAGTGTCAAGCTTAGAAAATTTAACTTGAACAGATCACTTAACTTGACTAACCCTAGCAAAAGCTACTATTTATGACAGTCAGTAAGTAGCTAACCGGCTAAGACAGGACCCGAAAAAGAAGATTAAATTAGTTTGGTCCAGCTTATGCGCAAAGTGTTTAGAGTTGGTTCAATATAGAACATTACTTTCTTTACTCAAATGTTTTTTGCTATAATATTTTTTTTGATATATGCCAAAGGAGGAGAGAAAAGAAGTTTTTTTTCAAATTTTAATTTTTCAAAATTTTTATCTCCTTTTTCAAAAAGTAAAGTAAATAAATGCTTAAAAATGATTTTAAATCTAAACATTTCAAAAAAGGAAAATTTTCTAAGTATTTAACTTAAAAGTCTTTTGGAAAATTTTCTAAGTATTTAACTTAAAAATCTTTTGAAAAATTTTCTAAGTATTTAACTTAAAAATCTTTGGAAAATTTTTCTAAGTATTTAACTTAAAAATCTTTTGAAAAATTTTCTAAGTATTTAACTTAAAAATCTTTGGAAAATTTTCTAAGTGTTTAACTTAAAAATCTTTTAAGTTTCTAACATGAAAGTCTTTTGAAAAATTTTTCTAAGTGGTTTACTTGAAAAATCTTTTGGAAAATATCTTTTGAGTTTCTCTAAGAATAGTCATGGACTTAGAAGTTTTTCAAAAACCCCACATATCTTTGAAAAACTCAGGGGGAGAATTTTCATTTCACGGGGAGAAAACTAAATACGTTGCTTGTAATATGTTTCTTTAACTTAACTTTTTGAACCATGTTGCCATAAATATAAAAGGGACAGATTGTTGGTGCAGGAAG
Organism: Boesenbergia rotunda; assembly: GCA_024364735.1. Taxonomy (NCBI): domain Eukaryota; kingdom Viridiplantae; phylum Streptophyta; class Magnoliopsida; order Zingiberales; family Zingiberaceae; genus Boesenbergia; species Boesenbergia rotunda. The sequence continues at coordinate 221,940 of JAGFNQ010006470.1, forward strand.
CACCTAAGTCAAACCGGGGTTTTGATAATGGCAAAGGATTCAGAAGTTAAGGTGGTAATGTAATCTAACAAGTATACTAAGTGTGCAGGAAAAGTCCTAGGTACACTAGGCAAGAGTCTTGGCAAAGGGCTGGGCAAGAACTCTTGGTCGAGGATTGGACAAGAAGACCTGACCGGAAGTTGGGCAAAGAAGTCATGGTCGAGGACTGGGCAAGAAGTCCTGGCAACAGGCTGGGCACCGAAGACCTGACCGGGAATTGGGCAAGAAGACTTGACCGGAAGTTGGGCACGAAGACCTGGTCAGGTGGATTGGGCAAAAGTCCAACCGGAGGAGCCGGTTGGCAAAAGGTAAACTCTCCTGAGAGGAGTAGGTAAGGACGCGTTCCCCGTCTAGGGAACAGTAGGCGTCGGTTCGACCTAGGGTTCCATTTGGGAGACCCAAAGTCAGAACCAAGATAGCTGCGACTGTAAATAATGGCTAACATATTTGCTTGTTGTGTTTTGGAACTAACCTTGGTTGCAGAATCCAAGGACTGGTCTTCTGCAGCTTAGGCACCTCAATGGAGTGAGGTGCCTCACTGGGGCTAGGCACCCGTATGGACACGGGCGCTCGTATGGATACAGGTGCCCCAGTGTAAAGGCAAAAACCAAACCACTGTCGCGAAGCCTCTGGACCAAGGCAGCTCAGGCGCCCGTGAGGTCACGGGCGCCCCCATCAGCTCAGGCGCCCAAGTGAATATGGATAAGCATGACCGAGTCTGCGGATAAGAGATCGCGCAGGGAAGGCCACGTGTAGGCGCCCCCATCGACATGGGCACCCCCATGGGTGCTATAAAAGGGGGTTCACCCCCAAGGCTTCAACAATCATCACTCTCTATGCTCCAGACACTTTCGTTCAAGCACTGGGCTCCGACAAACTTCGACTTCGAGATTCCAGCGCAGACGACGACCCTCTGCTCCGAAATTCGATCCACCTCGGGCGTCGGTAAACTTAAATTATGAAAGTGTTACTAATTCAATTTCCAATTATATATCTATACTATCAATTTGTAAAAGACTTTTAGAATATAGAATTGCCCAAAGGACCGTGAGCCTTGGAGTAGGAGCCGACCGCGACTCCAAACCAAGTAAAATCAATCTGTGTTCGCGATTGATTTATTTTCTGCTGCGTATTTTCTCTAGTGTTCTGAAAATTTTGATCTCGATATTCACCCCCCCCCCCTCTATCGAGTTTCTACGATCCAACACTAAGTTTNGTCATGCATTCGTAGTAGGTTACGTTAGATTTGGTCTTAGTCGTTGATGGTTCAGCTGGATCTTCCTTCTTTCGGCTGGCTTTTCTTCTGTTGGTCTGATGCTTCAGCTCCTTGTAATAGTCCCGGGCTAGCCGAACCAGCTTGGGTCGATCCCCTTCACTGTCTTCTGAGTCTGAGTCAAACTCGGGTACAGGTTGAGGGTTTTTCTTGGTCAACTTTCCTGCTTTTCCTGCAAAAAAGGCAATATCTTTCTCGGCTAAGGTGCAGTTAGTCTGCTCATGTAATTCTAGTTCATAAAATAATTCGTCTAATTTAATTTTGGAAAGACCCCTAGAAACTTTGTAAGCATCTACCATAGATGCCCACAAAGTATTTCTCGGGAAGGCGTTTAGGGTATACCTAATAAGGTCACGGTTTTCTACCTTGTGATCGATTATATGTAGACCGTTCATCAACTCCTGGATCCTGGCGTGGAGCTGGGCTGCTGACTCGCCTTCGTTCATTTTAATTGTGTACAATTTGTTCAGCAGTAGGTCCCTTTTGTTGATTCGGGTGTCGGAGGTACCTTTGTGCAATTCGATCAACTTACTCCAGAGTTCCTTCGCACTGTTGAAGGGTCCCACAAAGTTCAGTTCTTCTTTGGTTAGTCCGCATTGGAGTGTCTGGGTCGCCTTTGCATCAGCCTCGATCTTCTTCTTCAGCGAGGCGTCCCATTCTGTGTAATGTTGTGCCACTCCTTCAGTATTCTTGGGGATTTCCAAACCAGATTGGATTATAATCCACATATCCACCTGAGTTTTCAGGTGGACTTCCATCCGACTCTTCCAGTATGAGAAGTCTTCTCCACTGAAGAGTGGTGGTCTGGCTATGCTGAAACCCTCTTGCATGGTCATTAAGACATTAAGACTTCTGAAATGACAAAAATAAAAAAAATCTTGTCCCAAGACTTGGTCTTGGATTAGTAGTGCGGGAATAAGATAATTAAAAAGAAACGATCGAGTGGTGTTGCGCCAACCTCGATTAACGAGAAAAATTCGAAAGTAAAAATCTTCGTAAAATCCGAAAACTCTCAAATTGGTGGTTGCACCAAATTTGAGCCACCCGCTCTGATACCACTTGTTGGATCGAGAAAACGATAAAGGGGGGGATGAATATCGTTAAAACTTTTTCGGATAAAGAAAAGAGAAAATGCGTAGCGGAAATAATTGAATGCGCGCAAGAACACAAGGATTTTTACTTGGTTCGGAGTCGCGGTCGGCTCCTACTCCAAGGCCCACGGTCCTTGACCGTTTACTTTGGGCAATACTATAATCGCGCAAAACAGGTTTACAATTTGAGTACAGAAATATTGCAGTAAATGAAACTAATTACACTTTTCGTTACCGACGTCCGATGTGGATCGTATTTTGGAGCAGAGGGACGTCGTCGGCGCTGGAATCTCGAAATCGGAGTTTGTCGGGACATAGCGCTTAAACGAAAAGCTTTGGAGCGTTAGAAAACTGTCTTCTTGAAGCCTTGGGGTCGAGCCACTTTTATAGTACTCCATCGGGCGCCTGATGGGTTGGGGGCCCCTGACATGTGCCCTTCGATCCGGGAATCCTTATCCGCGGGCTCAGTCAGCGCTTATCCTCCCCTCTTGGGCGCCTGAGCTGATGGGGGCGCCCATGAGCTCACAAGCGCCTGATCTTCCTTGGTTCAGTGGCTTCGCAGCTATGTTGTTGGTTTTGCCTTCACCCTTGGGCGCCCGTATCCTTACGGGCGCCTAGGCCCAGTGAAGAACCTTCACTTGCAGACGATCAGTCCTTCGACCCTGCAACTAAGGTTAGTCCCAAAAACATAGTAAGCAGTAATTACAGTCGTAGCTGTCTTGGTTCTGACTTCGGGTCTCCCAAATAGAACCCTAGGTCGAACCGACGCCTACTGTTCTCTCGACGGGGAATGCGTCCTCACCTACTCCTCTCAGGAGAGTTTACCTTTTGCCAACTGGCTCCTCCGGTTGGACTTTTGCCCGATCCACCTGACCAAGTCTTCGTGCCCAACTTCCGGTCAGGTCTTTGGTGCCCAGCCCCTTGCTAAGACTTCGTGCCCAGTCCTCGACCAGGATTTCTTTGCCCGACTTCCGGTCAGGTCTTCTTGCCCAGTCCTTGACCAGGACTTCTTTGTCCAACCATTTGCCAGAACTTCTTGCCTAGTGTACCTAGGGATTCTTTCTGCACACTTAGTAAACAAATTAGAACACAATATCTTAACTCTTGAACCCTTTGCCATTATCAAAACCCAGGTTTGACTTAGGTGCTGCCTGCACCAACATAGACGTGTCTTTGCCACTGCTATGAAAGGCATCAAGACCAAGTCGTGCCCCAGATTTCAAAGGGCACGACCATGCTGTGGCCATGCATCCCACTCCAGCTCCGGTCGTGCCTCCTTGGAACGGCCTAAGCCAGGTCGTGCTCAACCAGATGATGGTGGCACGACCAGGCCATGCCACCCAGCACGACCTTGCTTTGGGTCGTGCCACCTAGGTCATGCTTGGCACGGCTAGGCTGTGCTTGGAACGGCTAGGTTGTGCCATCCAGCATGGCCAGTGTCACGGGAGCCAAGTTGCCCTAACCTATAAAATGGGCTCTTCACCACTTTTTTTGATGAGGAAGTTTTTCCCTTTGGTTGACTTATCACTAGGCTCCATGATATGACCCAATTTTATCATGAAATGTGTATCAAATAATAAAGTACCGAACCCCTATATACTAATATAGTATAAAATAATTCCGATCATCTCTCACAAGAAATGTAGATAATGCATGACAAATCTAGGAGCAAATGTTTAGCAATTGGGGTTTGGTTTTGAGGATTATAAGGCTACTAATTGAAAGACATCCTAATCTAGCCTAAGCTATAACTGCAAATGAATTAACGAAGATACATAGCATTTAATGAAACCTGATGCACTTAGCCGAGCCTAATCCAATTTGACCAAACTGCAGCAACCTGAATAATGCACACATTAAGCACTGAACAGAAAAGAGAAAACTAACATCAGAACTTGCATTAACTAGGCAGCAAACATGTAAGCGGCATTTCATCAAACATGTGGCAAGCATCATTCAATTCCTAATCAACACATGAAATCCTCATCATGGGAACGTTGAATGCATTACAATCAATCAACAATTACTCATTCAAACAATCAACAACTAACAAAGAAAACAATCACATATCAAGAAGTATTGTGGCCAAATCTAATCAGAGAAGAGGAAATGATAACCAGAAGCTTCAGTTCAGATCTGGGATAGCATCCGTGAGGAGCAGCTCGATGAAGAAGATGAACTGCGGATGACTCGATGAAGAGAGAATGGCGTATCTGAGGAAGGGAACCCTTGACCTCAGTAGATGATGGACCACTAGAGATAGGGAAACCCCTTGTCTTCCGGTTGTGGCGTGTTGTGGAATGGCGGTGAAGACGAAGAGATCGTGAACACGATCCCCCAACGAACTCGGCGTTGGAATGAAGTCACGACGAAGATGGTGACCGAAGCTTCTGAGGGGAATGGAGGTGAGGATGGATGAGGAAGGACAACCCTTGACCTCGATGGAAGAATCTCCGACGGCCGGCGGTGAGGTAGATCGGCGGTGGCGACGGGCGAAGCTCACCGTGTTCCTCTGCTCGTGTTCTCCCCGCGCGACCCCATGGACTGTGCTTCGTTAAATCCTTCTATAGCTTCCTTAAATTTCATCCGACGGCTGTCATTCCTTTAGATCTGAGCTCACAGATCAGATGCAATCCAAATAGATGGCCCAGATCAAATAAGTCCCCATGGAAGGTCCAGATGGCTGGAACAAGATGAGCGGCTCAGATCATCCCAGATCTACACAGATGGGCCAGAAATCATCCAGATATTGATGCATTGCCAGAATTAATTAGATCTAAAACCTTTGATTAATTTGTCTCAGATTTGATCTAATGGCCCAGATTTCTCTATATTGGATTTTTCCTTGACTCAAGTCTTTAGATTCCATTGGGTCCAACTTAAGTTCAATCTCTACTTAGATAAAAGTGCATAATTATAAGTAGAAATCCACAAAAATAAGAAGAATTATAACAAAGCCTCAACTCAATAAACATGGTAAGAATCAACAATTAACCATATGAGAGGATTAAAACGTGGAAATTAAGGGCTAAAATTATATGACAAAATAATATTTATCAATTCCCCCACACTTATTGTACGTCTCGGACAAGTAAACAAAATATGAAACAAAATTAAAATCATCTCCTTAATAACATCCCTAACACTATCTCGAAGATAGTAAAAGTAAATTACCTAGGACCATCAAATTTACAAAGATCAAAACATTCATGAATCCAAACATTACACTAGTCAACAAGCATGGTGGTATCAAGGTACGTGAATAGACTAAGCATGAAAGAGCATCACACGATAACATCTCATCTCTAGCTCTCAAAAACATGTCTAAAGGTGGAGTTTCACTCAAGGGCTACTCATAACATTTCACTATCATAAGCTTGCTTATTTTCTACTTTTCCATCATTGTAAATACATAGTATGCATGAATCAAAAAGGAATTATTAAGAATTGAAATGAATTGAAAAGGAAATTGAGCTAAAAAAACAAAATGGTAAGAGAGGAAAGATTTCAATGCAAGAGTGAGAGAGTTGGAAGAATAAACCTGATGAGTTAGCCCAATTCGATATGTCTCACAAAATTTATCTCGGAGAATAGAGCATAATTTGTCTAACGAAACAAAAGTTTCAGCCAACCTCTTCTTCAATTTGATAACCACACAAAAATCTTGGCACGCACATGTCGACGTTGATACATTAATTTACAGCTTCATTGCAGCAGGTTGGACCAAAAATCAACATTCAGCAGTTCTTATATCTTCAAACATTTTTCTCCAGCTTTAGCTCTCCAATTCTTTTCCTATTATCAGTTGAAAGAATAATATTCCCTTCACATCCCCAGTAACACTCTCATTATCAGCTAATGAACTTAAAAGTAATAATATCTGAACGAGTATATCAGATGGCAGTGTAACAGTCTCCAGCTTTCTCATATTACAGTTTCAGAACTTCGAATTGAAAGGGGTTTTGGCTTGAAGCATGAAGAATTAAGCTTGGAAAAAGGGTTTCATTTAGCTCTGGAATGATTGAAGCCTAAATTCAGGTTGCTACTGATCAGCAGTAGCTAAAGATTTGGCCCAAAACAGATTATCACTGTTTCCTGCTGATTTAGTTCTTGAATCCAATGGCAGAATCTCACTTGCAGCTTGTTTCAAGTTGTTGGAAGCTTACTTCTTGCACAAGTACGGGAAGACACTGAGATATGAACTTCTATATTGTCCATTCTGTTAGTGTGCTGAATATTCTTGGATTCTGAAATTTCTGCACATACACAGGAACTAGACAATCCAATAGCTAATCCCATTCTTGCATTTCCCGGTTCAGAATTCATGCCACCATTTGCTGCCTTCATACTAGATTCAAGAAATCTGATTCAGAATTCAGATTCAAAGCGCAATCAGGGCTTGTATTTTTTCCAGATAACACCCACTGCTGAACACCAAGCAGCAATGAGTAAGCAATAGTTTAAATATAATTCTTCAGTACTCAGGGAACTTCAGCAAGAAATTGACACTCGAATGGCTTGGTTGAGACAAAGTTCAACACTAAAACAAGCCTCTAAATTTCATTAAAAATATGCTTCCACTAGATCCTCTACTGATCAGATTCTGGATGCAATAAGACTATTGAGTTGAATAACGAAAGCTTGGAAAGGAGTGATCACCAAGCGACAGAAGATGAAAAAAGTTATATTTGAGTCTTTCACTTATCACAAAGTTGCATAGAAACTTAGCACATAATGGTTTTAAATTGATACACAACTGAAACCTTCTCAGAAGTAGCATATATCAAATTCCTGGACTTTAGTTCATCAATCGGATTTTGGATTTGATAGGTTCTGAATCATAGGCACTAGTCCAACATGTAACTGCATTCCCATTTGTAAGAGAACACTCCTTGGAATGCTTGACAGAATTCTTGCTCAGATTTTTTTTTTTTTACCTTAGAATTTTTGCAATCCTATCAGGTTCTGAAAATTACAGGTTTCATACTAGTTTGATCATGACATCTCCACTTCATTACCTTATATACTTGATGCTTACCCCGATTAGTTGTACACCTCAACCAGATTATCTAATGTTGCAAATCAGGGAGTAGCTGTACAAATTCAAAGTCAGAGTATACTGGCAGTAGCAGAGTCTCAGATTCAGTCACAGTAATCGAACTCACTGGAGTTGCATGTTCTGGATCATGGCAGGCTTGAGGATGAGTAAACACCAATAACACTGAGGAATTAAGTGCTCCACTTAGGCTTTTTACTGATTGGAAACTTGCAACAAGAATTTGGCATGCCCATGTTGAAACTGATACATCCACTTCAATTTCTTTCTGCAGAATTCCCAAAAAAAAAAAAATTCCATAGTTTGTTACCATTCCACATCTCTTGTATGACTTGTTGCAACCTAGAACATTAAGATTCAAGAGCAACTATTCACAACACAGATCTCCCTCCACAGCACAACTAATCAGCCCATCAACTTAACTTCATACAATTCCTGCACTTGTAGGTTTTAACTGGATGACAATAAGTAGCAACATCAAAACCCAAGGAGGATTACGTTAGGTTGCCAGCGAGCGTAAAAACTGTTGGTTCCGGAAGTACCAGATCGAACCTGGTTTTGATAATGGCAAACGGTTCAAAGTTAAGTATGTTTTGTGATCTAATGTATTTAACTAAGTGTACAGGAAAGTCCTAGTTTCTCTAGGCACGAAGTCTTGACTTGCAAGGTTGAGCACGAAGTCCTGGTCGAGGACTGGGCACGAAGTCCTGGTTGAGGGTTGGGCACCGAAGACCTGATCCGGATTGATGGAATTGGGCACGAAGATCTGGTTCGGAGAATTGAGCACCGAAGACCTGATCCGGAAGATCGGGCAGAAGACTTAGCCGAGCGAGGATAACGGACAGAAGTAGGGGCGGTTCAAGGTACGGGCGTCTCAAGATCCGGAAGCTTCGAAGGTCGTGCAAAAGTCCAACCGGAAGTGCTGGTTGGCAAAAAGTAACTTCTCCAAAGTGGAGTAGGTGAGAACGCATTCCCCGGAAGAGGAAACAGTAGACGTCGGTCCGACCTAGGATTTCATTTGAAATCCAAAGTCAGGATTGGACAGCTCCGACTGTCAAACATGCATTTTATTTTATATACTTTACATGTTATTTGTATTTTGGACTAACCCTATGATACAGCTGAAGTTTTGGAGATCAGCAGCCTCCGGGGCACCTGAGAGGTATTGGGCGCCCAAGAGGTTAGGCACCTAAGAAGACTCAGGCGCCCCAGTTAGATTTTCTCAGCCTAGACAAGGCTGAGTGTTAGGATGTATACTAAAAGTCTTGCCTTTTCTGTATGGACATCCACATTTTGAAAGAGAATCACAATAGCACTGATGCATGTTTATATTAGTATATGCATAACCAAGGTTGTAAAAATCGCTAGGCGGTAGTCGGGCGGAGGACTACCGCCTAGCGCCTAGTCGGCGCCTAGGCGGCGCTAGGCAACATTAGGTGGCACCACGATGGGGTGCCGCCTAACGCCTAGGCCGACTTTTACAACAATGTGCATAACTGTCTGATACTTTGTATTGTAGAAACATGGTGTGTGGTGACACACAGAAGATCATGTTATCAGTCCTTGCAGAGTATAAGTAGAGGCTCACAATCGAGATGGAGTTGGACAAACCATCGGGATGGTTGTAGTGTAATTAGGTGTGGTCTGTCTTGATCATAGAATTACACTAGTGCGCTTTGTGTGCATTGAGCAAGACCAAAATAGAGGTGATCCAATTTGTACTGACTTAATAATTGAATCGAATCTCGGTTTATTATGGAGTACAATCTCTAAATCCCGATATAATAACAGGCACGTGTATTTAGTATTTTATTTCTTTGGTTTACCAATGGGCGAGATTTATTCTGCTAAATCGATAGGCCTAGTAAATTGGGAAATAATATTATTTACATGGTGTGTCGTTGATTATTGACGAAATCAATGTCCTGATGAGTCGGGATGATGATGCCCCCTTGATGAGCTCACAAGGTTCATCATGTTAAACCCTGCAGGTGGATTTGATCCAACATGATGATAAGGATGAGTGGTACTAGTCAAGGAGTTAGAGGTTGATTAATTAAAATTGTCAGTAATTTAAATTAATCGACGGGCATTCGATATCTTAAACACGGGGAGATGGATGTACTCATAATAAGTGGAGCTCATATGAAAATATGGGGATTGGTGAGGTAATTCAATGGAGATCCTTTAGTGGAATGGATCTTCATTAATGGATCGTGTTTAGATCCATTAGCAGGCCAAGACCCAACTCCTCCTCATAGACCCTATGTAGCCCTATATATACCCCATGGTGGCATGAAACCAAGGATCCAATGGAACACAAGAAAACCTTAAGTTTCTCCTCTCCTCTACCCCTCTCTCTCTCCCTCTTTCGTGCGGGTGTGCGGCGCCTCTACTATGGAGAAGGAGCAATCCAAATTGCTCACGTCTCTTCTCATTGGCAGCACTTGTTCCCCAAGACAGCATCTTCTTCACTTCTCCACGGGAAGCCACTTTGCTTCGCTCAGGCTTCTCCACCGGAGGAAGCAAAGCCACTTTGCTCAAGGCCACCGAAGGAAGCAGTGGCTGCTCACGCCACTTGGCCTTGAGGAAGCAGTGGCTCACGCCACTTTGCTGAAGGGCACCGGAGGCCACTTTGCTCAAGGCAACGGGAGCAAGGCAGCAAACGCAAGTTGCTGAGGAGGAGTTGCTGAGGAGAAGAAGACAAGTTGTTGTGGACAATAACTCACAGTTTGGGAGTCGGCAGTAGAGGAAAGGAGTAGTAAGGTTTGTATTTGGATTATCTTCTTCCTTGGAGTGGCCGGCGGCATCCCTTTGATTAGGGCTTGGTTGGCGCAAGGAGAAGGGATCGACTTGGTAATCACGATTCTTGATAGATCGTACCCCACACAACGTCCAAGAGGGGAGGGTCATACGGTAGAAGATCGTAAGGTAAAGAGAGGTATATTTCTCTCTTAGGCCCTTTATTTCTATCATTTCATGTGAAGTATTAATTAATTATCATGTTTAATTAATTGTTTAATTAATGTTTGATAATTAATTATTGGACTCCGATAATAAATACAAAAACCGGCGATCCGTGGTCGATCGGTTAGGTGAATTACAAGGCTCGATCTTTGAGATTGGCTAAGTTGTAATTCGAATCGATCGATACGATGACGAGATGGTCATTTGGGAGACGGATCTCCATTCGGATTAATTTTTAATCCGTAGACATGGAGAGGTCTCTCAAGGACGACCTCGTATTCGCTTGGGAAACCCGCCGAACCATACCGAACACTGAGTTGGAGGATGCTGATTGGACACGCTACGTCAGCACTCAGGCGCCTGATATAATTCATATCAGGCGAATTATATCAGGCCTAATGGGCCCAATAGTAGACTTTTTTTTTGATTCTTCGTTATTATATTTAGCATCTCAGAGAAGTCCAAATAAACAATGGATAGTATATTTGAACTCCTTGTAACCTCAGAAATTCACGGTAACTGAAATTTTTGTAATCAGAGCTCTCTAAGTCTAATGGTCTTGCTTGGTCAATGTCAAGTTGACATGTGTTTTGACTGATTGATCCACCTAGCTCACCGGAGGAATTAGTGAGCCACCTGGAATTTATCGCTTTAGATTTGTAGTTTGGTTTTTACAACTATGTTCTTCTCCTCTTTTGCGAATGTAAACCTGTAAATGAATTCCTTTTCTCCTTCGATTCTTTGACCATCCTTTGTTTTCCTTCTCCATCTTCCTAGGACCTGATATGAATTATATTAGGCTCACTTTGGGCCTCATATAAGATCATATCAGGCCCAACAACCCTAATGTGTGATTTTTTTCTCGATTTTATGTTATTACATTTTAACACTATAAAGAAGTCGAAATAAACAATAAATAACATATTTGAGCTCCTTATAACCTCAGAAATCCACGAAAACTAAAAATTTTACAATCAAAATTTTCTAGGTCAAATAAGTGATTTTTTGTCAAAATCACTGATTTAACCTAGAGAGCTCCGATTGCAAAAATTTAAATTCCATGGATTTCTAATGTTATAAGGAGCTCAAATATGTTATTTATTGTTTATTTTGACCTTTCTAATATGTTAAAATGTAATAAGGGAGAATTGAGAAAAAAAATCACACATTAGAGTCGTTGGGCCTGATATAATTCATATCAGGCCCAATGGACCCAATATTAGATTTTTTTTCTTGATTCTTCGTTATTACATTTTAATGCCTCGAGAAGTCCAAATAAATAATGGATAGTATATTTGAACTCCTTATAACCTCAGAAATACACGGGAACTAAAATTTTTGGAATCGGAGCTCTCTAGGTCAAATCAGTGGATTTTGACTAAAAATCACTGATTTGACCTAGAGAGCTCCAATTGTAAAAATTTCAGTTTTCGTGAATTTCTGAGGTTATAAGGAACTCAAACATGTTATTTATTGTTTATTTCGACATCTCCAAGGTGTTAATATCTAATAACGGAGAATCGAAAAAAAATAACACATGGGGGCGTTGGACCTGATATGATTTTATATCAAGCCCAACGTGGGCCTGATATAATTCATATCAGGCCCAATGGCCCCAATATTAGACTTTTTTCTCCTCATATAATTAATATCAGGCTCAATGGACTTAATATTACTTTTTCTTGATTCTTTGTTATTACATTTTAACACCTCGGAGAAATCTAAATAAATAATGGATAGCATATTTGAACTCCTTGTAACCTCATAAATCCATGAAAATTAAAAATTTTACAATCAAAACTCTCTAGATCTAATGGACTTGCTTGGTCAATGTCAAGTTGACATGTGTTTTGACCACTTGATCCACCTAGCTCACCAAAGGAATAAGTGAGCCACCTGGAATTCATCGCTTTAGATTTGTAGTTTGGTTTTTACAACTATGTTCTTCTCCTCTCTTGCAAAGTAAACCTGTAAATGAATTCCTTTTCTCCTTCCATTCTTTGAACATCCTTTGTTTTCCTTCTCCATATTCCCTAGGGCCTGATATAAGATCATATCAGGCCCAACGACCTTAATGTGGATTTTTTTCGATTATGTGTTATTACATTATAACACTTTGGAAAGGTCGAAATAAATAATAAATAACATATTTGAACTCCTTATAACCTTAAAAATCTATGGAAACTGAAATTTTTACAATCGAAACTCTCTAGGTTAAATTAGTAGTTTTTGGTCAAAACCCACTAATTTGACCTAGAAAATTCCAATTGCAAAAATTTCAATTCCCGTGGATTTCTGAGGTTATAAGGATCTCAAATATGTTAATTATTGTTTATTTCGACCTTTCTAAGGTATTAAAATGTAATAACAGAAATTGAGAAAAAATCACATATTGGAGTCGTTGGACCTGATATGGAACCATATCAAACCCATGTTGGGCCTGATATGATTTTATATCAGGCCCAACGTGGACCTGATATAATTCATATCAGGCTCAATAGGCCCAATGTTAGACTTTTTTCTTAATTCTTTGTTATTACATTTTAACAACTCGGAGAAGTCCAAATAAACAATGGATATTATATTTGAACTTCTTGTAACCTGAGAAATACACGGAAATTGAAATTTTTGCAATCGGAGTTCTCTAGGTCAAATCAATGGATTTTGACCAAAAACCACTAATTTGACCTAGAGAGCTCCGATTGTAAAAATTTCAATTTTCGTGGATTTCTGAGGTTATAAGGAGCTCAAATATGATATTTATTATTTATTTCGACCTCTCTAAGTTGTTAAAAATGTAATAACGGAGAATCGAGAAAAAATCACACATTGGGATCGTTGGGCCTGATATGAGTTTATATTAGGCCCAAGGTGGACTTGATATGAATTATATCAGCCCAATGGGCCTAATATTAGGTTTTTCTTGATTCTTCCTTATTACATTTAAACACCTCAGAGAAATCCAAATAAACAATGGATAGCATATTTGAACTCCTTGTAACTTCAGAAATCCACGAGAACTAAAATTTTTGCAATCTAAGTCAAATCAGTGGATTTTGACAAAAAATCACTGATTTGACCTAGAAAATTCTGATTGTAAAAATTTCAGTTTTCATGGATTTCTGAGTTATAAGGAGTTCAAATATGTTATTTATTGTTTATTTCGACCTCTCCAAAATGTTAAAATATAATAACAAAAAATCAAAAGAAAATTACATATTGGGGTCGTTGGGCCTAATATGATCTTATATCAGGCCCAACGTGGATATGATATAATTCATATCTAAGTCCTAAGGAAGATGGAGAAGGAAAACAAAGGATGGTCAAAGAATGGAAGGAGAAAAGGAATTCATTTAGAAGAACATAGTTGTAAGAACCAAACTACAAATCTAAAGCGATGAATTCCAGGTGGCTCACTGATTCCTTCGGTGAGCTAGGTGGATCAATTGGTCAAAACACATGTCAACTTGATATTGACCAAGCAAGTCCATTAGACCTAGATCAACAGGGTAAACTGCAAAGCAATTGATTTTATTAAATTATTAGTAATGATATCTTGATTCAAAGCCTTGAAATCAAATCCAAGATCAACTCAGACTCTGGTTTTTTCTAACTTGACCGTCAGGCTGGATCGGTCAAATTTTGATAACTATAGAAAGAAGAACAAACATTTTTTAAAAGGGATCAATGGTCGTCAATCCTCCACAATTAGTTAGCAACTTACATTATTGGAGGGCAACCTGTTGCCTCTACTTATCTGCCCAGCTTTAAGCAGAGAAAAAGGTCAGAAAATTCCTTCTTGTTTACTTTCCTCAACTTACCTACCCAAGTCAACAAAGATGGGGGCTTCTCTCCCTCCTCTCAGCTCCCCTCCCCTCCCCTCCCCTCCACCATGATCCCTTCCACCATCTGCACATTAAACAGCCTAGTAACCTGCCTAGTGACTTCATGCATGCATCTTACCTCTTCAGTTTACCATACATCAAATGATAAAAGGAACTCTAGTATCATTAGCAGCTCTTTGATGACCACTGTTAAGGATAACTGCATATAATTAGAACCAATAGAATTTTAAAACAAAAGTTGGTGTAAAATCAGGAGAAGCAAACACACATCTATCTGTTTATAAGCATAAAATAAGAAATGATAACACTGACTTATATTGAACCAATTGTGTACTTGCTGACTAAGTATCTTATATACCAAAAAAAAGTAAAATTGATGAAATGTTCTAAAGATATTGACAGAAAATATGAATATCTGATAGGACATCAGAGATATTACTTCTCCATTTTTAAGTTGGGTCCAATGGTGGATGCTAGCCATTGGATTTGGTCTGCCTCAGTATGGCCAAGACATGTGAATGTATTGTTTGATATGCACGAGACAAGATTAATGGGTAAGATAGGCAGGTATATTCCTCTGGTGCCAACTGATATTGGTTTTGGTCCCTTGTTGGAATGATATATATATCTGTGATTCCTACTGAAATCTTAATACATGCACTTGAGTCTAACTATTTAGGTGATTATGAAGAATATTTAAGACAAATTCATGCTCTTTAAAAGTTAAAATTTATAGAGGTAGAACACTTGATCTTCGGATGGTTTGCTATTTTCATGAAAACAAGAACAAAATACTACTGTCAAGCAATAGTTCCTTGAAAAATGTAAAACATGAAACACAAATACTACTACACTTCCCTGCTTAATTGGCTAACAAGTTATAGGTTTGGCATATTCTGACACACTAAAACGCCATATAGATATTCCAGCAGCAAATTTGAGAAGATAAAAAAGGGTTAAAAAGTGATACATTCTTTTTTTTTGTCCCTTGTCTAAATCAGTTCAATTCTAGAAAAATCCAATACATCAAAATCTTCATATAATCATTTCTTAATCAAAAGAATAAATTGATTTAGAATTCAATCTCAGAAATTCATCTAAGCTTCTAACAATAAGAAAAGGCCTATCTTGGTATATAATACTGAAAGGTATTTTCATCTGCACGTCTTGTTAGAGGAAGGATTTAAAGAAACTAGACAATCTAAGGTTATATTTTGCAGTAGGGAATGAATGGAATGATAAGTGGAATTTGTTACTTGCACTAGTGGAATGGTATGAAAATTGAAATGATTCAATTTATATTTGGACCATCTAGCCAATTTGAATCAATCAATCAATTTAACAATCTTGGTCCGTCCAATTTACTAGCATGACTCCAACTCACCCAATTTCGTCAAGTCCATTTGATAAGCCAAGTAAGCCCTATCCATCTTCCATCTCTCATCCACTCAATTTGTTTAGCTTATCTAGTCACCTAACCCACTCAATAACCCATCCAGTCCAACCAATTCACACAGTTCGCCAGGCTTGTCAGGGAAGAAATAAGCTACAACTTTCAATTAATGCAGTTATTATCATAGTTTATAGCAGCTGGTCGATCGATGGCTGGATTAAATCATCATTCCCTACATAAAAACAGCAAGCAACAAGTCTCAGCCTAAAATAGGGTTTATTGTGATTACAGAACACTGTCCAGAGTATTACAGAGAAAAAGAGTTTTTCTTTCACTTTACAACTGTTAAAGACACAAAGGAGGGAAAAAACCAACAAAGATGTGGATCTAATAGGAATAGAGATAATAATTAGAGAAATCATAAAGCTTAAACATCACATATCAGTAGTCAAACTACCAAACAGAAGAACATGCTAGCAGATGATAGGCAACATATTCATTTAGGCAACATATAAATACCAAGTCTTTTCAGGCTGCAAATGGTGAAAACACTAAACCAGATACAAACGATAGCCAAGTAAAGTAATAAAAAAAAAATTGAAGGAAATGAAATTAAATGTAGGTGTTATCCTCATACAATGGAATGCAGTTTAATCCATATACTCGGTAACTATAATACCAGGGTGAGTTGTCACCTACATTCTCTCCTAGTGTTAGCTGGCCAGACTCAATGAGCTATCATGTTATCACACTAATCAATGGAAAATCAGAAGAAAACAAGCTTCAAAAGTGTTCAAAATTTTTAATACAAACTCACATTAGCTGAGCAGAAAACAAGCAGAGAAGATGAAAGATCAATTAAGTGAATTCTTACTAAACCATATAGAACGTGTACTGAACAAAACTAAAACAGCCTTATAATATAATTAAATAGGAAGCCTAAGGTAGCATGGCACCAATTTTATTCTCAGGAGGAGATCAATGACGTCTAAGTTGATGGCAAGACGCTGGCATTGCTCTCCGAGCTCCCATTGTTACAACTGAGATGAACGTTGCTGGATTTCCAGCCATCACCTTCAGGATCCGTTATCACCTCAAAAAGTAACTTGATCACGGAGGACAACCCCCCGAGGAAATTGTGATCTATGATTCCATTTCCCTCCACCACATGGGCAAAATCCACAAGCTTCACCCTAACACCAGAGGATCTCCCGACAGCCGCGTCCTTCTCGTAGATCAGCAAGACGGAGGCGGAGTAGAAGTGGAAGAGCGTCTGCTCCTCGAACCAAGCCTTGATCTCTTGCAGCTGCGCCAGGACGCCATCCGTGCCACCGTAGACGACGGACACGAGGGCGCAATCAGGCTTCTCGTCCGTCGACGGGGAATTTGTGGAGACAAACTGCCTCAGGACCCGCCGCGTCTCCTCCACGGAGTAAACCCTGACGCGGGATTTAAGCGGGCGCCAGAAGGAATCAGCGCCCACCCCCGGATCCTGGATCTGGACCCCGGAGACGCGGAAGCCGAGGGCGGGGCTGGTGGTCTCACGATCCCTGGCGATGCACTTACGGAAGTAGTCGTCAGGGGAGTCAGGGGGCCAGGTGCAGGCTCCGATCTTGAGGTCGATGATGGAGGGTGAGCGGAAGGCGGCGAGGAGGTCATCGAGGGCGAGGTGGGGACGAGGGCCGGATCCGTCGGAGGATGGGAGGAAGTGCGTGCCATGGAAGCCCGGAAAGAAGGAGCGGATGGAGGGAGGGACGGCGGGGTGGGAATAGAAGGCGGTGTAGAAGGAGAGCTCGGAATCACCGCGGCCGTCTCCCTGGAGGGGCTTGTAGAAGAGGCCACGGCCGTCGACCAGGGGGCCGAGCTTGCCGTCCTTGGCTCTGTGGCCCGCCACCTGGTGCTCCGGTGGCTTCAGAATCGGGCTGGCCATGGCTCTGGCTTCGGAGTTCAGGGAAGAGAATCGCCGACGGACGCGTAATGGGAAAGCTGGCTGCGACTAAAGGCTGAAGCCTATTAGGAATTTGACAGATTGGCACTCTCAGCGCAGCGTCGCGTCGAACAGGTGCCAGGGCATAGAATAACATGCGATCGAATTGAATAGCTTCCGACATTTTGCCAAATGCCGCATGGAAGTTTTCGAATTAATTAAAAGGTTTACGCTACTTTAATATTTATCAAATGCCGCATGAAATTATTTTTTTCTTTTCTCTATCTTATGCAAACTATCTTCTTTTTCTTCTCTTCTTTTCTCAATTCTCACTATTTTTCATACATTTCTTTCTCTTTCTTCTTCTCCTTCTTCTCTCTTTTAGATGAATATATGCATAACATGGGAAAAATATCAAGCCCTCATTAGGCATGATATTTTTCATATCAGACCCAACGTGGGTCGGATATAAAAATTATTCGTTGACCAGTTGGGGCTACGGGAGATTTCCGACCAATTTCGTCCAGTGGCAGATCAATACATCGATACTATATTTGCATTGTTCTTGAAGTTCTCTACTTTTTAATTTTGACTCTAATTTTTTTAAAACAAATTTTAAAAATTAAAAGAAAAATAAAATAAATATAAAATTTTATCATCAAATGGTTAAAACATATTGGGGGCGTTGGGCCTAATATAGATTCCATATCAAGCCCACGTTAGGCCTGATATGGTCTTATATCAGGCCCAACGTGGACCTAATATGGAATCCATATCAGGCCTAACGACCCTAATATGTGATTTTTTTTCTCGATTCTCTGTTATTACATTTTAAGACCCTAGAGAGGTCGAAATAAATAATAAATAACATATTTGAGCTCCTTATAAACTCAAAAATCCACGGAAACTGAAATTTCTACAATCGGAGCTCTCTAGGTCAAAACCCACTAATTTGACCTAGAGAGCTCCGATTGTAAAAATTTCAGTTCCCGTGGATTTTTGAGGTTAAAAGGAGTTCAAATATGTCATCTATTGTTTATTTGGACTTCTCTGAGGTGTTAAAATATAATAACGAAGAATCGAGAAAAAAGTCTAATATTGGGCCCATTAGGCCTGATATTGGGCCCATTGGATCAAAACCCACTGATTTGACCTAGATAGTTTCGATTATAAAAATTTCAGTTTTCGTCGATTTCTGAGGTTATAAGGAGCTCAAATATGTTATTTGTTATTTATTTCGTCCTCTTCAAGGTGTTAAAATGTAATAACGGAAAATCGAGAAAAAAAAACAAACATTGGGGTCATTGGGCCTGATATGGTTCCATATTAGGCCCACGTTGGGCCTGAAATTGAACCATTTGAGGCCCAACGTGGGCCTGATATGATTTTATATCACGCCTAATATGGGCTTGATATAGATTCCATATCAAGCCCACGTTAGGCCTGATATGGTCTTATATCAGGCCCAACGTGGACCTAATATGGAATCCATATCAGGCCTAACGACCCTAATATGTGATTTTTTTTCTCGATTCTCTGTTATTACATTTTAAGACCCTAGAGAGGTCGAAATAAATAATAAATAACATATTTGAGCTCCTTATAAACTCAAAAATCCACGAAAACTGAAATTTCTACAATCGGAGCTCTCTAGGTCAAAACCCACTAATTTGACCTAGAGAGCTCCGATTGTAAAAAATTCAGTTCCCGTGGATTTTTGAGGTTAAAAGGAGTTCAAATATGTCATCTATTGTTTATTTGGACTTCATTGAGGTGTTAAAATATAATACGAAGAATCGAGAAAAAAATCTAATATTGGGCCCATGAGGCCTGATATTGGGCTCATTGGATCAAAACCCACTGATTTGACCTAGATAGTTTCGATTGTAAAAATTTCAGTTTTCATCGATTTCTGAGGTTATAAGGAGCTCAAATATGTTATTTGTTATTTATTTCGTCCTCTTCAAGGTGTTAAAATGTAATAACGGAAAATCGAGAAAAAAAATCAAACATTGGGGTCATTGGGCCTGATATGGTTCCATATTAGGCCCACGTTGGGCCTGAAATTGAACCATTTGAGGCCCAACGTGGGCCTGATATGATTTTATATCACGCCTAATATGGGCATGATATAATTCATATCTTATCAGGTCCAATAGGCCCAATATTAGACTTTTTTATCGATTCTTCATTATTATATTTTAATGCCATAGGGAAGTCCAAATAAACAATAGATAACATATTTGAACTCCTTTTAACCTCAGAAATCCACGGGAACTGAAATTTTTACAATCGGAGCTCTCTACGTCAAATCAGTGGGTTTTGATCAAAAATAACTGATTTGACCTAGAGAGCTCCAATTGTAAAAATTTCAATTTCCGTGGATTTCTGAGGTTATAAGGAGCTCAAATATGTAATTTATTGTTTATTTCAACCTCTCCAAGGTGTTAAAATGTAATAACGGAGAATCGAAAAAAAAATCACACATTGGGGTCGTTGAGCCTGAAATGGATTCTATATATGGCTCAATGTGGGTCTGATATAATTCATATCAGGCCCAATGGGGCTCATATTAGACTTTTTTTTCTCAATTCTTTGTAATTACATTTTAACACCTCAGAGAAGTCCAAATAAACAATAAACATCATATTTGAACTCCTTTTAACCTCAGAATTCCACGGGAACTGAATTTTTTGCAATCGAGGCTCTCTAAGTCAAATTAGTGGGTTTTGACCAAAAACCCACTAATTTGACCTAGAGTACTCCAATTGTAGAAATTTTAGTTTTCGTGGATTTCTGAGGTTATAAGGAGCTCAAATATGTTATTTATTGTTTATTTCAACCTCTCTAAGGTGTTAAAATGTAATGACGGAGAATCGAGAAAAAAATCACACATTGAGGTCGTTGGGCCTAATATGGATTTCATATCAGGCCCATGTTGGGCCTAATATTGGACCATATTGTAGGACCGGTGCCGTCGATAGAGGGGGGGTTAATATCGACCGAAAATAACTTTTGCAGAACCTCGTAAAACATTCGTTCGTTCTGGACACAGAGTTAATAGCAACTGAAAAACAATTGAAAGAACGAACAAAATAAGAGACAGATTGCACGCGGGATTTACTTGGTTCCCAACCCCCAGGGTCAGTACATCCAAGGCCTAAGTACGGGAATGCCCGTCCACTAATGGTCTCCTTTCCGGACTTTCCGGAGGCGGAGAAACCCGTCTTACAGTGTAATAATTACAATCAGTGGCGTAGCCAGGATTTTCGATCAGCAGGGGTAATTTTTAATAATCTTAAATATTAATGTAGATCGATTTTTATTTCTTCAAAAGTCTAAATTGTAAATTTAAGAGGTCGAAAAAGAACTTAAATTCGAAATTTCGACCATAGCTCTTAGTTCTAGTTGAAACAATGATTCGTTGATCTCCAATGTTTTTCTTACTCAAAGTCGAAAAATCGATCGAACCTGTTTAAATATTAAACTTGCTTCGGTCATAACTTAACCAAATCAACTCCAAATCAATTTTGGTTTGAATCAATATAATCCTTATCTTTGTACCTGAATTTAGTGCAAACCTAATTCAATTTTAATTTAACATCTTTGTCTTACAATTTAACTCATCTGTTTATTAGTATATATTTATTTTAAAATTTTAATATTTAAAATTTTAAATCGTGATATTTTCTTATAAAAGTGATACCAATAGATAGCATCGGTCATGAGTTTTCTAAATGTGTGATCCATTTCAATTTTCTATAATAAATGATGATAAATCGACTAATTAAAATACTAATATATATATAGATATTTTTTTTAATAAAATTTGAGAGGGGGCGATCGCGCCCCCTCTTATAAAGGTGTCTACGCCCCTGATTACAATAAAAAAATATAGGAAATTCAGTGCCGAATAATAAAAGCAAACCAAAACAAAATGGTCGAAGACTCGGCCGATCTGGACCTCCGAAGTGTTGCGCACTTCCTCCTGGAGCCTCCCGGTCGTAGAGCCTCATCTTTAGCGCTTTATCGTCAGTCAGAAAGCTCAGAATGGATCTTGGAAGTTCTGTTTTGAGCCTTGGAGCCGAAGCCCCTTTTATAGGCATTATTGGGGTGCCTGTGATCATCGGGGTGCCTAAATGGGCTTGGTCAAACTTTATCTCCGCGCCGAACTCGCCGCAGCAGATAAGGCCTCTGACCAGGGCGCCCTGGACTTCCCAGGTTCCTAAATGAACCCAGTCAAAGCTTATCTCTACTTCAAACTCGAAACAGTGCTTTGAACTAAGGCGCCTGTATCATTGGGGGTGCCTGAATGGAAACCTGCTTTCCACCCTTTCACTGAGGCGCTCCTGTTGATGGGGGCGCCTGGCTCCTTTAGGGCGCCCCCATCAATGGGGGTGCCTAGCTAGCTAGCTTCCAGCCTCATTATGTGTTGTTTCCCTGCTTTGTCTTCCATTCTAGGTACCTGCAAGATACACAAATACAAAGCAAATATACACACATTCTTAACCTTAAGGACTTGGTTCTGACTTCGGATTTCCACGAAACCCTAGGTCGAACCGACGCAAATTCCCACCCCCGAGAACGCGCCTTTCACCTACTCCTTTCAGGAGACGGTTGCCACCCAGTCCATTTGGGTGGACTTTTGCTTAGCCTTCGATACTCTCGGATCTCGAGACGTTTGAACCTCGACCCGTCTCTACTTCTGTCCTTAGTCATCGCTCAGCTAAGTTGCTCAATCCCTCGGACCAAGACTTCGTGCCAAACCCTAGGTCCAGGACTTCGGTGCCTAACTTCACTCATCAGGACTTTTGTCCAGCTTCACTCACCAGGACTTATTGCCCAACTTTACTCACCAGGTCTTCGGTGCCCAGCCCTCGGCCAGGGCTTAGTGTACAATTCCATGAACCAGGACTTAGTGCCCAACCCTCGGTCAGGTCTTAGGTGCCCAGCCCTCGGCCATGACTTAGTACCCAATTCCTCGAACCAGGACTTATTACCTAGGTTTACTAGGACTTTCTTTCACTTTGGTACTCCTCTCTTGACTTACCCTTCCCTTGTTCAATGTATCACTGACTTAAGCATATTGTCAAACATTAAAACACTTAAAGGAGGACATCACTGATGTGACTTACACCAATACATATCAGGCCCACGTTGGGCATGAAATGGAACCATATCATGCCCAACGTGGGCCTGATATGATTTTATATCAGGCTAAATCATATCAGGCCCAATGTGGGCCTGATATGATTTTATATTAGGCCCAATGGGCCTAATATTAAATTTTTCTCTCAGTTCTTCGTTATTAAATTTTAACACCTCGGAGAAGTCCAAATAAACAATAAATATCATATTTGAACTCCTTTTAACCTTAGAATTCCACGAGAAATTTTTACAATCGGAGCTCTCTAGGTCAAATCAGTGGGTTTTCACCAAAAACCCACTGATTTGACCTAGAGATGAAAACCCACTGATTTGACCTAGAGAGCTCCAATTGTAAAAAATTCAGTTTCCGTGGATTTTTGAGGTTATAAGGAGCTCAAATATGTTATTTATTATTTATTTAAACCTCTCTAAGGTGTTAAAATGTAATAACGGAGAATCGAGAAATATCACACATTGAGGTCGTTGGGCATAATATAGATTCCATATCAAGCCCACGTTGGGCCGATATGATCTTATATCAGGGCCAACATGGGCCTGACATAATTCATATCAGGCCCAATGACCTCGATATTTGACTTTTTCTCAATTCTTTGTTATTAAATTTTAACACCTCGGAAAAGTCCAAATAAATAATAGATAGCATATTTGAACTCCTTGTAACCTCAGAAATTCACGAGAACTGAAATTTTTGCAATCAGAGCTCTCTAGGTCAATCAGTGGGTTTTGACCAAAATCCACTTATTAGCATAGAGAGTTCTGATTTCACAAATTTGAGATTAAGTGGATTTCTGAGGTTACAAGAAGTTCAAATTTGTTATCCATTGTTTATTTGGACTTCTCCAATGTGTTAAAATGTAATAACAAATAATCAAGAAAAAATCTAATATTGGGCTCATTTGGCCTGATATGAATGATATCAAGCCCACATTGGGCCTGATATGGTTCCATATCAGGCCCAACGTGGGTCTGATATGATTTTTTAGTTTTAATTTAATAAAAAATATTTTAATTAATTTAAATATTAATATTCAAATCTAGATCTAAGAAGTTTATAGGTTTTAATTCATTTTAGCCATTTAATCATAAAATTTTATTTCATTTTGTTTATCTTTTAATTTTTAAAATTTGTTTTCAAAAAAAAGCTCGAGTCAAAATTAAAAAGTAGAGAACTTCAAAAACAATGCAAACATAGAATTAATCTGCCACTAGACGAAGCTGGTCGGAAATCTCCCATAGCCCCAACTAGTCGACAAACAGCTTTCATATCAGGCCCACGTTGGGCCTGATATGAAAAATAGCAGGCCCAATGCGGGCATGATATGAAAAATAGCAGGCCCATTCCCATGTTATGAATGCATTCATCTAAATGAGAGAAGAAAGAGAAGAGGAAAGAGAAAGAAATGCATGAAAAATAGTGAGGAATGAGAAGAGAGGAGAAGAAATAAAAGATAGGTTGCGTGCATAAGAGAGAGGAAAGGAAAAAGTAATATGTTGTTAGATTTGACAGAAGGGTAAAATGTGAAGAGTATTAAAAAAAGTGTATCTTTTGGTAAACATCAAAGTAGCGTACGCCTTTTGGTTAATTCGAAAAGTTACATACGCTCTTTGGTAAAACGCCAAATCGCTTCACCAACCAAATCCATTTCGGCATTTTACCAAACGACGCACGTGAGAAATTGCGATTATCAAAAAGCGTCTTGAGATTTGGTTTTTATCAAAGGCGCACCAAAAATTTTGTTCTTCCTCTTATACCCCTCCCGCCAACAATTTCATTTCTCAGTTAGCTTTCCGAGATATCTGAACCACTTTTTCAGAGTTTTCAATTTAAAATAAGAGATTGTGGTTTGGATGCCCCCAGGGAGTCGACTTTTTCTCCTTTCTCTCTCAGCGCATCAACCTAATTATCATTGCTGAAGTTGGAGAATATGACACTCTAACTGTGTTATAGTCGCGAGCTCATCCACCCAATCTCTCCCCTAACCAAAACCTAGGCAAGTCTGTTCGTGTGTCTCTCAGAAGGCTTTAAGGGTTTGCGTGGAAGTCCACACTGATTGGTACTCTCCAGTTAGGGTTTCTGCACTACTTTATTTTCATAATGGCGGAAAAAAGGTCTGTGGGTGTTTCAGTCTCTTCTTCCTTAGCATTATCCTCCAAGGTATGTTAGCGAGCTGATTAGGTTAAAACAGCACTGTTTCTGCGCATGTTTATAAAAAATTTCATATTGATTTAGCAAATATGAAAATGTTTGGGTTTGGTTCTTAATAAATTTGTAATATTTACAACTTGTAGGCTTCAGATGACTTTGGACAAAAATTACATTGGTGCAGTGTTTTAGGTCACTTTAATAATTTTTTTAAAGCATTTCAAATTTTACATGGTCAACACATTGCGAAGATCAAAGAGTCTTCGTTCACTATTTTCTTGGACATACAAGAATTGCAGCATATCCGAGGAATTTTGGTCAATATATTTGAAAGTTGGGATTCAACTTCGCAAGTTTTTAGATCTCAGGTAACACATTTAGTTATGAATTATAAACACTAACTATAGTAAGATAAAATAGAGATAAAGAGGGCCTGAAATGATTTAATTTCAGACTCATTTCAGTGATTTCATTTCAGGCCCACGTTGGGCCTGATATGAAATCATATCAGGCCTATATTCTTGAAGATAACTAAATATTTTAAATGTTTCAGGTGTACCGGTTGCGTTCACTAGACGAGATATTGCATTGTTACTGGGTATATCGGATCGAGGTGTTTTGGTCCCTATTAATTCAACTAAAGTATCGGGTGACCTCTATCTTATTTACTTCTCAAAAGAAAAATAACCTACCAGAACAAGAATTGAGGAGTTACTTAAATATTAAGCCAAAAGTGTTGAATTGGAGGATGATGTTGTATTAGTGTGTAAATTCTACATTTTGTATATATTTGTTTGTGTCTTATTTTCGTCTAGTACATATAAGGTCCCTCTAGGTCTTGTTGATATAGTAGATGATTATGAGAATCTTGCTAGATTCAACTGGATTGAAGTCATCCATCAATTTTTGTCTCCATAATTACCTAAGATTGGGGACTTCTTTTCATCAACTTAGAGATACCACACTAGCACCACCCTCCCTTACCTAAAGGGATTTGCTGGCCTTTTGGCAGTGATGAGTATAATTTTGATGTTAAATTTTATAATATTTTACTGTTGTTTATATATTTGTATGTAACACTTGGTATAGGCATGGTTTTTAGAGCATGTACCAATTCAAAAACCATACAATGTTCAAGGACCTCGAATAAATAAGTGGAGGAATATTTCTTCGCATAAGGTGAGGGCTCTTGTCGAGTGACTCTCGCCTGAAGAGGTAATTATTCTAAACTGTGACCTATATTAGTTTGATATGTAGTTGTTAACATTTGTGTACTTGTTAATTGATAGGTGATGATTGAAATAATTCCTAATCAAAATGAAAAAACATTGTTGAAGAACCTTGATATCGGTGATGGCATTCCACGCCTAATGGAGACATCACAAGGAGATGACACAGAAGTTGTAAAGCAAAATATTAAGGAATGTGGTGACTACATTCATAAAGACAACCGAATCAAGAAGTTGTCAGCGGAGAACATGTGTTCGAATGAAAGGGTTAAAGAATTACTTGCAATAATTGAAAAAAAGGGCATGGAGATTTAATCAAGCTATCCTATAGTCGATACTCATTCTAAACCAGTAGTTTGTAAAACAAGGGGAAGGAGAGGACGTGACTAAAGTCAGTATGATTACAGGGATACTCCAATTGGCAGTCCATTATGGCACCAGCTATTACCTAAGGGGAAGCGGAGCAAGAAACAAATATCAGATGTAAAAGGTAAAAAATTTGAACAAGATCCTGTTTTTATGGACAAGGGAAAAAGGAAAATTAGTGAGGATGATATGGATGAAGAAAAAGAAACCATCACTATAATGGAAGTTAAGTCTAAAAAAGATATAGAGGAGAAAACAAATAGGATCGCCGAACTCTACAAAATGAGGAAACAAGGTATTGTTGTGTGATTTACTTTCATGAAAAATAGGTTAATTTTGTTGATTTTGGTCATTAATTATTTTTTTATATTTATCGATGTAGTTTTTGAAGAAGCATTTTATGACTTCAAAGAAGAAAAATCAAGATGAAGATGTGGCCTACTTGCTACATAAATTGGAGAACTTAAAGTAAACTATGACACATAGTTTATTTAATATATCTTTTTTTAATATATTATCTTATCGATTAACTTTGCAGGTTGACAACTCAATTTATTTGGGAGGATATACCCTTTGGTTTGAATATGCATTCATTCTTATCTGTTCTGAATGAAAAGGTTTTTACAAAAGGCAAGGTAATCGATGTCTTTTGTAAAATTCTATTTAGTGGAGCATCCGCATGTGATAGGTCATACAACAAGTCAATATATTGTTCAACCTTCTTCACAGTAAGGGATCTAAATGAATTTAGAATATATATTATAGTAGAACTAATTTTATGATTTAGTTATTAATAATTTTGTCTGTGCATATTTTTAGTCATCAATAAGATCCTCAAGAAAGTTTAGCCTGCAACAACTGATAAAGACAGATATGATGGATGAAGGTTTTAGATATATTTTAATATCTTTGTGCAGTGATAATGCACACTTTCACTTGTTGTCGGTGGATATAAAATCAATGACTTTCAATCATTTCAATTCTCTTGCTAGTGGCCGTAAATATAAATATGAATTTGACTTAGCAGTGAGCAACCATTCTTCATTTCTATGTTAATCATTTAGTATAAAATCTCATTGATGGTGAATTTTAAATTCATGATCTTACTTACATGTAAAAGATCCAAAACAATATATTCACGAGCAACTTAGGACTATTCATCAATATCTAGAAAGTTATCATCCCTTGGACCAATGGGGCTCTGTCAGAGCAAATTGTCCCCAACAAGAAGCTAGGTAAGTAAATGAGGATGCGTTTCAAATGAAAAGTAATTTATAAAATATATGAAAATTAAAAATATTGATGTTATTTACAGTGTGGACTGTGCCTTTTTTGTGATGAAATACGTTTGATCTCTCCTATACGATGAGAAGATGAACTTCAAACAAGGAGACATAAGAAGAATGAGATTTGATGTAACACTTTTAATTCTGAGAGACATGTGTTGTAAAACATGGGATTAATTATCCATTGTATTATTGTAAAAAACATCCTATGGTGTTGTAAAAAAACAATTGTGTGTAGTTTTGTCACATCTATATAATTGTATGTTAAGAAAAATAATTGTGTGTTGTTTATTCAACTCCAGTTGATGCATTGTTCTGTGTCAACTGACACGGTATGAGAACTACATTGATATTCATTAGGATTAAGTTTGGACACCACAAATATCATCTCCTAGCTCAACTCTAACTAGTGATATCGAGTATTGAGAAATCCAAATATTCTAGGTCCATCAGTGGGTTTCCACCGACAGGGGCGGAGCTAGAATATTAATTCAGTGTAGGAAATTAACAATATAATATAATTTATGAAAAAGATATAAAATTTTATAATCATAAAACATCACAAAATAATTACCTTACAATTGTTCTTTTCGAGTCTTCATATTTTGAAACCTTTGTACAATAGCTTCATTATCAACTGATAGAAATATATCTTTTTCTACGTAAACAATGAGACTATCATTCATCCAATCATCACTCATTCGATTACGCAGCCTGTCTTTCACAATTCTCATGGCAGAAAATACTCTCTCTACTGTCGCAGTCGCAACCGGTAGAATTAATGCCAATGTCAAAAGCTTATAAACCAACGGGTACACCAAATTTTTCTTTGACATAACTAACTTCTCTGAAAGATCACCCAGGCTTTTCAATTCTTGAAATGTTTTGTTAGAATGCATATCACATATATAAGTATCAAGTTGATCATCAAGTATAAGGAGATCAAACCTCGAGAAATCTTGTGGATAAAACTCAGCTAGTTGTATCAATTTGTTCTTGTCAAAAGCTGAAAATGAATTTTGTGGACACAAACAAGCTACACAACGAAGTAACTCCATACCTGCCTCTGAGAAACGATCATTTAACTCTTGAAGTTGCATATCAATAACACCATAGAACAAATCAACACGATAGTGATGTAAATTTGTCAATTCTGGTGGATTACGATGGGGACGACCACGTGGTGCCCATCGTGTGAACATAGCATCCATTTTGAGAATATCAATGTAATGTTGTTGACAAAAATAATGAACCTTTTCTAAAAATGAATCCCAACCATCATCTCTCATTCTTTGAAGTCGGTGTTTGCATACTTGTACCAAATCCATTGCATTCACAATATCCTGATCTTTTTTTTGTAATGCCATTGACAATTCATTTGAAATCCCTAAGACGTGTTTCATCAAGTGTAGATTGAATGCAAAATCAAATGAAAGTATTGACTCCAATAAATTAAAAGCCTCAGTTTTTTGATCAGGAGAACTGGAATTATCTTCTGAAATCATTTCAAGTACATCACTGACAGCAGAGAACATAGAAATCAATCTGATCAAAGAATTATAATGTAACCCCCAACGTGTATCCCCAGCACGTTGAAGGGAAGTTTCTTGATTGAGTCCCCGACCAGTAGAAATTTCATCCCTCTCCAATGCCTCAATAATAAAATCTGAATGTTTCTCCTTTAGAAGATCAGACCGTTTGCAGGATGATCCAACAACATTTATCACATCACCAACAATGCGAAAGAAATTAGAAATCGGAAGATTTTTCTTTGACACGGCAATAAGAGCTAGTTGAAGTTGATGGGCAAAACAATGAATGTAAAATACACATGGGTTCTCCTTTAAAATAAGTATTTTTAGACCATTAAATTTACCTTGCATATTACTTGCTCCATCGTAACCTTGTCCTCTCAACTTAGACATACTCAAATTATATTTAGAAAACATCTTATCAATGACAACTTTAAGTGAGAGTGCTGTAGTACTAGTAACATGTTCAATTCCAATAAAACGCTCATTTACATGCCCACTGCTATCCACATAACCAAAACAACTGACATTTGCTCCTTTGCTGACACATCACGAGATTTATCAACTAAAATAGAGAACAATGAATCACCAATATCTCTGATAATAATATTAATTGTTTCAGTTGCACAAGCACTCACTATATCCTTCTGAATATCAGGTGATGTTAACTTGCAATTTTTAGGAGCATTTTTCAATATCACATCATTAATCTCTTTATTATGAGCACCTAAAAACTCTAATTGAATAAGAAAGTTTCCAAGATTAAGAGAACCTTCAGTTTCATCGTGACCTCGAAATGAATTTCCTTGTCGCAACAAAACTCTGATACAATCAATTGAAGCATTGAGACGGATACGATAATTATTCCGCATTTGCTTTGACTGTTTGTGCAGAATTGATTGAATGTGCTCATCTTGATTCATCAAAGCTTCACAATTCATTCGAGCTTTATGATGTTCACTATCATGTTGTCCAACATGAATATGTAACCTATCTTTACTCTTCCAATTTGTAAAGCCTTCTCTAACAAAAGTTTCTCCTCCTGCTTGTTTTCCCTTTGTTGTCTTGAAGAGATAGCAATACAAGCAATATGCAGCATCTTTTTCTATACTATACTCCAACCAATCACCAAATTCCTTAAACCAAGAAGGATTGAACCGTCTAAATTGACTTTCTCCAAATTTTCGTTTTGGGAATTCATATCCTGAAGGTTGACATGGACCTCTTTGCAAATATATTCTTCGAACTTGATCCCTAATATTAGCATTATAATCACAAATTGGAATTCTTAGTCCAGGATCTGCCGGTAATTGTGAAAAATCAAAATTTTCAACTCTAACATCTTTGTCCTCTTCAATATTTTGTTCATCTAATTCTGAATGTTTTCTTTTAAAAAATCTATGCATTGTCGATAAAATGATTTCCTAATGAAAATAAATAAAAAATAATCATAAGTCACATATAAACTAGATTAATTGACAGGAAAAAATAAATACGGATTTAGGAATTAGGGTTAGGTGGTTACCTTTAGCCGTTTCGCTTTTATGCAATTTTGTAGAGTATTAAGTATAAAGATTGGAAAATTTGACTCCCATGGAGTGTCGGGCCGTCGGGACGGCAAGGGCGCGAGGCGACGAGCGTGATCTGGCGAGTCGGCGAGTCGGCGAGGCGGCGTCTCACGTCAAAGTTACGAACAAAAGTTTCTTCCTTTTAATATGTTTTATTATTTTAATCTATCTACATGTCGAGACATTTTAATGTTTATATTTTTTTGTTATTTTTTAATTTGTTACCGTAATGTGTGTTTACCTTTTCTTCTTTTTTTAATTTATTAGTACTACTAAACTTTTTTGGTAGGGCCCAGTGTGGGCAGCTGCCCACACTGGGCCTTAATTGGCTCCACCCATGTCCACCGAAACCCACTAATGGACATACAAAAAGTCATATTGCAACAAATTATGAAAATATGAGATGATGGTCTGCAAGGAATCGAATTTTACTATGCATTGTGTATTTAGGTAGTATCCAGATGTTGTCCGATAATAGGATACATTTAAACTTTTTTCAAGTTTAAACAAATGTAAGTCTATCTTGATCATATCTGAGTATTTCAATAAAATGAGAGGATTATGTGAGAACTTGTGGAATTATATAAAAGTTTAGCCTATAAATAATTAATTTAATAAATCATGATTAAATATTATAAAAAATATTTTTAAAATGGAAAAAATATGAGTAAATCTTGGGCTTGAAGTCCTTTGATATAGGGCCACTTTAGGCCTGAAATAAGAGGATTTCTGGCCCAACGTGGGCTTGAATATCTCTAATTTTAGGCCCTTTGCTAATTGAAATTAAGATATAAAGAAAACATGACTATAAAGAAAGAAATATAAAATATGAATAAATACATACAGTTTATAGAGTAACAATATAAGAAATAAATATAATTCAAATATAAATAAATTTTAAATGTAAAAAATAATTAAGATAGATAATAAAATATATTTTTAAAATTGAAAAAATATGAGTCCACATTGGGCCTGAAGTCCTCTGATTTCAGACCCACGTTGGACCAGAAATATTTTGATTTCATGCCCACATTGGGCCTGAAATCAAAGGGTATCAGGCCCAATGTGGGTCTGAAATAAGAGGAGTTCAGGCCCTTTGCTAACCAAACTAGGATTATTCTTTTTCAAATTATAGATAAATATGTATAATATAAACATATAGATAAAGATTAAGAAAAAACTTGAAGATATAAATAAGTTTAGACACCACATATATCTAATTTCAGGCCCTCTGCTAACCAAAATAACTCTAATTTCAGGCCCTTTGCTAATCAAAATAGGGACTATAAGGAAAGAAATATAAAATATGAATAAATACATATAGTTTATAGTGTAAAAATATAAGAAATGAATATAATAAAATATATTTTTAAATTGGAAAAAATATGAATCCCTATTGGGCCTAAAGTTCTCTGATTTCAAGCCCTCTACTAACCTATAATTGAAAAATAAAGATATAAACAAAGAAATACAAAATATAAGTTTGGACACCACAAAAATCTATAATTCAAATATAAATAAATTTTAAATGTAAAAAATAATTAAGATAGATAATAAAATATATTTTTAAATTGGAATAAATATGAGTCCCAATTGGGCCTCATGTTCTCTGATTTCAGGTCCTCTGCTAACCTATAATTGAAAAATAAATATATAAACAAATAAATATAAAATATAAGTTTGGATACTACAAAAATCTATAATTCAAATATAAATAAATTTAAATGTAAAAAATAAATAAGATATATAATAAAATATATTTTTAAATTAAAAAAATATGAGTTCACGTTGGGCCTGAAGTCCTCTTATTTGTTTAAACTTGAAACAAGTTTAAATGTATCGTATTATCGGACAACATCTAGATACTACCTAAATACACAATGCAAAGCAAAATTTGATTCCTTGCATATCATCAACTCATATTTTCAGAATTTGTTACAGTACGACTTTTGTAGGTCCATTAGTGGGTTTCGGTGGAAACTCACTGATGGACTTAGGATATTTAGATTTCTCAATACTTGATATCACTAGTTAGAGTTGAGCTAGGAGATGATATTTGTGGTGTCCAAACTTAGTCCTAATAAATATCAATTATGTTCTCATGTCGTATCAGTTGATACAAAATAATACAATAACAATGCAGAATCAGAGCTTGTTTTTCTCTCATCCTTATCTTTTTAATTTTGCTTATCTTTATATTTTATTATCTATCTTAATTATTTTTTACATTTAAAATTTATTTCTATTTGAATTATATTTATTTCTTATATTTTTACTCTATAAACTGTATGTATTTATTTATATTTTATATTTCTTTCTTTATTTTATATTCTGCTTACATTGAATTAAACAAGCTGAAATGTGTCATAGTATTGGAATACCTCTTGAAGTGATTGTTGGATCGCTGCACCAACAGTGACAACATTATCCACAACTACTTTTTTTATAATACTATCATTGTACTAGATACAAAATATATAGATTCATTTCTCCTGCTTACAAAATATATACTTCAAGAAGAATATTCCTGCATATATATACCAGTAACTCAAGAACTTGGGGCTGGCGACATTCTACAAGTCCTTCGATTATGACCAAGTTGTTTGCAGTGACTGCATTTGAGTTTTACCTTCCCATTGTGTCTCAACTCAATCCGTGTCTTCTTTCATCTATCGAGCTGTACAAAGCTACGGGGACATAGAACTATAATGTTGTTTACGCCCCTAGGCCAAAACTCCTTGCTACAATCCATGTAAATGACATTCCAATTTTGTGAATAAAAATAATGCTCACAATATAGGAGTGTATCCATGTTCTGGTGAATGATGATGGCAATAGCATGTGAGCAAGGGAGTCTTGAATTTTGAAACTCCCCACATTGACAATATTTTTTTTTCCAAATCAACAATGTATGAAGTGCCCCATGTATCTACTTCCAGTTATGATTGAGAGTACGTGTGAACCTTATATGCTCTAGCTTTCTCTCTCCTTGAATCCAATAATTTTGTAGCATGAGATGTCAAAGCAACATACCATTTTGAGACTTCCTCTCTACGGTTAAAGAACCATTGAGCTATTTTTCTTTTTGTATTTTCAATTAACTTATTTATGGGAAGTTCATGTGTATTCTTAAATAAAGCATTTAAACTCTCCACATAATTAATGGTTAGCATTTTATACCTTCTCCCAGTAAAGTGTGCATTAGCCCACCTTTTAGGGTCAATGTTCTGAAGCCACTTATGGGCATCTGGATATTTTTCAAGCATTAACTGCATTATGAGATCATAGTGGAGTGTTGTGTGTGCTCGTGCTGCTACCCAAAACAAACCTAAAGCTACTCTACTTCCGGTATTTGTTACCATATTACAAGACATGTGGTGGTAACAAAAAGCATGATAGGCGTTTGTGTACACTTTCCTAACTGCTGATATAATACCACGATGTCTATCTGATACTATAGTCATTGAATGTTCATTGACAACAAAGAACCTCTTTGTATGCTCCAAAAACCACTCTCATGCAGACCCACATTCAACTTCAGCTATTCTAAAGCAACTGGGAGAACATTGTCATTACCATCGATCACTGTAGCAATCAACAATACACCCGGATACTTTCCTCTTAGATGTGTGACATCAATTTCGATAAGTTTACGGAAATAAGACTTGAACACCCTTCGACAAGCACCAAAACCCCAAAAACACCACTGGAACTCATTGTTACCATTCCTGTATAGTGTCACATAAGTTTTAGGATCCTTAGCTCTTAACTCACACAGATATTATGGAAGATCTCTATATGCCTCATCATAATCTCCAACGACCTTTTTCAACGCTTTCTTCCTAGCTATGTATGCTTTTCTATATGATATGGTCACTCCAAACCTAACATTAATATCTGATATAATCATACTTGGTTTGTATTGTTTATTATGAAAAAATTGCTCTTAAACAAAAGATGCAACAAATGATGAAGAGCATGCATGATAATCAACACTTTCCCTAACAATTCCATATTGATGTTCCTTTACATATTTTGTAACAGTGAACTCTACTTCCCTCAGGCAACTACTCTCCATGTACATAGTTGGTTGAAACACACTGCTTTAACTCTATTTTTTCGGGTTTCAACTGGGTTATATCTCATATGTTTAACCATGGTATGTTTCACAAGTGCATTCTTGAATTCTTGTCTAGATGGAAAAATCTGCCCCACAAAAAATCATGCTCATCTCTTGTCTCTGTCTCTCCAATTGGCCCAGCTAGTAATCGAGAATTCAAAATATAAGGATCATCAACTATTGGAAACTCCTCTGAGTCACTGTACTGATCTGGAGGAAATTCATATTGCTCAATTTACATATCATCAACTTGGAATTCTAGTACACTTGTATTGGGTTGTAATTCATCTGCATTTTGGATTTCATAATCTTCCTCCTCACTCCAGGTTGGCTCAAAGTATTCAACAAGTCTTGTAGAAGAATTCAGACACTCATCTTCTAGATTACTTGCTTCTTCATTTAGATCAAATGTCAAATTCCTTGTAATTGTATTACCACTATACTCGGAAGATAATGGAATATTATTATTGGCTATTTTTGCTCCATTACGTATGACATCATTATCATCAAGCGTATTCCATATCTCAGAGAGAATTTTGTCAACAACATTATCATCCCTGAAAAATAAATTACAATTAAATTTGGCAAACATTCAAATTCATAATCAAGTGTTTCAGTAATTTAAAAAACAAATAAGGATCGATACAGATCTAATCAATCCATCAATGGGGCCTGATATGGTATGATATCATGCCCACGGTGGGCCTGATATCCTTTGATATCAAGCCCTATGATATGGTATGATATCAGGCCTGAGGTCATATTCAAGCATGAATTTATCGTAAGGTTAAATAAATTCTGAGAACCCTATTTATGTAATGCATGACACCATTAGAGTCCTCCAAACTAAAAATTAGTAGGAAGAGTTGATCATGTACAAAACTAGGTCTGACACCATATCAGAGCAAAACAGGGTGTAGCTGAAATAAACCCTATAAGAACCCTTATACTATTTCTTTTCACCGTATACACAAATTTTAAGTAGCCAATCATACGTACATTATTAAATATTTTTCTTCCTTCTATCAAACAAATTGTTGCTTGAAGTTTCTCCTTCAACACCTATCTTCCTCAACGATTCTTTTAAGTTTACTCTTTGAAGTCACCTCTAGAACACACTCTCGCTTTCAACTTCCTGTTTTACAATTGCAGCAAAATACAATAAATGGTTCGTGATGAGTCGAGTTATGCAAGATAGAAATATATATGTATGGTGAGAAAAAGTCGACTCTCTGGGGCATCCTAACCACAATCTCTTATTTTAAATTGAAAACTCTGAAAAAGTGGTTCGGATGTCTCGGAAAGCTAACTGAGAAAGGGAATTATTGATGGGAGGGGTATAAGAGGAATAACACAATTTTTGGTGCGCCCTTTGGTAAAAACCAAACCTCAGGATGCTTTTTGGTAATTACGATTTCTCACATGCGCCGTTTGGTAAAATGCCGAATCCATTTCGGTGATGAGTAATCATATGGAACGGAAATTTTTAATATGAAATTTAACGAAAATAACATGATACTTTTGATATATACATTCGATTATCACTTGAACATCGACAGCGACCTCCGGTCACCGTCCGAACCAAACTATACCCTGGAGAGCACAGTGAATCCGTCAAGGATGGCTGCAATTGGAATGTTACGTCATTCTTGTTTGATTTCTTACTGAAAATTCTCGCTACGTATCATTTTTCTTCGACAATTTACCAAATGTATTCCGATTTACATTCAAAAGAGTACTATATTTTTGGTATTTATCAAAGGATATATTAAATTTATTAATTTTCTATTCTATCCCTCAATCATTTTCTCTTTTTTTCTTCTATCCTATCGAGGCCTTGGAAGTGTGGTTGGCCTTGACCACTTTGCGAGGGGTCACAAAGGTGTGTTGGTGTCGTGATTTAAGTTAGGTAGTTGAGTGTATGTAAGAAGATCAATTGGGTTTAAACTAGATTAATCCCAAACTCGAAACCTAACCAGGATAATTACAATAGGTTATGAATACTATTTGGTATTTGATTACCTTCCTAATAATTATTATGCTAGCTATTTAAATATGTCCTTTGATATAAGGCATTGATTAGAATTTATAGTTGTGGATTATTTGGCGGGTGGTTCTCTACGTATACGAGTTCATCCATTAGAGGTGGGTATTTCTTGCTTGTCTTCTTTAGATCCATGTTATCTTTATGCATGACTGCTTCTATTTGTTAGTACGTTATATTTACCTTATATCTACTATCGTTGTTATCTTGCTTGATACTTATTCTTGATCTTTGATATGACGTAATTTCTGTCATACAATCTCGTTTTATTGATATATGGTTCTGTATAGTATTTATGCGTGCATATGTACGTAGATATAGTAGTATGCCACTATTTCTCTGCATTGATTGATGCTAATTATACTTGCATGTATACCTAGATGTATGATGGTTAGGTTATAGTACATGTGTTCGATCTGTGTATGTTAGGTTGAGTTATGTATTGATGACCTAATAGGGGTTGCAGTGTTAGAGTCATGCACCATCCCTGCATTGTTGCATGCTGATGATCATCGACTCTTTTGTGGTCTGAGTCTATCGCCTGATACATGATCTGTACACATGACCACTCATAGGTTAGTGGATACCATTGCGTGTGTGCATTTACTCTGTACTGCTCTACTCGGCCGCTCATGGGTATTGGTTCTGGAGCATCATAGTAGGCAGGAATCCCTCCTCTTTCTAGTGATTTGAGGAGATGAGAGAGATATCTCCCCTCATATGATATGGGGTGTAGTGTTTACTCCACCAACATCCTATCCACTCGGTCACTCAGGAGCAATGGTAGTTGAGTGCGTACAGTGTCATATTCCTACCCACTCGGGAGACATATATGACATGTTTCGGTGGCTTAACTGGTGTAAGGGGTGACCATGTCATTGCATCATGTGCACATGATGCATTGCGTATTTGATTGTGATTGCTGCATATGTTTGACATGCATATACAGGAGATATTATGTATTTGGTTCGATGACCCTACACCTGCTCGTATGATACAAGCCCTTTATGATCAGGATAGGTTGATTTTTGGTATGTACATTCGTTTGGTATTTTCAGTTATGCATATTTTGATATTTTCTTTGAGACTGTATCCTGTTGTTTCTTTATAGCTTGTACAACTACTTATACTATCATGCATATCTATCTTTATATCCGCAGAGTCCACTTGGACTCACCACCCCCGTCATCCTATTTTTGTTTTCAGGTTGATTGGACGCCAGGGGAGTCCAGTTGCCAGTTCCAGGTCCCAACGACTTCAACTTGGGTTCTTCCGCATGTTTATGTTTTCTAGTTTAGCATATTTTGTATTTTATATTTGTTTTGTGTCGTGAACTTGTATTGAGATGTATTTAACTCATGATTTGTATTTTTGAGTCATCTGTTGGATTTTATGTGATGTTTTGCTGTGCACCTGCCCGGAGGGCAGCTCAGGTGAGTTTTATAAATTTTCTAGCTATGGATGTATTTCTTTTATATGTTATCTCCTTATTTAAGGCCAAAGGTCATATATACTACGTAGGCGTTTGTATTAATGTTCCAAATCATCTCCTACACGTAATATCTCTTTCTTTTTAACTAACATCAAAATATGGGATTATTATGAGGATTTTTCAGAAAATATAATAATTTTAGGTTAAAAAGATTTTTCAAGGCTTTAAAAAATCTTTTCAAGTGTCAAAATATGAAGATTTTCTTTGAAAAATTATTTAGGTTTTTCAAGTGTACTTAAGTCTTTAAAAATTCTTTTGATTTTTTAAAAGGATAAGTTGTAAATTTTAAAACGAATTTTGAAATTTGTTTAAAATTTTAAAAAATGATTTAAATTTTTTAAAGATTAAAAAAATAAAATTTCAAACATTTAAAATAAGTGTTTACATTTTAAAATTTAAAATAAGTTTTAAATTATATTTTAAAAAAAGATTTATATTTTAAAATGAGTTTAAATTTAAAATTGATTTTAAATTTTAAAAATGAATTTTTAAATTTAAAATTAGTTTTTAAATTTAAAATTTAAAATTTAAAATAAGTTTTAAATTTTAAAATGAGTTTAAATTTAAAATTGATTTAAAATTAACTTTTAAATTTTAAAATAAGTTTTATATTTTTTAAATGATTTTAAAATTTTAAATTAGTTTTAAATTTTAAAATTTAAAATAAGTTTAAAATAAGTTTTTAAATTTTAAAATAAGTGTTTAAATTTTAAAATGAGTTTTTAAATTTAAAATTTAAAATAAGTTTTAAATTAGTTTTTAAGTTTTGAAATGATTTTAAAAATATGTTTTAAATTTTAAATAAGTTTTGAATTTGATGCTCCCTTAAGTTCACATTTTCTTTTGAATGGTTGTCCTAAAGTCTTAGCATAGACAGGTTCTAAAAAAAGTCCTTATATGAAATATTCAAGTTTATTTCTAATTGTTTATCATATAATATCAACTTGTGTGACTAATGTTGGTCAAGTTGAGAGTTGGGTTTTATACTTGTTGAACTTGATAAATCTAGGCTAAACCCTAAGCATCTAAAATTTAGGCTAGATCCTAAATATCTCACTCATGTTTAGGTTTTATCAAAAACAAGCAAGGAATCCTAATGTGTTTGTGAGATGTTGACTTCTTAAAACCATAAGTGCATGCTTACTATAGTAAAGCCTAGGTTACGTCCATTCTAAATTTTGAACACTCTAAGTTTAGAAAATTTGTAAAAAGATAAGTAAAATTTGAAAACTATATTTTTAAAAAGCAATGTGAGATACGACAATTAAATTCTAATGGTTAAATTAAGGAATAACACGTTAGAATTTTACCAAAATTTTTAGATTTTTTTGATTTTTTGGGAGCATTTTTGGAAATTATGGGGATAAATGGGAGGAAGGAAAGTATATTTTAGATTACCCAATTTAAGAAATATTTATTATTAAATATTATAAATATAATGAATATCTTAGGGCGCTTGGTATACATACATTTGGTAATGGAAATGGTAATGAGTTTTGATCAAGGAGTTTATGGATTTAGTGATAACCTAGGAGGGTTGGGTTATGAACTCAGGGGTATCAAATCCATATTTTAATTTTGATTCCCATCTACTAACCACCAAAAATGGGATTCATTCCCATTCCAA
Source organism: Boesenbergia rotunda (assembly GCA_024364735.1). Taxonomy (NCBI): domain Eukaryota; kingdom Viridiplantae; phylum Streptophyta; class Magnoliopsida; order Zingiberales; family Zingiberaceae; genus Boesenbergia; species Boesenbergia rotunda. The sequence goes on from JAGFNQ010006470.1 coordinate 262,107, forward strand.
CCTTTTAAACCCGCCTACCAAGAGATCCCTTTTTCACTCCCCAATCTTGATCCTCTCTTCGTTGACTCGTTGACGCCCTTCCCCTCTCTTGATCTCCTTCATATCTCTCTCTCGTGCCATCGCTAGGCGATCACCGTGCTGCGTCGACCCATCGCCGGTCTCCCTTCGCGTGAGGCCGGATCAGCAACGATGCAGCTGTCGACCCTATGAGATGTTGCCGGATTGCCCTCCCTTCTGTCTAATACATCGTCGACCATCTCCCACGCCTCGTGGTCAAGACAACAACGCCCATGATCGTGTGAGAGTCGCCGCCTGCTTTCCTTCCTTCTAATTGCTGCCCAGGCCTTTCTCTTCGTTCCACCGCCGCCTCTTGCTCCCGATTGCTGTGATCCTGAGCAAGTAACTAAGCTCTTCTTATTTCGATTTCTGCCTCTTCATTGTTGGCACAGATCTACCCCTCTGCCACATGGACTGTCGCCGCTGTGGATAGCCATATGGGACGATCAAAGGGTAATTATTTCTTTACCTAGGTCTTTGTTGATCTACCTCACTTCTGATTTGATGCTAGAATCTGCATATGCCTATTTAGTTTGGGGGTTGATTTAATGGAGTTGAGTATATAGATGGTTGGAGCTTCAGAATTGTAATGGAAGATGGTGGGTGTTGAGATTTGTTGGTTCGTCGACCTTTGTTATGATCATATTATGAATTTACATAGGAAATCTTAATGTTGTAGTTGTTGATTATGATGAAGATGCTGATGTTTCAGATTCTACTATAGTTGCTGAGGATGCACGTTAGAGTGTTAGAGTTATTATTCTAGAGAGCATGGATGATGATGTTGATGAGCTAAGACCTATTGGAGTGATGGATAGCTGGCAGCCACCAGACTAGACACTCCTATTTGTATTGATGCCTCTGATATTTCTACTGAAGAAGGCCTTGAGTTCTTGTGCAATAGTCCAGCTCCCAGGTTGGATATTGTGAATAAATCGCCTTCGACTACCAGAGAGTATCTTTGAGGAGGCGACAATGGAGGGAGTTGTACTTGACTATATCGATGACATGAAGAAGACATTCACCTCCATTTGGATTATTCTCCTTCTGGCATGGATATTATTTCTGAACCGCTTTTAGCCACCAGGATTCAGGGGAGTTTTCATTTTCCATTCCTATTTCTTTATCTTTTTCTTTATATATATATATGTTCTTTACTTTAGTTGGATTAGTTGTCTTGTTTAGTTGTCTCTCTTTTCTTGTCGAGTTTTAATTTTGTTGGATTTAAATAAATACCCTATGGATTCTTATATCTTTTTGGAAGTTGTGAAAGTTAGTTAAATTTGATTGTTCAATTTTTAAGATAGTGTAGATATGATTGACTTTAGTGATTGCATTTTGTTGCTAGTGTGGTGATGGAATGTATTTTGATAGACTAAGCTTGATCATTTTATACGTAATGAGGATTTTAGCCATTCTTATTTTTCTACCTCATTATGTGTGGTTTACACTCATGATGGACAATACTTTTGGACTTGTTTTGCTCCTTCTTGAGACCATATTTAGCATAAGTAGCTTGATTATGATGAAGGCTATCATGTTTATTTTCCCCCGTGCTTTTGATACATGCTTTGTTGGTTACATCCTTATTTATCCTCAGTTGTTTCCATCTCTTATTACCCTTATCTTATGTGACTTGTCTTTCTATTCTTGTGATGCTTGGGACATTGGGTTATTATCTTGTTAAGTTTTTATGGGGTTGAGTAGCCCGTGGCGGACACGCGGGATGAAGAAACTACGTGGCAAAATGTTACGAGTTTGAGCGACTCTCCTTTCAGAGCTATCAGGGACCCCCTCGGGAAACACGCCCTGAAAGATCAGATCCGAAAACCCCTCCCGGGAGCACCCCAAGAAGTCGGGTCTCGAGATCACCTCGGGGAAGTAGAGCGTCCGCGATCGCCCAAGCCAAAAGACCCCGAGATCACCTCGGGGAAGCAGAGCCCAAGCTGTCTTCGACCTTAAGCAACGATCCCCCTTCCATCGCGGATTTACGGATAAGCATCCCTGTTATCACGAAGTTATCATGACCCATGAATATCGCAACGGGTCGAAACACGTAATGATGACGTGGACCGTTTCAAAGGCTATCCAGTAACCGTCAAAGGGGGGGACATTACATAGATCATAGGGACGCGCCAAGGCAGCTGCTACAGGTATAAAAGGTAGCCCAACCCCTCCGGTAAATGGGTACGCACTCTCTACTACTTACACATTTTTCTTCCTTCTATCCTTCTCCATCGAGGCACTGACTTGAGCGTCGAAGTGGGCTCCGCTGGACAACCTCCAGTGTGTTCCCCTAATGCTCGTGTTGATCTCGCAGGGCGCAGAGTTCCTCCCCTCCCGTCTGTTAGTGATATAAGAGAAGTGTCCTAAGGCAATCGCCTTATGATTGTAATCATTTATTTTAATAAATGAATATTCACTATTTGAGTATACATGTTTGTGTATTTGATTGAGATCTTAAACTCATTTACTGAATGTCCGCAATACAATTCACAGCATGAGAGAATTTTGTGATGAATTCACAACTAGTGATTATCTCTACATGTGCAATTGTGAAGTATTGAAATTGTCCCTAGTCGATGAATTGACAAATACGGACACTATCAATTCTGTTGAGACTAGCATGGGTTATTCTCTAATCAGCTGATTCTCACTGGCTGGTGACATTGAGATGTCCGGAGATAAACATGAATGCTAGTTAAGGGAACTAGTTCATTGGAGTGACTGGCAGTAAAACTTCATATGGTAGTTTATATATAGACATGTCAGTGAAGTTCTTACTGCAGCTTAAGTGCGATGTTCCTTTGACTTGCGATGTTCAAGTCATCTTGGTCATGGAGACTTATACTTTGACATCTTAAGCAAGCATCTCTAAGGAGGTGTGGACCCAGGATGATTAGGTATAAGCCGAAGTGCCCGAAGATGTTTGAACAGCCTACAAAGGATTCACCACTCCTTGCGAGGAGATGTATACCCGAGGCCTATCGTCGGATTGTTACTCGGAGCCTCTGGCCAGAGCATGACATGTTCAGAGTATGAATCTCTTAAATACATGAGAGTAATTAGAATCCGTAAGACGAGAAAACGTTACTTGGGCTAGGTGTGACGTAGTCAGCCTAGTGGGGACTGACACATATAGACCATGTCCTGAACCAAGTGGGTATAAGATGGTGAAAGGAATGGGGCACGATTCATTAAAGCTGCTGAAGGGTTTCAGAATTGTTTTTGAGGTTAACCATTGATCTTTCGATTAATTAGGGATCATGATGTACTACTAGGTGCCACTCATGATCGTTCTATAATTGGTTAATTATAGACGGCCAAAATAAATCGAAAGCCTATTTAGTCACACGCACTATGAGTAATCCGAGGGATTTAAAACAAGTTGAAAATTGGATTTTCCAATCAAGAGAGATTAGGTTTGGTTGAGCCAAACGATAAGTCGAATCTGAATTTTTCAGAGACGCATCGGAAGCGTAAAATGGCTAAGTCTTTTGAAGACTTAATAGATGAATTAAATGAGTTTAATTCATTGGGGCGTGGCTTGGATGGGCCGGCCAAAGAGGGTCTCCACCCTCTTTGCTTGGCCGGCCACAACAAAGGGAGAGAGAACCAAATTGTTTAGTTCAATTTATAAAATAAACCAAGTGTGGTTTGTTTTATAAAATTATGGATGATATAAATTTTTATATAATAAACCGAGGTTTGGTTTATTTTTCATGGAAATTAAAATGAACCATGGATTGATTTATTTTATTTTATAAAATCAATCATGGATTGATTTACCATGATAAAGAAATTTATATATAAAGAAATTTATTTTTCATGGAAATTAAAATGAACCATGGATTAGTTTATTTTATTTTATAAAATCAATCATGGATTGATTTTCCATGATAAGAAAATTTATATGATAAATTTCTTATGAAAATTTATTCCATAAGAAAAAGGAGACTTGGCGGTTGAGAGGCCACTATATAAAGGACCCAAGGCAAGGCTTGGAAATCAATCCAAGAGATCAAGGCTTAAGCTCTCTCCCTCTCCTTCTCTCCGCCCCTCTCCCTTCTCTTGTGCCGCCGGCCAAAAGAAGGGTCCCTGCTGCCGTGAGCTACTGCCACCACCGGCCTCCTTCTCCGACGTCCAAGCTCCGGCGACCAACCACCTCCGGCCACCAAGCTGCTGCCGCAAGGAGAAGAAGTGGGCGCAACTCCTTCCTTCTTTCCGGAATCTTGATTCCATTCTTCGCTTGGTGGTTAGTCTTCCAACTTCTCTCTTGATATTCTTGTCATGTCTTTAGAGGATCTAGTAGTTTTCGTTGACACGAGACTCGTGGCTTTGCGAAGTCATCCCGAAGAAAACTCGGCGTAGACGCGAATAGAGGCGGAGCTTCCAAGGGACGCTTACGGTTGGATCTCATCCCTTCCTTCGAGTTACGCGAGGTAATACGTAAATTAGTCTACGTTTCTGCAAAATTTTAAATATATGATCATGTCTACACAAGATAAGGTTGCATGCTTAGACGTGTGGTTAAATAATTTAAGAAATTATTTATGCTAAACCTTCCGCTGCACGTAATTAATTTTAAAATTACGAACCCGCATCCATGTCAACATGCACCCGGTCCCAACACCGTCAGCATCCATGCAGGCTGAACCTCGATGACTGGCCATCGACGTCGATTCCTTCCGGAACAAGTTTGGCGTCGTCTGTGGGAATCCAGGAAAGCACTAGAAAGAGCACCAATGGCAGGACCGGAGGGACAAGCCATTGTCATGACGAGGGAGGAATTGAACTGCTTGGTGGCCAACGCCATCAAAGAAGCGCTTTGAGTAATACTAAGTTGAACAAGCAGCCTCACAGCAAGAGGCTCCTGCGCGGGAGGAGATCCCTAGAGTCTCCATCTCGCACTCGCGGAGATCCGTCACACCATTGGGACGACGGGACGGAGTAGCCCCAGTTCCCCAAAAAGACTCTCCCGGAGATATCGAGAAGGCCTACTCGGTAGCCTCCAGTGCGCAAAGGTACGAAGAAGGACATGGGAAAAGGGAGGAACCTATGGTCTCCCACAAGGTTCCTTCTACTCCCTTCTCATCTGAGATTGTGGAAAACCCCATGCCGAAGTAGTTCTGTGGGCCTGGGATTGTAGGGGTGTAAAAAATCAACACGACCCGACGACCAAACCCGAATCGACCCGAAAAAAATCGGGTTCGGGTTGAAAAATTTCGGGTTCGGGTCGGGTTCGGGTTGGGGGGTTTCGGGTTGAAAAATTTCGGGTTGGGTTCGGGTCGGGTTCGGGTTGACCCGAATTTAATATTTTATGGATTTTTTGGGGTTAAATCAAATTTTATTTTGAAAATTAAGATATTTTTATGTATATTAATATCAATATAGTATGATCATGATGAAGTATTGAGATAAAAGTGAAGAATTATAGGGAAAATGGCGAAAAAAGACGTTTTGAATCGATTTTTTCGGGTTATTCGGGTCGGGTCGGGTTGGTCGGGTTGGTCGGGTTCGGGTTCGGGTTTGGGGGTTTCGGGTTGAAATCGGGTTCGGGTCGGGTTCGGGTTGGGAGTTAAAAAAAAAAATTTCCCAACCCGACCCGAACTCGACCCGACCCACCCGAATTGACACCCCTATGGGATCGCCAATTATGATGGGAAGACGGATCCGGAAGATCACGTCTGTAAGTTTGAGAATGTGGCGCTCCTGCACCAGTATACTGATGGTGTAAAGTGTCGGGTGTTCCTAAACACCCTGTCTGGAGCAGTCCAACGATGGTTCCAGAGGCTGTCACAAGGTTCCATCAACTCCTTTGCGGAGTTTAGAACCGCCTTCCTCCACCACTTCACCAGCAGCCGCCGTTATAAGAAGACGACACTCAATCTGTTCGCCCTCAAGCAGAAAGCGAAGGAGTCACTTAAGGAGTACATCCAGCGGTTCAACAGGGCGGCGCAAGACGTGCCCAGTGCAACGTCAGAAATCCTCGTTAGCACTTGCATCCAAGGGCTCACGGAAGGGGATTTCTTCCGATCCCTAATGAAGAAGCCCCCGCCCCCCTCAGCTTCAATGATCTACTGGGGTGTTCTGTCAAGTACGTCAACGTGGAGGAGGTACAATATGCCCGCCGCAAGGAACCAGCCGGAGTCCTCCCTCCAACTGTTCCTCGGTCTAAAAGGAGGGAGCCCCCAGCTCCAACTCGAGGAAAAGACCTTCACCTCGTGAAGGACCAGTGGGCGGGCCAGTGCCGAAGTACTGCGATCCTGAAATGCAGCGTCAGGTGCTGCAAGCTCCTTCATGGTTCTCTGGTGGTCTGCCATGTCTCTGCCTGAGTGAGTAAAAATAGTCTGAATGGGAGGAATATCTGTAGTCTCTGAAAGAATGGCCTGGCTCCTCCTGGCTCTGAAAGTCCTCTCAATCTCAGGGTCGAAATCTTCTAATTCAGCACCTAAAGACCTGGTCATAAAATCACACAAATCGCAATAAAAGTGGATAAAGAGATAAAACTAATAGAATCAAATCAAAAGATATAGCAATAAGCACAAAAATAAATCAAGAATGATATGAAATAAATGCACAAGCAGAAATCAAACAAATCAACTAGTATTTTTTTTCCCCGGCAACAGCGCCAAAAATTTGACGGACCCAAACTATGTGTCACGAATGTGGGTCTCAAATTTAGAATTTATAAATAAAAAGCTGGAAACCCTTTTTGCAATCAAGAACAAAAGCGTAGTAAAGGGGCCACAGGTCGTATTTTTCTCGGGGCTAGTTGACGTTGTTTGATTCACGCTTGTATTTAGGTGTCGTTTGTGTTTTTGGGTTTCAAATAAGTAATTGGGTTTTGGGTTGTAAATTTGGAAATGAAACACAAGAAAACGAAAGGAACTCAACTTATGAACTAAGAGAGCGATAGCAAGTAATAACTCAATCAAAGGGAAATCGAATAATCCGTAAAGCAGCACTAACTGATTTCAAACTCCAAAACACACTAAAAATTATAGCTAACTTGATACCAAACAATGCCAAGGCTTCTATTGACACAAAGTGCAGAAATTCATCCAATTTGGCACACAAACAAGGAAAGTCTAGGTGCTGAAAATAAGGCTAATTGCAACCCTATAAACTGATGTAAAACAAATGGAATTGAAACAAGCAAATCAATTTCATTACTCTGAATCCATTACTGCAGAAACAAGGGAATGCTGACAAAGAATCCTGATCTCAATTGATACACAGGAAGCACAATGGAAACGCAGGAAACACAATTGAAAAGCAAGGGTGCAGTGGCAAATTGATGAGCTGAAACTGACTATTACAATTTGCTACGCAGGACAAAATCGAACTGATACCAAATTGAACTGATCCGCAATTGGACACAAAATTCAGTAACCTACATGGACTGAAACACAACAGACTGAAACTGGCACGCTAGCTGTGCAGGATTTGCAGAATTTGTATGCAGAATTTCAAAGCCCCAAAATGGATTCACAAGCAACAGATGCGAGCTGAATTCACTTGCGTATTGGAGTTCAAAGAAGCCTGAATGAAGCTATTGCTTAAGTGACACAAATTTCAGAAATACCAATTGAAGTAACATTGATTCACGAACTGAATTTGGCACGCAACAGACTGACAGAAAATTCTAAGCAGAATTGCAGAAATGAAATCAAGTGTGAATGCAAGCTAATCTAGTTGCAATCACTCACTACAACTGCCTATCTAACACTTGCAAACTGAGACTTAATTACAACTGAAAACAAATTCAGAAAAACTGAAACTGAAACTGATTAAATCTGATACGCAGGAACAGAGAATTGATACGCAAGCAAATCAACAGGAATTAAATTGAAATTAAAAGCGATTATCCACTAAACAAGTTCCTAAACTACTCAACTTGAAGAATCGAAACCTAGTTAAGCTAAAACATTCAGAAAACGAAATTAAGCAATCTGATTTGAATGCAGTAATGAAACAAAGTGCAGAAACGAGATTTACAACTAAATAAACGAAATTAAGCTAATCCACAATCCGATTCCTTGCTGTCACTCAAGGATGAGCTCGAATCGAGGTGGTCACGCCTTCAAAATGAAGAAATTGCTGAAGAAACGAAGAAAAACGAGGAAGAAACCAAGGCAAACGAGCTGCGGCGAGGACGCGACAGGGAAGAGCTGGGCAGAGTTTCTGATTAAATAGGAATCGATGGACGGCTGTGATTAATTTGAGAAGATCCAACGGTAGATCTTGGTCTGATTTGAGCCAAACTTTTATGATGATGATCTGGGGTCAGGATCTGCCTTGTGGTAGCTCGGATCCTCCAAATGTGCAACGGATGGTCCAGATCAACTCTATCTGTGATTGGACGCTCTAGAGCCCTCCTTGCTTGATCCAACGGTTGATCTAGCTCTGATTGGGATGAAACCTTCAGATCTTGATCATAGAGCCTGATCAACCCTAACCCTAGCTCGGATTGCTTCAGATCGTCCCGGAAGGCTCAGATCTAGCTGCTCTTGAATCGGACGGCCCGGATTAATCGTAGGCTTGATAATTCGATCCGGTTCACATCCGACTCAGGTTTGACCCAATATGCCCTAGGTCCAGGATCCTTTCATGCCTACAAAAATATATCAGAAAATTAGTGGTCAAATAATCCAAAAATTATGTAATTTTGCAATTAAGTCCAAAATAAGATAAAGTTCCAAAACCTAGGGTAAAATCATAATTAAGCAATAAAAACATGGGTCAAACATGGATTTTAGCAATTAAAATAATCAATAAAATGGTGCTTATCAGCCGGCACCCCGAAGATCTCTCTCCTTAGAAAGAGATCCCCAAAAGGGCAAGGCCCCTATGCGTGGCCCACCCTCGGGGCATGTTGGAGTAATCTCCGGGGCACCAACCGGAGGAGATTTCTACTGGGCAAGGAAGTCTCATACCCGGCGGTTGGAAAACTACTCCATTGGGATGAGCCGGAGTCAGGAGCACGACCCTATAATTTCTTTCGGTCCAACAGACTTGGAAAAGGTGGAAGCTCTCCATGAAGATGTCATAGTAATCATAGCTCGTATCGCCAAATACGAGGTTAAGCGTATCTTTGTGGACACAGGAAGTTCCATGAACATCCTGTACAAGGCAGCTCTGGACCATATGCAGATCGATGAGGATGAGCTACTCCTGGTCTTGACCCCACTGTTTGGCTTTGCGGGGTATCAAGTACAGCCGATAGGGAAAATATCCTTTTCGCTCTCATTGGGTAGCGACGCGCTGGAGAGGACCAGGACGACGCCTTTCTTGATTGTGGACGCTCCCTCCTCCTACAACGCCATCTTGGGTCACCCGGCTCTCAGTGTCTTCCAGGCGGTGGTCTCTGTCTACCACCAGAAGATAAAATCCCCCTTAGGCGACCGAGTGGTTGAAGTCAGAGGGGACTAGCTGGTGTCTCGGCGATGCTACAGTGGGGAAGTCAGGTCAGAGTCCTGGAAGAACCCAAGGGCTTCAGAAGGCTAGCTGGAGGAGGCGGTCGTGCACAAGGGGAGAGGGACAAAAGGCTCGAGAGGCCCGGGCAGACCAACTATCTCTGACCCTTCAGGTCCTGGTAAGGTTTACCTTGCATATTATGTATTCACCTGTGTATCTATGCTGCCTGGCAGCGAATTCAAGTAATAAAGGAAGGTGCACTCTCCAAAATATCAGTGTACTACCGAAGAATCAAAACCCTAATACCTCGCGGTGCTACGGATGCCTGAGGTACTTAGGCTTGGTCTGGGTTGCTACGGACTCCCAATCATGGATAAAAACCCTAATGCCTCGCGGTGTTGCGGATGTCTGGGGTACTTAGGCTTGGTCTGGGTTGCTATGGACTCCCAACCAAGGATAAAAACCCTAATACCTCACGGTGCTGCGGATGCCCAAGGTACTTAGGCTTGGTTTGGGTTGCTACGAACTCCTAACCAAGGATAAAAACCCTAATACCTCGCGGTGCTGCGGATGTCCAAGGTACATAGGCTTGGTCTGGGTTGCTACAAACTCCCAACCAAGTGTTGGAAACGGATGGCTAGAGAGGGGGGGGGGGGTGAATATAGCCAATCTCTTTCACTTGAAACACTTGTGAGGTTTCTGCACTCAACTTATCAGTAGCACAGCGGAAGAAGCAAAAGAAAGGAAGCAGTGCAGTAAACAAAACAGAAATGAATGCAAGCAAGAACAACTACCAAAGTCGCTAACAAGAGGGTTTACAAGGTTCGGGGATAACTTGCCCCTACTCCTTGGCGTGCCCTTAAGGTGGGCGATCCCTTGATCGTTGGCAGATCAAGCCCCGGTGTTCACCAGATATAACGCAACCTCCTTCTCGGTGGAGAAACCTCTCCACAGCGTTTCAAACAAGGATATAGATTTAAGCTTAATGAAACACAGAGAAAAACTCTTACTCAGCACCTAGCAAGGATAAGAACACAGTGAGCTTATCCTGAGCTCCACCCAGCGACGATCTCACGCAAGGACTCCCTCCTTCGTGTCTTCTCACTGTTGGACTCCAAGCCCCTTGTTCTTTCCTCCCAGCACTCACGTAAGAGTTGGTTGCTTCTCGATTACGGTTGCTTGCTCAAAATGATGAAGACTTCAGGAACACAGCAAGCAAGTTGTGGAGAAATACAAGGCACAGCAAGAACTTCAGCAAGCTCAACACAGAAAAACTGTCGAACACTTCTCTGCTTCAGCCAAAGTCTTCTTCTCCTTTTTGTTTCTCCACCAAGCATCAGATGACACCATCCCTATAGCTCCCAGCTGCTCATCTGCCAACGCCAGCTACCACTGAGCTATCCCTGGACTCCCTGAGCTTCCCTCAGCCAAGCTCTAGTCTGCAGCTCGGCCGTTGCAACCTGAGATGGAAAAACGGACAAACCTGCTCCAAGGAAAGCCTCCATTGACTTCTCCTTGAGTGTTTGAATCCTCCCCTGTCACCTGCATCTTAATCAGACTGTTAGAGCAGTAAATCACACAGTAAATCAAATATCAGAAGCAAACAGCAGCGAGTCGGATACGATCAGATGCTCTGACCGCGTCTGACAGTGCAATTTGAATTAAAGTGATCGGTCACCGGACCGATCCAGGGCTTGTGGATCGATCACCAGACCGATCCACTGCTTCGCTGGGATTCCCAGCTCTCGAGGCTATACACGCCTGATCGGTCACCCGACCGATCAGAGTGAAGCCTGATCGGTCACCAGAATGATCAGAGTGAAGCCTGATCGGTCACTCAGACCGATCAGGACAGATGAACAGTGATTTTTTAATCAGATCCTAAGTCCCTGATCGGTCACCGGACCGATCCAAGGTCTGATCCGCAAGGGAACTCACTCACTATCCGCTCCCTGATCGGTCACCAGACCGATCAGGGGCAAGGCAGCAAGGAAGCAGCCTGCTTCCTGATCGGTCACCGGACCGATCAGGAGCCACACAGTAGGTTCCCAACCTCACTGTGCGCTCCCTGATCGGTCACCAGTCCGATCAGACATCGCTAGATCGGTCACCAAACCGATCCACGAAGGAGCAACGTGCCAATGTCCCTGATCGGTCACCAGACCGATCCAGGGAGTCAAACCCAGGCCTCCAAGCTAGGGTTTCATCCACCTTAGCCTTCCAAGCTAAGGATTTTTCCATCTAACTCTCCAAGTTGGAAATTTGCACCTAACCCTCCAAATTAGGACTTTTCACCTAGCCCTCCAAGCTAGGACTTTTCACCTAGCCCTCCAAGCTAGGACTTTTCACCCAACCCTTCCGAGTTAGAACATCATCCAACCTAGCCCTCCAAGCTAGGCACCTGACCCTCCAAGCCAGGACTTTTTCACCTAATCCTCCAAGATGGGAATTTGCACCTAACCCTCCAAGTTAGGACTTTTCACCTAGCCCTCCAAGCTAGGATTTTTCAGCTAGCCCTCCAAGCTAGGACTTTTCACCCACCTCTTCCGAATTAGGACTTTTCATACACCTAGCCCTCCAAGCTAGGATTTTCAACACCTAACCCTCCAGATTAGGATTTTCCAACACCTAGCCCTCCAGACTAGGATTTTCCATACCATGCCTGATCCCCGATCAGGACTTAATCATAATCAAACATCATCCACCTAAACTAAAATCGGTGTCAACACCAAAACAACAATCAGGTCCAGACTGCATCAACAATCTCCCCCTTTTTGTTGTTTGACAACCCGATTTTAAGTTTAGGGATTCTTAATCAGGTTTTCCAAATTTAGAATCATAGGGGAATCCAGATCCTCCTCCTACAACATGATCATCCTAAACTTAACCAACCACACTCTCCCCCTTTGTCGAACACGAAAAGGCTCTAGACGGGCTGTTAAGTTCAACCATACTCCCCCTCAACCCTAGGGGTATCCCAAAACAACAAGGATTTGATTGAATATTGATAAGCATATGATCACATATGGCAAAAAGATATAGGCATGGCAAAACAGGCATATGTATCATATGAGTATGGTAGCATAAGCATGAACATAGCTATGGATCAAAAACGCAGATAATATAGCATAGCATCAACAAGAAGCATATCATCATGGGATAAAACATGCATCAAGGTTATAAAGAGCAGGTCATAAAATATCCTAAGCAATAACACGATGCAAGTCACAGGCATCTAAATCCAGAGACGTATGGCACAAGGCCACACTAAGCAAGTTAAGGGGCATACACAGCCCAACAGTCAAACAGACCAAACACGGTCAAGTACACAAATCATGAGAAAAAACAGTAAACACCCAAGCTCAAACATCAGTGGGGGGGTCCTCATCGTGCACGAGATCGTCCATCGTGACATCAGTAGGAGTAAAGGACCCTGGTGCAGTACTCGATGAAGGTGCACCTCCTGGAAATGTGTGGCTGCGCCACTCATCATACCATGTCTGCTGGAGGGTACGGGTCCCCGAGACCTCAGTCTTGATCCTGGTCAGTCGGCAATCAAGGGAGCGAAATCCTGACCAAAACTCCTCGCGATCTGTCGCCCTCAACTGAACAAACTCCTGTAGCGTCTGATCCAGCTCTGAGATCTGCCAGCGCAGATCTGAATCCGGCTCGTCGTAGTCATCATCATCAGCAGCGGCGGCTGGCGCCTGAACCTGTGGACCTCCCCTTGGTAACTCACCAAGAACCCTCCATCATTCCAAAC
>JAGFNQ010006470.1:278653-330242 GCA_024364735.1 Boesenbergia rotunda
TAGTCGGAATCCGTATAGCCAATTAAATCAAATGATTCGGTACGGGGGTACCATAGACCGACTCCAATTGTGCCCTTGAGATATCTCAAAATTCGCTTAACAGCGATTAGTGAGATTCCTTGGCACAAACTTGATACCTAGCGCACATACCACAGCAAATAGTATATCAGGTCGACTAGCTGTAAGGTATAGCAAACTGCCTATCATGCTTCGATATTGAGTTAAATCAACGGGTTTACCACTCTCATCATTGTCTAATCTTGTGTTTGTAGCCATAGGAGTGGTTACCACTTTTGAATCACTCATATTGAATTTTCGAAGCATTTCTTATGTATACTTTGATTGGTGCACATGGATACCATCGCGAGTTTGCTTGATTTCAAGTCCAAGGAAGAAAGTCAATTCTCCCACTAGACTCATTTCAAATTCACTCTCCATGTGTCCAATGAACTCATTTAAATAGCCCTTATTATTTGAGCCACAAATTATGTCATCGACATATACTTGGGCTACAAAAATATTGTCACCATCTCTTCGTAGAAATAGCGTAGGGTCTATTTGGCCTCTAACGAAGCCCTTCTCAATTAAGAATGTCGACAACCGCTCATACCAAGCTCGGGGTGCTTGTTTAAGGCCATAAAATAAAGTGCCTTTTTGAGCTTGAACACGTGGTTTAGAAATTCGGAACTCTCAAACCCCGGAGGTTGTTCGACGTAGACCTCTTCTCTAATCAAACCATTTAGAAAGGCCGATTTGACATCCATTTGGTATAGCTTGAAGCCACGATGTGCTGCAAATGCAAGCATCAATCGGATGGATTCTAATCGTGCCACGGGAGCATAGGTCTCATCATAATCAAGGCCTTCAACTTGACTGTAGCCCTTGGCTACCAAGCGTGCCTTGTTTCTAATGATTTCTCCCTTATGGTTTAATTTGTTTTGAAGACCCATTTGGTTCCAATGATGGTGGTCTTCTTAGGTCTAGGGACTAAGTCCCAAACTTGACTCCTCTCAAATTGACCTAGCTCATCTTGCATTGCAATGATCCAATCGGGATCATTTAATGCTTCATCAATTTTTCTAGGTTCAATTTCTGAAATTAGGGCAACTTCATTAGCCTCATTCCGAAAGAATGATCTAGTTCTAACCCCATGATGGATGTCTCCAACAATTTGGTCTTGGGGATGACTAGAGGCTAATCTAGTTTGCCTAGGAGTTGGTGGTACTTCTTGAATGGGTTCACTAGACACAAGTTCAGCCTCAGGATCCGGCTGATCAATGGGTTGTCTAGGTTCACCGTCATCAGACTCATCACCATCAACAACACTTGGAGTTTCTTTCAAACTTAGTCTCCTAAGTTCGAGTTGAACTCCTTCTACATTTCCTGATTGGTCACTTGATTTTGGAATTTCTTCAAAAACCACATCAGAAGACTCTTCAACTAATCTAGATTTCTTGTTGTAGACTCGGTAGGCTTACTAACGAGGGAGTACCCGACTAGTATCCCTTCATCAGCCTTTGCCGTGAACTTCCCAAGGTGGTCCTTGGTGTTTAGCATAAACACCTTACAACCAAACACCCTAAGGTGTTTAACCGTAGGTGGTTTCCCAAACCAAAGTTCATGGGGAGTCTTTCCTAAAAACCTATGGCTGAGGACTCTGTTTTGCACATAGCAAGCTGTATTTACAGCTTCGGCCCATAAGTAACTCGGTAGTGAGTACTCATTGAGCATGCTTCGTGCAGCCTCTTGTAGAACACGGTTCTTCCTCTCTACAACACCATTTTGTTGTGGTGTTCTAGGAGTAGAGAACTCATTCTTATAACCTCTATCTTGACAAAATTCTAAAAACCTTTGGTTTTGAAATTCACCTCCATGATCACTTCTAATTGTCTTAATTGTTAATGATTTTTCATTTTCAACTCTTCTACAAAAAGAAATGAAAATATCTAAGGTTTGGTCCTTATATTTTAAAAAGTAAGTCCATGTATACCTAGTAAAATCATCAATGATAACAAAGCAATATCTACTTCCATTCAATGATATGATAGTACTACAATCAAATAAATCCATGTGAAGTAAATCTAATGCACTGGAAGTACTTACAGCGCTTTTACCTTTATGTGCAGATTTTGTTTGCTTACCCATTCGACATGCATCACAAAGTTTATCTTTCTCATACTTGATGCTTGGTAAGCCACGGACTAGTCCCTTGTTGGCCAACTTTCGGATGTTCTTCATGTTCACATGTGCTAGCCTCCGGTGCCAAAGGGTGGACTCTTCTTCTTTTGACATGAAACACTTAGCAAAAGCATTAGTAGCACTTTTAAATGAAACTTGATAAATATTGTCTACTCTTGCTCCTACTAGTACCGTGTCCAAGGTGTCATGTTGTCTAACTATACATTGACTTGGTTGGAAGTCAATTGTGTAACCCGTGTCACACAATTGACTAACACTTAGGAGATTAAATTTCATCCCCTTGACTAGAAGGACATTTGAAATTCTAAGACATTCGGATATTTGAATGTCTCCTATCCCTATGACCTTAAGACTACCATTGTTACCAAATGATACATTACCTCTACTTTTCTTGTGAAGTGTGGTAAACAATGATCTATCCCCGGTCATGTGTTTGGAGCATCCACTATCAATGAACCAAGTTGATAGATGCTCCCCCTCAATCATAACCTACACAATTCGAAAAATAGAAGTTTTAGGTACCCAAACCTTGGGACCTAAAGCATCAACTAAACATGACTTAGGCACCCATGCCTTGACAACTTTCTTTTGAATCTTGGGTGTTCTAGATTGTCTCATGTCAGTCTTAGACATGAGAGACACAAATGACGGTTCCTTAGGGCGGTAACCAATACCGGCCCTATTGTAAACTGCCCTTTGGGCATTTAGGATCATATCTAGGGTCTTAGAGCTAGTTGAGAACTTCTCAAGAATATTCTTGAGCTTCTCAACTTCACTCTTCAATGATTGGTTTTCCTCTATTAGCAATTCATCATGCAAATTATTGACTTCCTCAACCTTAGAGGATTTCAACTTTTCAATCTCACGTTTCAATGATTTAATTTCATCTTCTAGCAACTCAACATGCAAATCATCAATGTTATCATCCCTAGATACTTTCACTTGATCAATTTCTAATTGCAATGCTTTAACCTTATTCTTTGATTTCTTAAGCATACTAGTTAAACATGCAATTGTTCTATAACACTTTTCAAGCTCGGGAGAAGTTACCTCTTCATCATCCAAAGATGATGAAGCCGCGTTTGAGGAGCTTGAAGATTCATCACTGCTCTCCTCTCCAAGAGCCATGAGTGTCACTTGCCTTGTGCTCTTCTCCTCCTTCTCTTCATCGAATGAGCTTGAGGATGACTCATCCCAAGTGGCCTTCAAGGCCTTCTTCTTCTTCTTGGATTTCTCTTCTTTTCTTTTGGATTTCTCTTCCTTCTTCTTCAATTTCGGACATTCATTCTTAAAATGCCCTTTTCTACCACACTCAAAACAAGATGCATTAGTCTGATCAAGTTTAGATTCACTAGAGTTACCTCTACTCTTGAAACGTCGATTCCTTCGCATCATCCTTCGCACGAAGTTCGCCATTTCAGATGAAGAGGAGCCGCTGTCATCTTCTTCGGAATAGGACTCGGATTCGGAAGAGGATGAAGACGAAGAGACCTCCTTCTCCTTCTTCTTCTCCTTCTTCTTCTTGTTTGACCGGTCACCTGCAACTAAGCAATCCTCTTCTCCTTGGGGCCTTTGTTAGCCATTTCATGCAATTCCATCTCACAAAATAAATCATCTAACTTTACAATGGAAAGATCCTTGGAAACTTTGTAGGCATCCACCATGGATGACCACAAAGCATTCCTTGGAAAGGCTTTCAAGACATACCTCACAAGGTCGCGATTCTCGACCTTTTCATCAATTGAATGAAGCTCATTGAGAACTTCCTTGAACCGGCTATGAAGCTCACTTACTGACTCATTCTCCTTCATGGAGAGATTTTGAAGTTGATTGAGGAACAAGTCCCTCTTTGCGATTCTAGAGTCTCGGGGGCCTTCGTGAAGCTCAATGAGTTTGTTCCACAAGTCCTTTGTATTTGTGAAAGGACCAACCTTGATGAGTTGGTCATTGTTCATGCCACATTGTAGAGTGACAACCGCCTTCGCGTCGGGTTCACTCTTCCGAGTTTGTTCAGCAGTCCACCTCCACGACTCAAGCTCTTTGCCTTCATCATCCTTAGGAGGGGTGAATCTCTCCTTCACCGCGAACCAAGTGTGGATATCCATCTTCAAATAGTATTCCATCTTTGATCTCCAATATTGAAAGTCGGCGCCATCAAAGAATGGAGGTCGGGTGGTGGAGAAGCCTTCTCTCAACGCCATCTTGTTGACAACTCTCGGATGTTAAGCCGTAAATAGAGCTCCTTGCTCTGATACCACTTGTTGGAAACGGATGGCTAGAGGGGGGGTGAATATAGCCAATCTCTTTCACTTGAAACACTTGTGAGGTTTATGCACTCAACTTATCAGTAGCATAGCGGAAGAAGCAAAAGAAAGGAAGCAGTGCAGTAAACAAAACAGAAATGAAACCAAGCAAGAACAACTACCAAAGTCGCTAACAAGAGGGTTTACAAGGTTCGGGGATAACTTGCCCCTACTCCTTGGCGTGCCCTTAAGGTGGGCGATCCCTTGATCGTCGACAGATCAAGCCTCGGTGTTCACCGGATATAACGCAACCTCCTTCTCGGTGGAGAAACCTCTCCACAGCGTTTCAAACAAGGATATAGATTTAAGCTTAATGAAACACAGAGAAAAACTCTTACTCAGCACCTAGCAAGGATAAGAACACAGCGAGCTTATCCTGAGCTCCACCCAGCGATGATCTCACGCAAGGACTCCCTCCTTCGTGTCTTCTCACTGTTGGACTCCAAGCCCCTTGTTCTTTCCTCCCAGTACTCACGTAAGAGTTGGTTGCTTCACGATTGCGGTTGCTTGCTCAAAATGATGAAGACTTCACGAACACAGCAAGCAAGTTGTGGAGAAACACAAGGCGCAGCAAGAACTTCAGCAAGCTCAACACAGAAAAACTGTCGAACACTTCTCTGCTTCAGCCGAAGTCTTCTTCTCCTTTTTGTTTCTCCACCAAGCATCAGATGACACCATCCCTGCAGCTCCCAGCTGCTCATCTGCCAACGCCAGCTACCACTGAGCTATCCCTGGACTCCCTGAGTTTCCCTCAGCCAAGCTCCAGTCTCAGCTCCAGTCTGCAGCTCGGCCGTTGCAACCTGAGATGGAAAAACGGATAAACTTGCTCCAAGGAAAGCCTCCATTGACTTCTCCTTGAGTGTTTGAATCCTCCCCTGTCACCTGCAGCTTAATCAGACTGTTAGAGAAATAAATCACACAGTAAATCAAATATCAGAAGCAAACAACAGTGAATCGGATACGATCAGACGCTCTGACCGCGTCTGATAGTGCAATTTGAATTAAAGTGATCGGTCACCGGACCGATCTAGGGCTTATGGATCCCTAGATCGGTCACCAGACCGATCCACTGCTTCGTCGGGATTCCCAGCTCTCGCGGCTATACACGCCTGATCGGTCACCCGACCGATCAGAGTGAAGCCTGATTGGTCACCAGACCGATCAGAGTGAAGCCTGATTGGTCACTCAGACCGATCAGGACAGATGAACAGTGATTTTTTAATCAGATCCTAAGTCCCTGATCGGTAACCGGATTGATCCAGGGTCTGATCCGCAAGGGAACTCACTCACTATCCGCTCCCTGATCGATCACCAGACCGATCAGGGGCAAGGCAGCAAGGAAGCAGTCTGCTCCCTGATCGGTCACCGGACCGATCAGGAGCCACACAGTAGGTTCCCAACCTCACTGTGCGCTCCCTGATCGGTCACCAATCTGATCAGACATCGCTGGATCGGTCACCAGACCGATCCACGAAGGAGAAACGTGCCAATGTCCCTGATCGGTCACCAGACCGATCCAGGGAGTCAAACCCAGGCCTGCAAGCTAGGGTTTCATCCACCTTAACCCTCCAAGCTAAGGATTTTTCCATCTAACTCTCCAAGTTGGGAATTTGCACCTAACCCTCCAAGTTAGGACTTTTCACCTAGCCCTCCAAGCTAGGACTTTTCACCTAGCCCTCCAAGCTAGGACTTTTCACCCAACCCTTCCGAATTAGAACATCATCCAACCTAGCCCTCCAAGCGAGGCACCTGACCCTCCAAGCCAGGGCTTTTTCACCTAATCCTCCAAGATGGGAATTTGCACCTAACCCTCAAAGTTAGGACTTTTCACCTAGCCCTCCAAGCTAGGACTTTTCACCTAGCCCCTCCAAGCTAGGACTTTTCACCCACCTCTTCCGAATTAGGACTTTTCATACACCTATCCCTCCAAGCTAGGATTTTCAACACCTAACCCTCCAGATTAGGATTTTCCAACACCTAGCCCTCCAGACTAGGATTTTCCATACCATGTCTGATCCCCGATCAGGACATAATCATAATCAAACATCATCCACCTAAACTAAAATTGGTGTCAACACCAAAACAACAATCAGGGCCAGATTGCATCAACACCAAGGATAAAAACCCTAATACCTCGCTATGTTGCGGATGCCCGAGGTACTTAGGCTTGGTTTGGGTTGTTACAGACTCCCAACCAAGGATAAAAATCCTAATGCCTTGCGGTGCTGCGGATGCCCGGGGTACTTAGCTTGGTCTGGGTTGCTACGGACTCCCAACCAAGGATAAAAACCATAATACCTCGTGGTGCTGTGGATGCCCTAGGTACTTAGGCTTGGTCTGGGTTACTAGGACTCCCAACCAAGGATAAAAACCCTAATACCTCACAGTGTTCAAATGCCCAAGGTACTTAGGCTTGGTCTGGGTTGCTACGGACTCCCAACCAAGAATAAAAACCCTAATACCTCGTGGTACTACGGATGCCCGGGATACTTAGGCTTTGTCTGGGTTGCTACGGACTCCCAACCAAGAATAAAAACCCTAATACCTCGTGGTGCTACGGATGCCCAGGGTACTTGGGCTTAGTTTAGGTTGCTACGGACTCCCAACCAAGAATAAAAACCCTAATATCTCATGGTGTTGCGGATGCCCGAGGTACTTAGGCTTGGTCTGGGTTGCTACGAACTCCTAACGAAGAATAAAAACCCTAATACCTCGCGGTGCTGCGGATGCCCGGGGTACTTAGGCTTGGTCTGGGTTGTTACGGACTCCCAACCAAGGATAAAAATCCTAATACCTCATGGTGCTGCGGATGGCCGGGGTACTTAGTCTTGGTCTGGGTTGCTATAGACTCCCAACCAAGGATTAAAAACCCTAATACCTCGTGGTGCTGCGGATGGCCGGGGTACTTAGGCTTGGTTTGGGTTGCTATGGACTCCCAACCAAGAATAAAAATCCTAATATCTCATGGTGCTGCGGATGCTCGAGTTGCTGAGACTTGGTCTGGGTTGTTACGGACTCCCAACCAAGAATAAAAACCCTAATATCTCGCGGTGCTGCGGATGCCTGAGGTACTTAGGCTTGGTCTGGGTTGTTACGGACTCCCAACCAAGAATAAAAACTCTAATACCTCGTGGTGCTGCAGATGCCCAGGGTACTTAGGCTTGGTATGGGTTGCTAGGACTCCCAACCAAGGATAAAAACCCTAATGCCTCGCGGTGCTGCGGATGCCCGAGGTACTTAGGCTTGGTCTGGGGGCTACGAACTCCTATCCAAGAACGAAATCCTTAATACCTCGCGGTGCTGCGGATGCCTGGGGTACTTAGGCTGGACACTCGACCAAGTAGTCGAGACTCTGGTCTGGGACAAGTTGCACAGCGAAGGTAAGGGTTAACATGATCTACCCGACAAAAGGGGAATAAGCGAGACATTAAAGCATTCATACAGGCATACACACACCAAAGATAACAAATATTTTCCTACATTTATATGGGGATACATTGATGTCAACATCTTAGAGAAACACCAAAGATACAATCAGAAGAACCGATAAATGGAATCATTCATCTACTCATGGTTTTCTTCGTCACTACATTATTCCCATAGAATCGTTTGGCTCGAAATCGTCCTCCAACAACCGATGAGCGGGGATCCACGCGCCTTATGGTCGAAATCCTTGAACCCTTGGCCGTAGTGGAGACCCCTCGGTCCTTCATCCGTGTAACCATTAACAAATGAGGACGCCTAAGGTAACACATGGATACCCCGACTACCTCTTCCTGCAAAGATGCATCCAACAACAAGGATGACTACAACATTAAGAAGGAAGGGGAGAGGAAGCAGTGGCTGCAACCCCTCCTCCCTGGGTGACGGTACTGCACCATCCCCGGCAAACACCATCCGATGCCCAAAACTCGGGGAAACGAGCAGTCGGAAGGGGATGGCGTTTGAAGCGGACGAACCGCTCGGGGAGGGGCAGAAGATCAACCATCAGGAGATGTCATCTCTGCTATGCTCTCCGACGGAGCACATGATCTCTTCTTGACTCCTCGGTTAATCCCGGAGTCCCATGATAATTACCATTTTATTGATAAATTTAGGCTCTCAAATCCATGTTTTGATCCACTTTTATATGCTTAAGTTTGTATTTACATTAGGTTTCATGAATTACCTCTATTTTAGCTTTTGATTCAAATCTTTGTATATTTGAGATATTTTGGGCATTTAATTTGAATCTAATTTTGTAGGCTTCAAATGATCATGGACCTAGATCAGATTGGATCAAACTTGAGTCAGAATTGGATCTGGATCAAGATGATCAAGCATCGGATTAATATGGGCCGTCCGATCAAGAAACGGCTAGATCTGAGCCATCTGTCAACTTCTGATCAATCCAAGCTCAAGATAGAGTTAATCAAGTCCATGGATCATGATCTGAAGTTTGGAGCCAAATCAGAGTCCATCTGACCGTTGAATCAAGCTCGAGAGGTCTAAGCCGTCCATTCAAAGATCAGGGCAATCTGAGCCACCCGATGTAGATTTGATCGATCTGAACTGAGGAGGAGCAGATCTTGACCCTTGATCAAGATCTAGAAGGTTTGGTTCATATCTGAAGAGATCCGACCATTGGATGGAGCAAGGAAGATCACAACCATCCAATTCTAGCTAATAAAACAGTCTTCTCCTTCCCAGATCGCGTCGTCGCCAGATCGCAGAGTAGCCAGTTTTCTTCTGTTCCTCCGTTTCTTCATCGATTTCTTCGTAGTTTTCTTCTGAGTTCGCGCGGCCAACATTAGATCCGTTTCTTCTCAAGGTTTTGGATCATTGAGGTATGATTTCTGTTTAGTTTGCTAATCAAAATTGGTTTCTGGAAAGCTTAGGTGAGGGTTTCGCCGGAGCAGCTGTTCTTGCCGATCAATCCTTGTTGAGAGTTGGTTTACGTCGTCCGGAGCTGTCGAAGCAACGCCGAGGGGTTCTCGGAAGCATTTGATGGTTTCTAAGCATCGATCGCCAGCCAGCTAATCGAGGAGGAAGAGATCAGGGACTGATTTCAGCCACTGATCGGTGTCTGTGATCAGACAGAGGTATCACTGATCGGTCTCCCATCTGATCAGTTTAGCTCCTGATCGATTCCTAGTCCAATCAGCATAGGTCCTGATTGGTCGGCTGATCGATCAGGAGGGCCAATTTACAGCAAACTGATCCAGGGAGTGTTCCTTCACTGATCTTTGAGTTCAGAGGGTTTCTAGCTCAACCTTTGTGTGACGGCAAAGGGAAGTCTTGTTGATGAACTGATTTGGTGTTCAATTTAGGATAGTTTTGGTTTTAAACATGTATTTCTTCAATTGCTCTAGCTTGTTTCCATTACACTTCAAGTCAAGTTCTTAAGCCATGTTTTGATCTAGTTTTCATTATCTTGCAAATTGGTTCCTGCAATTAATTCCCTGCAATTAGTTCTTCAATTTCAATTCAATAGTTTGAAGTCAAATTGCTTAGTTTTTCCAATAGGATAAGAGTAGTTCTTGCAATTCTCTAATTCGCTCCATGCTTTAGCTAAGTTCATTCTATTTCATACTGTCAATTCCTTATCGCAAAAACCCCCATTTTACTAGAAAACCCAAATCATTAAACGACAACAACTTCCAAGCTTGAATTAAGCATTCATAACTAGTCCTTGGAAAAATACGACTTGAGACCCCTATACTACTCATTTTATTTTGTGAGCTAAGGGTTTTCAATTTATAAATATCGAAATTTGAGGCTCATTCGTGACACTTGCATTGACCCACATCATCCCACCTCCGCTAGAATCTTCAGCGAGACCCCGGACATCATCTCCGCTATCCTTCCTGGCAAATAGGGTGAAACATGGGGTTTCACCTCCGCTAGGCTCTTCAGCAAGAAACACTACTACGTCTCCGCTATTCTCCCCGGTGGTGTCGACAACTCCTACCGTAAACAGTGGCGGAGGAGAAGGCACTAGCATCTCGCCGCAAGGAGTCTACAAAGAGAAAGAAAACGAAATGAATGGGGAAGGTTCACCCTTCTCCCCCTCTTTATAGTGACCACTGCTTCTCTATGCATTTAATGAGTCATGGCGCGGGAATAACAACGGACGCCAATTCTGAAACGTCGCCTCGATTGGCATGCCTTCGCAGTGACTGGGAACCCGCAACTCTTTATGAGTCAACTCAAGAGATTGCATGGGATGCGGAGGCGACGGTTCAGAGGCCACCAGCATTCTCCAAAAGAGAAGAGTCGACAGGGGCCCCACAGGAGAATAAATGCAGGCCTGGTACTTGGGCTTGCGGGGTTATCTTGGGAGATCCGTACCCGGGATCTTGCTACTCTCTAAGCCCTTGACGCAAAGACAAATGCATGCACGAGATAGTAAGGTAAAGAAATACGATCATTTTAATCAAAATTGATACAGCAGGGTTAAGCTCCCTGGTAAACACATGACTCTTGGTCCTCGGGAAGGAGTTCCTTCCAAACTCAGCCGACACTCATAAACTTGGGTCCATATCTAGAGGCAGAAATTGAGACTTCTTCAGCTGATCAATGGCCCTGTGGAAGCCTTCCTTCAAGCGCTTCATCACCTGGTCAGCGATGATAGCGCCGAATTCATCCGATTCCAGGAACTTGGCTTTGAAGGCCGCCTCAGCCTCTCTAGTGCTAGAAGTCTTAGCCGCCCGATGGTCACGCGACTTAGCCTCAGCAGTCTCCTTAGCGCGCTTCAGCTGTTCCATCTCGGCAGACATTCTATCTTGCTCTGCCAGAGCCTCCCTGAGTCTGTCAGACGTGGCCCATACCTCTGATCGAGCTTGGGCCAGGTCATCCTCGAAGACAACTAGGCGGTCAGTCGCCATCAGGAGGTCGGACTCCTTCTGGCTGAGCTGCTACGCTTGATTCTGAACACACGCATTCAGCCTCTCAGTCGAGGCCGCTATAAGTCGGAGGTCGCCCAACAACTTTTTCTCTCTCATCTAAAGCTAATCCCACTCCTACGTCACCTGGAGCAGGTCCTTTGTAATGGCCACCGCCCGCTCAGAGACCAACCATCTCCGGTGTCGAGAACTATGTAGGGCAGACTCCTTGGCCATCAGAGGATTCAGCAGATGCTCCACCTTTGCCCGTAGAGCTCGGCTGACCCCCGCTTGCATAAGTCCCGGCCGATGCTCGTGGTCAGCCGCGACTTCTGCTCTCAGGGGGCGGCGGGTTAAGGCTTCAATTTGAGGCCAGGCGTACAAGCCACGACCGACCGTTAGGCAGTCGTCAGCTGCATGTCATTGCACCAAGGAATTATAAAACCTACCAGAACACATCCTATAGGGTCTCACGGAGGTTGGTCAGAGGCCCCGCAGAGACACGCACGACCTCTCCTCCTTGAGACCTCGAGAGGTCGGCCTGACCCTCAAAAATCAACGAGCCCCTGCACGGAGGAAGTAACTGGACCGCAGGAGCTTCAAGAGGCAAGCAAGAGGGGCCGGAGTCACCCTCCTCAGAGCTGGAAGTCCCCTCGGATGAGAACCCCTCAGCAGGAACCTCCTTAAACTGCACTAGGGGGAAAGATTGCATGGAAGCCTCCAATGCTGCATCCAACCTCTTTTGAAGGCGGTCGAGTTTCATCCGGTATTGGGTACGCAATACCTCCTTACCCTTCGGAGCCTCGGTCGGGTCAATTAAGGGAGAGCTAGGGGCTGGGACGCCCGCTTCCGGAACTGCGGCCTACGGAACGGGGGAATATACGAGAATGAATTCCTCACCCTCAGAAGGGGAAACATCCTCCTCAAGGACTGAAGGAAGGTGGTTGGAGCCACTTGAGCACAGCCTTTTCCATCTGAGGCCCAAGCCCTCCGGAATCAGTCTATTCTGTCGACCAATGGATTGGATTGTTAGGGGGCAGTAGGGGGGAGGACCTCTCGTTGACCCCCTCTGGGTGAACAGCAGCCGGGGGGAGGAGTCAGTGCCTCCTTGTTGGCCTCCTCCCACTTGATAAGTCAGTCTATCACCCTAGAGAACATGACTTCCTTTGCAATAGCCAGATAAGGAAACATCAGTTAGAACTAACAGACATTGATGAAAAAGACGAACATACCGAGGCTGGGGCTGATTCTGGTCACTTTGGGGCTAAGGCCCGCCCGTTACATGAGCTCCTCACTCTGCACCAGTCTTGGGCCACTGAACTCCATGCCGGAGAGTATGTTTCTAGTGCACTGGTACGCAGGACTCTGAAGAAACTCCCCTAGAAAGGGAGGAGTCGATAAAGTCTCTATCAAACAAAGAGGACTAAAGGGCAACATAGGCGGTTGGATGAAGAAAAACCTCTCCTTCCACCCTTTGTGGAAGGAAGGGAACCCTCCTAAGAACCTGTGGCCCAGATGCGCCAAAAAGCTAAAGACCCCTCGGGTGCCGATCGGGACATAGAAAGAATGAAAGAGACTAGGAGTCAGGGTGAGATCGAAGAGCTTGAGGATAATATATGCCCCCCCCCCCTTTTGAGCAAAGGCATTGAGAGTCATCTGGTGAAGGGGGATGTCAAAATAGGAGGTTACATTCATGAAGAAAGGGGGGATGGAGAAACGGAGCCCTGACTCTACCTGCCCAAGAAGAAGGTAGAAAAGCCTGCGAGAGGCTCCACTGGCGTCTGGTCTACCCTGGGGGTAATCACTGTCATCTCAGCCAGGATGCCGTAAGTCTCAATGGCCGCCTGCAAAGCCTCCGGTCTCACTCTCGAAGAGGCAGACTCGTACCACTCCGCCCGGTAACCTTCCATGATTCCTAAGGGAAAAGACAAGGCTGAGACAAACTACTTACGTTCAAAAGAATCCTTAGGGAAGAAGAGGGAGACGAGGTGCACTCAGCCGCGAAGTTAAAAGTTGACCGAACGACCTCGCCTTCCCTTCTTATACCGAGGAAGCCGCCTGCGCGAACGCAATAGGGAAGGAACACGTGGAAAGCAAGAAACCACCATATCGGGGTTGTGCCAGAGACAGTAGTCTTACGTGAGCCAGCTATAGCGGCGCACGTCAGTAAGAGGTCGTGAAGAGGGCCGTTGAAGCACGTGGCGATGGGGGATTCACGGAAGGACCTTGTCGCCATCAAAGAACGTCATGCGCCATTATAACGGAGGGACAGGTATCATGACGGTACCTCGAAAGTCATAGAAGCCTTTTGGGAAGGACAAAACCGAAAAGGGTTTCCCTAGGGACCCGGGGCAACTTCTACAATCCTAGGACCTCGTATACAGCTTCTTCACCACCACACTAGTCCGATCAGTCATCCACACTTCCTTCGATCAGACTTGAAGGGAGGGACTTGTGATGAGGTTGAATAGCCCGTGGCGGGCTCGTGGGATGAAGGAGCTACGTGGCAAAACGCGACGAGTCTGAGCGACTCTCCTATCAGAGCTATCAGGGCCCCCTCGGGAAACACGCCCTGGAAGATCAGATCTGAAAATCCCTCCCGGGATCACCCCGGGAAATCCAGTCCCGAGATCACCTAGAGGAAGTAGAGCGCCCGCGATCGCCCGGGCCAGAAGGCCTCGAGATCATCTCAGGGAAGCGGAGCCCAAGCTGCCTTCGACCTTAAGCAACGGTCCCCCTTCTATCGCGGATCTACGAATAAGCATCCCTGCTATCGCGGATATATCATGATCCTTAAATGTCACAACCCGTCGAAACACGT
This sequence comes from Boesenbergia rotunda, assembly GCA_024364735.1. Lineage (NCBI taxonomy): Eukaryota > Viridiplantae > Streptophyta > Magnoliopsida > Zingiberales > Zingiberaceae > Boesenbergia > Boesenbergia rotunda. The sequence continues at coordinate 292,840 of JAGFNQ010006470.1, forward strand.
AATGACGATGTGGATCATTTCAAAGGCTATCCAGTAACCGCCAAAGGGGAGGACGTGGCATAGATCATGGGGCGCGCCAAGGCAGCCGCTATAGGTATAAAAGGTAATCCAACCCCTCTAGTAAAGGAGGTCACACACTCTCTACTACTTATATATTTTTCTGCCTTCTATTCTTCTCCATCGAGGCACTGACTTGAGCGTCGGAGTGGGCTCCGCTGGACAACCTCCGACGTGTTCCCCTAACGCTCGTGTTGATCTCCAGGGCGTAGAATTCTTCTCCTCCCGTCAGCATCCACGTAAGTTGAACCTCAGTGACTAGCTATCGACGTCGATTCCTTCCGGAACAATAAACAATCATGGTGGTAAGATAAATCTATATAATTAGTTATATATACTAACGCTTACAATTATAAACAATATTAATTAAATAAAATACCTCATTCCCTAATTTCATAAATTTATAATAAATTATCAATTTACACCCTAAATTAATAACAAAATTAATTGTTCTAACATATATTGTAAAATAAATATAACTTATAATAAACATGTAAAATAAATACAAAATAGAAATATATACCTGAAATAAATGCACATTTCGGAGAAAAGCAGCAACTGCAGTAATCTACAAGAGTAAAAAATTAATTTAATTAATAACAAATTATTACAAAATTAGATTAATTATTCGAGTGTATCAAGGATGGCGATACGGTCACAGCACACTTACAAGCCCACTGCTGACCAATGCACCCCCATCGGTACTGTCACGACACACCAACAAGACCGTTGTTGGGCCAACGGCGTGCCGGCTTGGCCACTTGTCGTGGCAGCCACGGACGCGTCGGTTTGCGGCCACACGCCCACCTGCCTGCGGCCACACGCTTGCCCGCCCGCATGCGGCCTCGCGCCCGCCCGCCCGCATGCAGCTACGGACCAACCGCGCCCTCCTGCCGCCGCCCCCGCCGCCGAGGAGAAGAAGAGGAGACGTACCGCCGATGAGGAGGCAATCGCCTGAAGATATCGCGCTACCGCTCACATGAAGGAGATCAGAACGCGTGGGGAGAAAGAAGAGAGACTGCCCTAATCTAATCAGGGTCTATCGACGGAATCGTGATTCCCTCGATAATTACCGACGAAATCGTGATTCCGTCGGAAATTACTGACGGAATCACGATTCCGTCGGTAATTTCTCCACGTGGCAAAAAACGGCGCCAACCCTAATTTGGGGACATGTCCGTTGGTAATTACCGACGGAACGACCGTTTTCGTTAGTAATTACCAACCGGCCAACACATGCGCCATTTAAAAGCTGGTTTCCTAAATTTTTCGATGGAACATAATTCAGTCGGTAATTACCGACGGAATTATAATTCCATCAGTAATTTCTTCCACGTGCCCCATGCAACAAATTGCCGACGGAAAAAATGAAATGGATACCTAAATTTACCGACTGAATTTAAATTCCGTCATTGATTACCGACGGAATAAATATTCTGTCGGTAATTCCGTCAATAATACAAGTATTTCTTGTAGTGATTGAACCAAGTAGATTCGTGCGCATGCACAATCTGCGTGCGTCGAATGCTCAACCGGTCGGAACCTCGTAGCACATTCGGAGGAGGACAAATCTATTTCAAAGAAACTGCATTACGCAGGCCTCAGCAACTCTCCAAATTTGGTTCGGGAAGACCGGTTCGGGAAAATCGGATCGGGAGATTCTGCTCGGGAAGTCCAACTCGGGAGTCCGGGTCAGGAGATTCAACTCGGGAGATTCAGGTTGAGAATTCAGGCTCGGGAGACTACTTCAGCATATAAGGCAGCTCAGGCCGCTCAACAGGTAAGTTAAAATGCTTATAATTTCAATTTATTTTTGAACTCTCCGAACGTATATCCTCCCCATCCCGAAAATAGGTCAACTTCTCAATCAGTTTTGTTGACCCGAGACTCCCAGACGTAACGCGTTGACCTCCATCTTATGGTGCACTAGAAGACAAAGTCAACGGCAATAGGTTAAGGATTGGATAGGGTATGAGACGACGAAGTAGAGACGAAAACTCCTGACAAAATTGATTGCCGACTTTCCTAAAGAAGAGATTATGAGAGATCGGATCATGCAAATCAATCGATTTTTTTGGAATTAACGAACTATAATTACTTAAATCGGATCGCATGCTTTGATGTTCGTCCATGGTGTTCCTACGCTGCGAGGCTGAGAATGTCTCGGCACGGTTAGTCACAACAGAGGAAAGAAGTGGTCGCCGGAGTCGCCGTCCGATAACCTGGTCACGTCCGCCACCGCGGGAGTGTGGCGCCGCCCAGGAAGAGCAAGTCGTCCTCGCTTATTATGTCCATGTCCTCCACCAGCAATTCCCCCTCATCGTCATTGTCTTCTGCTTCTTCAACCTCGGTTTCGTCCGCGCTGCCTTCCCCTTTCTTTGGCCGCCTGAGGATGGCGGCGGAGGACAGAGGATTGGCTTCTCGGTTGCTGCCGGAGGGCGATCCGGGAAACTCGTAGCTGGTGCTTCCGTCCAGGGAGTTGCAATTCGTCGGCATGGAGTGGTTGTGCTCGCCGGTGTAGGTGACGATGAGTATGGCCGAATCCGCCCGGCTCCGCTCCACCTGCTTCCGGGCCGAGCAGCCTTTCGAGCTGCTACACTTGTAGTATCCCCTGTTTCCTCCATCAAAGTTAGTCTCTTTTCGCTTAGCAACAGAAGAACAGAGGAGGCCAAGAAACGGCTTAATTACCGAGGATACGGCGATCCTTTTATCGGTTTCTGGCCGTACTTCCGCCATGCGCAGATGTCCGACGAAAGATCGTAGGCAGCGACATGACGCACCACCTTCTTCTGCTGCTGATGGTTCTTCCTGGGACACCACCAAAGATGCCATTTTCAGCTCAAAAACTCTTCTCTTTTGGTAATTTTTCAAGCGAAAATTTGTCTAAAGGAACGAAGCTTACCTTCGCATAGAGCGGGGAGTTTGACAACGCCGCCGATCCACTTCCCGACGAGGAGACCAAGAGACCGTCTCCTGCTCCGGCAGGGGATGGACGTTAGGAAAGGAGGATCTGGAGACAAAGACGCCGCCTTTGCCGGGCTCCGGAAGCGGCGGGAACGCCCACACGGCGTCCCTCGCTGCCGCCGACCCCGACGGGCGACAGCTCCGCACCACTGCGCCGAGGTCCCAGTTGTCTCCGTCCATCTCCGCCGCCGCCGTGTTGACAACAGAAGGAATGGAACGGCGACAGGAATGGGGCGCTGACTTATTGTAAGGGCGGGGGAGGGGAGGATAAGGCAGGAGATAGTGGAGTTGACATTTAAACAGAGCTAGTGGGAGGAGTGGCTGTAGGAACAGCGAAGTTTTTGACGGTGGCTGCGGCCGACAAGCATTGGATCCTTTGGATTCGTCAAAGCAAAAGTGTAAAACCACTCAAAACAGGGTTCGGGTTGGTTTCTGGGAAGGAGCGCGAGACAGCTTGCGCGTCCCTTGGATTCCCCTGCTTGACTCTGGATCAATGTCAAAGGTGTGAGAAACAAGAGAGAGAGAGGGAGAGAGAGTAATTCAACCAAGTGGATGCATGGAATCAACGATGTCGGCTGACAAAAAGAGAAACTAAAGAAATAGACTCATAGAGTGGTGGGTAGATCTTCTCTCTCAAAAAAGTACTTGTCTCGTCTATCTCATTCTCCGACGACGATCGATGAGTCATCCGATCGCCGATCGGACATGACCGACAGCCTTCGAGCCATCGCCCTGAACAAAGCTATACCCTGGGGGTACGGTGAACCCGTCGGGATCGCCGCAATTACGATCTCGCCGAATTCATAGTCGAATCCGACGAATTGCAATTGCAGCGATTCCGACCGATTCACCATTCTTCTATGACATCATTTGATTCGGTACGACAATCAAAATTCATCGGTGGTGTCCGATCGACAATCAGACGACTCGTCGACCATCGCCGAGGAACGGGACAAAGGGACAGGCATTATTTCGGAAGAGAGGATCCCAATCGCATAGAGTGACACAAGATCCCACGGGCTTGACAAATATGCTAAACGTGTAAACATATGATAATACGTTCGGATTGTGGATGGGAATTGATTTCAGAATTAATTTCATCGACCTTGCCACATTTGGTTATGTTAAACGTCTCTCTGTATAAAAGATTAACGAGGTCTCTCTGTATAACAGATGCTATTATAAGAGACGATTATACATCCTGTGATGCAAGAGAAGGATAAAATATTTAAATGAATTTCAAATTAAATATATAATAAACAAGATTAAAGAGATTAGATTAAGATAAATTCATCTCTAATGATAATGATTAGAATTCTAAATGTTTTTTTTTAATTTCAAACTTGCCATATCATAAATCATAAAAATATGTTACTCTCTCCATAATTAATTAACACTCTGGTAACAAATCTCAAATCTCATTGGCTCACTTACCATTAATTTCAAGAGAAAAATATATATTTGAATTTTTCACTACTACTATTAAACTAAAACTTTAAATACCATGCTCACAATAGTTCAAACTTTTTGTTCAATTTTTTTTTTTTTACAAATCTCTTCAAAAATCTTAAAGCATCCACTTCAAATTTCCTAGCTAAAATATAAAATTTAAAATAAAAAAACTAGTTTACTTAAATTTGAATATCCACTTTTCACTATTTAATACATCACCTTTCCTATAATTTATCAAATCCTTTTTTTTTATTATTTCTTATCATCTATATATTTTTTTTATATTCAAATAATCCACTTTTGCATCAAGTATTCCAATTATTATATTACTCCAACGATCATAATTTTTTATATAAAATCACATTAATCATCAGTACCTATCCATATTATCAATCTCATATAAATATAATTTTCCCAATCAACAATCCAGTGATCTCAAACTTAAAATATGAAATCCATCAATAAATGCCGAAAAAATCCTAGAGAGATAAAAACAAAAACTCAGAATGCTCTCCCATGGATGACTATCGATCTGTAAAAATCAGAGAAAAAAATATGAGAGATTTTAAGAAATGAAAGTTGAGCAGAGATGAAGAAACAGACATTAAGCAAGAAGAAAAAATGACAAATCATTAAACAGAGAAAAAGAAACAACAAACGAGTAAGTAAAAATAAAATTAAAAGAAAATATTTTAATATTTAAGAAATTAAATCGATTCCTTAAATTAAAAAAGTATTGTTCATTTAATTTAAATTTAGAAAATGGATAGGATAGTTGATATAAGGATTTTTTTAATATAAAATGTAAAATTTAAAGTAAATTGTTTATTTGGGGAATCTGACTTAAAGTCATAGTGACAACTTATAGCCCATTAAAAAATTTAATTATTCTCAATAGAACGAAAATTTAGTGGACAAAGGAGAAAACACATAAATCTAGTTGAAACATGATAGTATATCACATTTTAACCTACACAAAATATTGTAAACTTCAATAGACGAGGCACCAAAATTGATACTTTACCACATACATCAAATAAGTCGTGAAACAATGCTAAGAAAAATTTAGAATAAATCTAGCATGGTACAAAGTCATTAGTTACATGAGACACAAATGGAAAATTGAATGAACTAAACAATACTTAGCATAGCTATACTTGTGAACAAAAAATTGCTCTCATATCAGATGGAAGTAGCAGAAATGTACCTAGATGCAGATCCTCCACTCTACTAGAAATTTTCAGATAAACTTGAACGTGCGTTGGATTTTGTTCATAGAAGTGGGTTTGGCTGATACAAACTGTTTTCCTATCATGAATAACCGAGTCCTATCTGCTCATGTATGCCGCTTTTGTCGATTAAATTGGAAAAATTTATGCAGCAACCGATGGACTTCACCATAGTTTTGAGTAGATGAGACAAGCCGCTGCTTTATCCAGAGTGGTAGTTTGTTCGTCGGGTGTGACAAGTTTTGGTTTAATTGGCTGCAAGCATAACGTGAGTCAACTAACAAAACTGCAGCATAGTCATTTACGTGCCTGATCGCTCGACCTGCAGCAGAGAGATTTTGATGAAAAAGACTTCAGCATGATTGGCTAAATCTTAAACAGAGAACCTACCAATTGATTGATTTACGGCCTTCATGCACAAGTTCTCATAATACTCTTTTCCTCTTTGCTTGCACCTTCGTAAGAAGCCAAAACCAGACTCAACCTCGTGTCCATCATTAGATGAATTCCTGAAGGGCTTGTTGCACCTCTGTGGTATGGCTTGTCCTAGTCCTTCTATATGTTGTACTCTTTCAATCAGTTCAATATCAGGACTTGGATATGGAAGCCCAACCATTAGAATGCACCGACCCATGCCGTCGCTAAGATTTATACCTTCAGAGATCTTTCCCCCAACCACTGCTAACAGTACAGCTCCATTGACTCCAGTATCTTTCAATATTGTCTCACAACTCGCAATGGTTTCCTTGTACTTCTTGAGTACATGCTCAACGTCGTTACTACTTTTAGGTTCCCTGTACACAAGTTTTTTCTTTGAAATTTTTGAAAGAACTCCCGAAGCTTTCCATGCATCATAAACCCGTCCTTCATAGTCAAAGGAAGAGAAAAACACTACAAATCCTTCTGGAACAATTGCCACGAGGTTGCAAAGTAGGCGCCCTAGCTCTTCAATCTGCTTGATCAACAAAAATTGACCAAGTTGCAATGAGTAGACATCAGCATTTATTACCTCAAGTATACTAGCATGACAACATTTAAAAAAACTACGAACTTCCGTAGGTACATAACAAAATTCTCAACCAAATTTAAATCATCTGGAAAGAGAGCAGCAGAAGGATTATCCAGAACGAGCATCTGGTTAAAGACTTTAACACCATGCTTATATATATTGGTTATTCTAGCAACTATGGCCTTCTATTGGAAAACATATCCTAATGTTCCTTACGGTAGCTTCCAACCTTGGTTTTTCAGTTGGGGACCTACAAGCCTAGCAGAGACTAGTGGGATGGACTGCTGACCAAGGGAGCCCTGACAACAAGGTTTTTCCTTGATGAGTAGCTGGCTTATAAGGGTTAGTAGTGTGTTTTCCTCTACAATGGTGTATCCTTGTTTGGTTTACCAACTCCTACCTTAGATATTGGTAAATTAAAGTCATTTAAGGACATATATTTTGGAATCAGCTATAGATAACCTCTCCGGTCCGAAATCTTGATGTATGGAGTGTTGTCTAATAGTCAATTTTATTGGGTGGTCTTCCTATTCCAAACTTGAGGCAGTATAATTTGGCATTACTTTGTCACTAGTGATGGTTATCCTCAGTGAATAGGGCACATAATGGCGATGTGTGGTATCTAGAGCATAATTCTCTTCTAGATCTTGGGAACTGGTGGTGACTGATCACCATTCACCCTTATACTTGGAGGATTATCAGGTATTTTCATGATTCATATTCTGTCGGTATTCTCTAAATAAATGCAGATCTATAGATGTAACCTATATCATAGTAGGTAGTGTGAGAAGGTGCTACTAAAGTGGACGTTGCGTTTCTCCCACCATGGTAATTAGGATGTCACCTTTTGACAACTACACTTTTTCACTCAATCGGCCTTCATTTCACCAGACTAGTTACTTCAGGGGGCCCACCTAGGACTTTCACAAACTGTGGCCATTCAAGAAGGCTCTAGTGATCCTGATGTGATTTGGAGATTATGATGGCCACTTTTACATTGGTTCGGCCTATAGAATGTTGTTGCATAGAGAGGCTAAGAGGACCCACAGCATCAGTTCATTTGGCCCTCTTTTCAGTGTCAAAGGCGAAAGTGCTCATTTGGTTGGTTTTGCATGGCAATCTTAACAGCAGGATGGCTCTATGGAGGAAGTGATTGATAGTGACCTAAATTTCAAATTCTCGCACACAACAAAGACAAATAATAATGTTAGTAACACGAGTGTGCTTGTGTGTTTGGTTGATAATGTCAAGAGTATCACCATAGCAGAAATTAAATTAACAAAAGGTAAATTTCCTAAAACTACAAGTCAACTTGCATGCAATCCTACACAACATTTTTTGCATGCAGTCTGATGGATGTTTGGTATTATTTAAGAAACTGAGTATAAAGTTAGAAATGAGTATGTAAGGTTGCATCCACCACATCAATAACCATGTACTCAATTTTCACTTTTTATCAAGTTCACTTTTATACTCAGTTTCACTGATGTTACTCATTTCACTCTTTTATACTCAATCCATCAATAAAAAAAAAAACTGTAGTGTATGCAAAATCAAAGCTATATGGTTTGGAAACTCTCCTTCTACTCCACAAGCTTGTCGGAGGTTGCAAATTCTCTCTGGGCGACGACACTGGTTCATGTGTACCTTTGCTCTGTGGCTTGGTATTCTCCTTTATAGATGGCATTATTTCTATTGTTTTGGATTTCTATCAAAAGAACTTGGTTGCTTTGTTTCACTCCTAAGATATCGAACTTGGCTTTAAAGTTTTTGTGCTCTATATTCAACGCGAAACAAGGTAGTTAAAATGACGCTTTTAATCATAAAATTGTACGATTTTAGGATTTTTGACCCCCAAACAATTTGAAATGTAGTTAAAATCGTAAATTGTTAAAATCATTTTGAAATAGTGATTTTAAGGGTTAAAATCGCAATTTTACGATTTGTATGTGATTTTAACAATTCTGAAAAAATCCTCTTTTTTTGTTGGGTTCTGTTTAAAAAAAAAACCCCGATTCTCTTTTTTTTGTATGCCCTAATCACGTCGCGTCCCTCATCTTCATGCATCGTTGCATCTTCGACGTCCCTGCTGCGGGTCTTCGGTGTCCCTACTGCGCCTTCATCTTCCCTGGCGTCTTTCTTCTTCCCTGCTGCACCTTTATCTTCCCTGCTGCGTCTTTCTTCTGCTTCCTTGCTGCGCGTCCCTGCTGCGGGTCTTCGACGTCCCTGTTGCTCGTCTTCGACCTCCATTGTTGTTTTTCTCCTCGAAGCTTCCTCAACATCCATTGTTGCTGCTCTCCTTGGCCTCCATTACTGCGATTGCAAAGCTTCGTCAACCTCCATTGTTGTTGCACTCCTCGAAGCTTCCTCTGTTTGATGTACTTCTTTGATGGCTTCTAAAGGTGCTGGTTGTGGGCCTTGTGGCCAAAACTCAAGTGGTGTTGCTGCTGCACCTGGTGGTACTACTAGGGCAGGCAGCTCTAGTGTTGGTTGCTCTGCAAGTGTGACTTCTAAATTAGCCTATTGAATTGCTTGTGGAAGGAGTGATGTGGGATGGAAGTATGGGATTTCAGTTGAAGGTAGTACTACAAAGATTCAATGCAAATTTTGTCAAAAGATAGTAATTGGAGGTGTTTATTAGCTGAAGCATCATTTGGCTGCAACAAATCTAAATGTTGAAGCATGTAAAGTTGTTCCTGAAGATGTGAATAAGGAGATGTTGGAGATTGTGACCAGTTTGCAAACAAAATTGATTAAAAAATCAAGTTTGACTGAGGATTCTACGAAAATTGTTGAAAAGAGAAAAGCTAATGAAATGGATGTTGAGAATGTTGGCCCTACAGTTGGAAACATTTTCAAGAGAAGGGGAATGTAATCCACAATCAATAGCATATTTAAGAAAAGTATAAGAGAGGATGCATGTCAAGCAATTGCAAGGTTTTTCTACAATAATGTCATACCATTTAATGTGGTAAGAAGTGAAGAATTTCATATTATGTGTGACTTAATTGCACAACATGGCCAGGGGTTTAAGCCACCATCCTATCATGATATTAGAGTGAAGTATTTGAAGCAAGAAGTGAAGTTAACAATGGACATGATTGAAAAACATAAGGCATTTTGGAACAATTTAGCTGCACCATAATGACCGACGGATAGACTGACAAGAGGACAATATTGAATTTCTTAGTGAATAGCCCAAAAGGAACAGTGGTTTTGAAGTCTATAGATGCATCCCACATATCCAAAACAACAGAAAAAATCTTTGATATGCTTGATGAAGTTGTGGAAGAAGTTGGTGAGGAAAATGTAATTCAAGTTGTGACAGACAATGCAACAAATTATAAAGCTGTTGGAGAAATGTTAATGGAGAAAAGGAAAACATTATATTGGACTCCTTGTGCAGCACATTGCATTGATTTGATGTTAGAAGGCTTTGAAAAAAAGATACCCATTCATGAGGACACAATTCTAAAGGGGAGAAAGATCACAACCTATATCTATTCAAGAACTTCTCTCATTTCCTTGTTACAACGCTTCACTAAAGGAAGAGATTTGGTGAGACCGGACATCACTCGCTTTGCCACATCTTATTTAACCTTGGGATGCCTTTATGAAAACAAAGGAGCTTTGATAAGAATGGATCAGTCTAGCAAGTTTGCTAGGATAAGTGATGGGAGATTTATAAAGGATGTGGTTTTGGACAAGGAGTTTTAGAAAAATGTTCTAATTTGTTTGAAGGGTGCATATCCTTTAATTAGAGTTCTCCGTTTGGTGGATTCAAATGAGAAGCCAGCTATGGGTTTCATCTATGAGGCAATGGACAATGCTAAAGGGAAGATTCAAGATGCTTTCAATGGTATCAAGAAATGGTAAGTTGGTAACAGTCAAATATCAACTATCAATTTTAATTTAATTGAAATCTTATGATCTTTGACACTATGTTAGAAAAACTAATTCAAATCATTCTATTCTTAGTTATTTACCTCTATGGAACATCATTGATGAAAGATGGGACAAACAACTCCATAGGCCTTGCTGCGGGCTATTTTCTCAACCCTCAGTTGGACTATGGTCATGAATTTAAGGCAGATCTTGAAGTTAAACGGGGACTATTTGATTGTATGGCAAGGATGGTGCCTGATCTTGAAGAACAAGTCAAGACTGATGTTCAAATTGATGATTTTAGGAATAGAGTGAAGCTTTTTGGTTGTGCCTTAGCTAGGGAAATAGTTGATAAGAAGAGTCCAACAAATTGGTGGGTGACTTATAGAGATGAGCATCCGAAGCTGCAATGATTTGTCATTCGCGTGTTAAGCTTGGCATGTAGTTTCTCTGGATGTGAGCGTAACTGGAGTGCCTTCGAGATAGTAAGATTTTCAAAATGTGAAAAAATGAATATGAATTGTAATCCACTTTTAAAATTACCAACTAATCTATTGGATTCTCATCTTAATTGTATTTGTTTGTCTTTAGGTCCACATCAAAAGAAGAAACCGCTTGAAGTAAAAAACAATTAATGATGTTGTTTTTGTCATGGCTAATTCAAAATTAGCCAAAATGAAGCAAGGTGGGAGAGCTCGTGAGCTAGATCTTGATGATGTTTCATCTGATGACAAGTGGATTGTGGAAAACGGTGATGGTGATGGTGATGGAGACTTTGGGATTGAAGGTTTGGATGTGGACAACTTGGATTTGGATGCTCCAAATGAAGATGAGAACTTGGTTCAAGCCCAAGTTGGAGAGAAAGTTGTTGGTGATGGTGATATGGAGGATTTTGATGATGAAGTTGGTGGAGAGGAAGATGAGGATTAAATGGTGGAACCTTATGATTTTAATGTGTCACATTTTAGATTTATAAATTAGGCATTTAAAAAAAATAATTAACGAGGTTTTTCCAACCTCGGGCGACCGACCCGGTCCCACAGAAGTTTCCCACCGGCCGCCAGGGTAAATTGGGAAGCGCTCGCGGTGGGCGGTCTAGAAGCCCAGCGTCCCAGGGTTCGCGCCCCATTTGGAGAAAATTCCTGCAAATACGCCATAGATGGGGATCGAACCGCAGATGCCTGGGATAGCGACTAGTCGCCTTACCGCTGCACCATAGCCCCGGAGGCATATAAATTAGGCATTTAGATTTTATAATTAGATGGCTGGTGGAACCTTTCTAATTGAAGTTATTATGTTTTTTTCACTATTTTGTGGCTCATGGATGACATTTCTAATGTAATATTGATTATGAATATAAGTTTATTTAAGTTTGTTTAGTGATTTACAAGTTTTTTTTATTATTTATGTTATTTTACATGCATATATATGACTTTATAATTTTATATGCATATATATAGGAATTTTATAAAATCTTATGATACGATTTTAAGATTTATGATTTTAAGTACCCCTTTCCGATTCAAATTAAAATCCCGATTTTAACTACCTTGACGCGAATGGCCTACATCAATATTTTTGCATGCATTTAGTGTTTGAACCGTTAAGCGGTCCTACATGGAAACTATTAGATAAAATTGGTCCCTTTCCTAATCGTTCAAAATTTTTAAATAAGTGGTTAGCCAATTAACTTTAATAGGAGGCATAGGGTTTGAATCCTCCCTATGTCAAATAAATAAAAGTTCACACTTGTGAGCCATGATGGGCATGAGAGGGTGTGTTAAAGCTAAGAGGCTCCATGCTCATTGGGCCCACATGTACAAATGTGGGGTCGATTAGATAAAATTCATTCGTTTCCTAATAAGTCAAACTTTTGAGATAAGTGAATGGCCAATTAACTTTAACATTTATTATTATCTTCTTTAGATGGGAGGATACAATTGGAAGGCTTGGTCATCTCTCCAACCTCTTTTTCATTTCATTACTATATGTAATCTGTATAGCTTTCATGTGATGATGTGTTTATCAAGCAACTGATCTATGGTCTCTTATGTCTCAAATTCTAATTTAATAAAGTTTTTCAGTGAACATAATGTTCACTCTACTCCTTTTCAAAATTAAATAAATAAAAAAAAAGGAAAGTTGCATAGCATGCTAATGAATCCGTGCTAACTATCCAAAAGCACTACATAACTTGTAGAAATAGACTTCATAATTAAACAGAACATAGCAGACTATTGTTCCAACTTAGTTACATCCTGATAGAAAGGTCATCATCACTCATAGCAAATCACATCAACAGACAATATACAACTTGTGTAAAGAGAAGATTAAAAAAAAACTAGGAAAATATGATGTTCCATGTCATTATATGCAGGTGGCAATCAAATAACTTAGCCATCAAATCACAAAAGTATACCACCAATTTATTAACAAAAGAAGATATCAAGTGGATAGAACAAATGTCAGCAATAAATCGGGGTGCCCTAATTAGTTAAAATCAGCCATCCTGATCATGAGACTGCATATTTGAACTATCTAGCATTTCAATCCCTTCAATTGAGATCAAACAGAATCAAGCTAACTGAACGTTTTCAGTAGCTCAGTTTGTTATTCAAGTTGAAGCAAATAATTTGAGCATGATATTAATTCACTAAATTTTATATTTTTGAATGAAAATGAGATATTAAAGTAATAAATCTCCAAGAAATTGCTATTCAAATACGAAGAGTTAGGTTTCCAAGTCAATTATATATGTGCTTACTAAACTAAATAGATCCGAATGTATTTGAGCTCACTGCAAACTAAACTAAACCAAAAGGCACTTTACAAAAATATAACCCAGGAAAAACTTGAAGTTCGGTTAGCTCATCTACAACCAATTATGAACACCGCTAAGGCTATCCTCCATTGATGTTGCCATGTAAGCTAAATACTAGTTAATAAAATGTGCTGGAATGTTAGTTGCACTAATAGATATAAACCTAGAGCAGAAGACTCACCTACTATACAGAGGTAGTAAAAATTTTGATAATATATGAGGTAACAGGTTCAGTTTTGTTGGATAGAAAAAGAGATATAATCTCATAATCTTATTTCATATGTGCAATGGAGAATACAATATATAGATGTTTACGAGGACTTAGTCAATTGACCAATTCCAAAATAACTAATTCTAAATACCAATTCTAAAGACATATTAATTATGTCATATAGAAAAGACTTCAAAACCCTAATGCCACAAGATAGAAAGTAAAGACCTAATTACCCCTGCACCTCACAACACACCCCCTCAAGTTGAACATATATATCAAACATGTTTAACTTGCTAAGAGCAGATTTAAACACGGCTTGGGGTATAGCTTTTGTAAACATATCAGCAAGTTGGTCCTCAGATTTGACATAAGGCAGGCATAACTCTCCAGAATCAAGTCTCTCTCGAATAAAGTGCCGATCAATCTCGATGTGTTTGGTCCGGTCATGTTGAATTGGATTATTTGCAATATTGATTGCAGCTTTATTGTCGCAGTACAGCCTGAGAGGTAATTCAGCCTTTAACCCCATGTCTTCTAATAAAAAACTCAACCATAACATTTCTGCAAGACCATGTGCCATGGCTCGATATTCTGCTTCCGCACTAGACCGTGCACAAACACTTTGTTTCTTACTTCTCCAAGTTACCAAGTTTCCTCCTAAAAAGGTGCAATAGCCAGAAGTGGATCTTCTATCATCTCTAGAACCAGCCCAATCAGCATCAGAATAACATTCCACCTTCAGATTACCACCTCCCTTAAACAACAAGCCTTTTCCGGGACATGACTTTAAGTACCTCAAAATTCTATCAACGGCCTTCATATGGATAGTTTTAGGAGCATGCATGTACTGACTTACTACACTAACAGCGTAGGTAATGTCAGGTCTAGTCATAGACAAATAGAGTAATTTTCCAACCAACCTTTGATACGTTCCCTTTTCCAGATTTGTAAGATCTTCCCCGTTAGAACTAGTAAGATCATGACTTACTTCTATAGGAGTTGATATTGGCCGGCAACCCAACTTCCCTGTCTCCTTGAGCAAATCCAACACATATTTTCTTTGACATATATATATTCCCTCCTGAGATCGAGCAACCTCAATACCAAGGAAGTACTTCAATAGTCCAAGGTCTTTAATTTCAAACTCTGATATTAACTTAGACTTGAGAGCCTGGATTTCAACCTCGTCATCACCTGTGATTATCATATCATCAACGTAAACCAAAAGAATGGTAGTTTTGTCCTCTTTCTTTTTCACAAAGAGTGTATGATCAGCATTCCCTTGTCTAAATCCAAACAATGTCATAGCTTTGCAGAACCTATCAAACCATGCTCTGGGTGATTGTTTAAGTCCATACAGAGCTTTTATCAGTCTACACACCTTCCCTTTTGTTTCAATTCCAGGAAGTGGTAACATGTAGACCTCTTCGTGAAGGTTGCCATTCAAAAAGGCATTTTTCACATCTAGCTGAAATAACGGCCAACCATACTGAGAGGCAAGAGAGAGAATCACCCTGACTGATTTGAGTTTTGCAACTGGAGCGAAGGTCTCCAAGTAATCCACCCCATATGTTTGAGTGAATCCCTTGGCCACAAGTCTAGCTTTATATCTGACCACTTCACCATCTGAGTTATACTTGATCGCATAGACCCATTTAGAACCAACCAAGTTCTTCCCCTTTGGGTGATCTACTAATTCTCAAGTACCATTCTTATTAAGAGCCTCCACCTCTTCATTCATTGCTTCCAGCCACCTTGAATCCCTTACAGCTTCATGATAAGAAGAAGGTATGGTATGGTTTGATAGCTGTGAAACAAAGGCATGATATGAAGAATACAAACGAGAATAAGAAACGTAGTTAGAGATAGGATGTTGAGTACATGACCTGACCCCCTTCCTAACAGCAATTGGAAGGTCCAACTCATTCATGTTTAGAGGTGGTGCGATTGGTTCAACCAATGAGGATACAGGATCAGGAGCCAAAGCTTCCGATTCAGCTAGCCGATCAGTAATAGGTCCTTGCTTATGTCTTCGTCACTTGTAAGTAATAATTTCTTGTGAAGCCTGCGAGCCCAGTAATGAAGCATCATCTTTGTTATTTTCCATGACATCCAGAGAAATAGGAGAAGGAACCACTTGAGGAACAAGAGAAGAGGTAAGATTCTCCCCCTGAGGACGAGTCTGGGGAGAATAATAGGACTCGGACTCAAAAAAGGTAACATCCTTTAAGACATATCTAGTCCTAGTAACAGGATCAAAGCATTTGTAGCCTTTCTGGCAAGTGGAATACCCTAGAAAAATTCCCCGTATAGAGCGAGGATCAAGCTTAGAGGATTTGGGACCAAGAACATGAATAAAACAAAGGGAGCCAAATACCCGAGGTGTAAGGGAGAACAAAGTTATATCAGGACGAAGAATAGTGAGAGGGGACCGATACCCGAGACCTTTTGATGGTAGACGATTAATGATATAAGCAGCAGCAAGAACAGCATCCGCCCAGAAATATTTGGGTAAATGGCGCTGAAATAATAATGCACGTGCTGTTTCAAGGATATGACGATTTTTCCTCTCAGCCACTCCATTTTGCTGGGGTGTGTAGGGACAAGATGACTCATGAAGAATTCCTAAATCCTCTAGAAAAGTATTTAGGGATTGTGCAAAGTATTCCCGTGCATTATCAGATCTAAGAGTTTTCACTTGTGTGTGAAACTGAGTTTCAACCATTTTGCAATAATGTTGAATGAGTCGAGGAACTTCGTCTCTGCCTCTCATCAAATAAAGCCATGTACAGTGGGTGTAATCATCAATAAAAGAAATAAAGTATCGATAGCCATCCAACGAAGGCACGGGAGAGGGACCCCACACATCTGAATGAACAAGGTCAAATGGAGACGAACTTTTATTCATGGACTCAGAAAAATGAGTTCTACAATGTTTGGATAACTGACAAACTTCACATTTAAGAGACTCAAGGTAAACAGAAGGAAAAAGATTAGGAAATAGGACCTTTAATGACCGAAAAGACAAATGTCCCAGACGAGAATGCCATAACAAGATTTCTTGATGCTTATTTTCTGAACACTGGGCTGTAGATTTCAGAGCAGTTGTTGTTCCACAATGATAGTAGTAAAGACCTCCTACCTCACGGCCAGTCCCAATCGTTTGCTTGGTCTCGAGATCCTGAAAGACACAATGATCAGGGAAAAAGGTAACTGAGCAGTGTAGTTGTTTAGTAATACTACTAACAGAAAGTAAATTAAGGGAAATGGAAGGGACATGAAGTGCAGAGGATAAGATAAAGTGGTCTGCCAGTTGTATGGAACCTTTTCCAGCCACAGTAGCTTTGGTGCCATCAGCGATGGTCACTTTATCCTGCCCAGAAGATAAAGAGTAGGAAATAAAGGAATTAGCAAGATTTGTCATATGATCCGTAGCTCCTGAGTCAATGACCCAGGGGATACAAGATCTTGACGCGTCACTACTTAATTCCAGACCACGGATACCTGTGTGCGCTTGAGACGAATTGGCAGCGGATGAAGTCTGAAGTCGCGATAAAAGGTGCTGAAGATTGGCAATATCAGTAGATGACAACTCAATATTAGAAGGTACCGAAGAATTAATAGTCTCCCCATCCACTGACTTCTGGGCAGCAAGATTCCCACGACCAGACACCTTCTTGTCATTGTATTTGAATTTTTCAGGTTTCTTTTCTGGATATTTCTCCCAACAAAAATCTGAATCATGATTAGTCCTTTTGCAATGCCGACATAATTTTCCACCTTTTCCTTTTGTTCCCCCAGACTTGAGCTTGTTAGAAGAACCGACAAAAGCAGATGTCTCTCCAATTGGAGTGCTTGCTGCAGAGATATTACCTTTGTTGTTCATGGTCCTTTTCCTGCCTTCCTCGCTCAGAATTTTGTAGTAAACTTGTTCTAGAGAGGGAGTAGGATCAAGACCAAGAATTTGTCCTTTTAAACTTTCAAATTCTGCATGAAGCCCATCAAGAAACTTAATGATTCTGTCTTTCTCCAGAAGTTTCAAATACCTCTGATAATCATCTGCAGAACTCCAATTGTCCATCCTGTAGTAGTCAAACTCATCCCATAGCCCTTTTAGAGCAGCAAAATAATTTGTAACAGACATAGAACCTTGCTCAAGTTTAAAGATTTGACTACTTATCTGATAAGTACGCAGCATGTCATGCTTGCGTCCATACATTTGCTCCAGTGTTCTCCACATATCAACAGCTGTTCTGTTGTGAAGAATGACCTGTTTGATGCCAGAGCTAACAGAATTAAGTATCCAAGTCATTACCAGAATATTGTCACGCCTCCAAGTACGAAAGCTAGGATCCTTTTCATCTGGTTTCACTCTAGTACCATGAAGAATATCAAGTCTATCATGGCCTTCTACATAAAGTTCAACAGCGACTGCCCACGATGCATAATTTGTCTCGGTCAATTTTTCCGAAGTTATTTGAAGACCAGTTCCTCCCGATCCTGTCATTGTGAAAATCGGTTGAACCTGTCCAGAAGAAGTCAAGGGATCTATAGACATCCCAGAACTTTCCCCAGAGGTGTCTGCCATAACACGCCACAAGAAGAGAGAAAAAAAAACTTATGGCGCGAACAAAAAAAAATCACCAAGCCTGAAGAAGTGTTCGGCCACCAAGCTTGCTGCTGAGGAAGGTGTCTGCCATCAGAGAAGGGGGAAGGGATCGGTGGTGGTGCAGGGACGGCTGCGGGAGCTGCAGCTGTCGTGGCGAGGAAGATGGTGAGAAGCTGTCAGGCGAGGAAGAGGCGTTGCGGGAGACACCGGCGGGGCAGGGAACGAAAGGGGCTTCAAGGCGGCGCCCTGCTCGCGCGATGAAGAAGAAGAGGTTGAGAAGGTCAGCGGCGGAGGTGAGAGCCTTCGATCGAGCTTGGCGCCCGGTGCTTCGCGTGCGCGAAGAGGAGTTAGGTTCTGGGGACAGTGCTTCAGTTGTATCCACCACGGCCCTGCCGAAAGAGGTAAAGGGCTCGCGCGAGAAGAAGAGCACGTCACGCTCGCGCGAGAAGAAGAGCACGTCGCGAAGAAGCGCGTCGCGCAAGAAGCAAGTCGCACGAGAGATTCGGACACCTGTGGAGCTAGGGCTTCCCTCTGGCGAGTCGAGCGAGAAGAAGAGCCGCGCTTCCCTGCGGCGAGTCGAGCGAGAAGAGGAGCTAGGGCTTCCCTGCGGCGTGTCGCGAAGCAGAGCTCGCGAATCGCGAGCCAAACCAGCGCTCGCGAATGGCGCCTGCGGCGAGTCGAGCGAGAAGAAGAAGAGCTCGCGAAGTCGAGCGAGAAGAAGAAGAGCTCGCGAAGTCGAGCGAGAAGAAGAGCTCGAACGGCGCCGTTTAGGAGGAGAGAAGAAAAAAAATTAGGGTGTTGAAGAACTTTGCTCTGATACCATGTTGGATAGAAAAAGAGATATAATCTCATAATCTTATTTCATATGTGCAATGGAGAATACAATATATAGATGTTTACGAGGACTTAGTCAATTGACCAATTCCAAAATAACTAATTCTAAATACCAATTCTAAAGACATATTAATTATGTCATATAGAAAAGACTTCAAAACCCTAATGCCACAAGATAGAAAGTAAAGACCTAATTACCCCTGCACCTCACAACAGCTTCAAACCATTCTTTCCTGAGCACCTTTGAGTCTAGGTTGTTATGGATCTTTGAACCATCAAGCATAATGCATCTAACTTGACCTCGTCAAGTCCATAACAACTCGATCATGCCGAGTTATGAAATCTGCGAGCTACATGTGCACTTTGCCAAGTTCCTATATACTTGATGCACACATCCATTCCACATGCAACCCTAACTTAAACCTATGCCAAACATGACATAATAAGTTTAATGCACACATCTGTCCCACATGAAACCCTAACTTAAACATTTTGTCAGTGTTCTAAAAATCAGCCTAGGCGCTAAGCGCCAGCCAGCCACACTGAAAACATGCTAGTTGGCCAGCCTACGCGTGCTTAGCGCCTTGGTGGGGATTAGGCGGCCTAGGCGCCGACTAATCGGTCGAATCGTCTAGGCGTTGCGGAAATAGTGTAGGGTTTTCATTATTTTTTTAGTTTGGGCTTTTAAATTAAAGCCCAATTAAAAAAATTGAAATGTAACCTTTTCTGTATTGGACTTGAGTTTTATAAACCCTAAACTTTGGTCCAACAGAAAATCGATTTGTTGGCTTGTCCTAGCGGCTAGCACGAAACTTCACCTTCATCGTATTGAGTAACCAAAGCTGGAGAAATCAAAGCGATTGAAGAACAAGTTTTTGAAAATTCTGGAAAAGAAGAAGTAGAATAAATTTGTGATATTTTATTAGTTGTGTAATTTTGAATTCATTTTAAATTTGATATTATTGTGTTGGAGTTATATAATGTGATTTATTATGTAATTTATGTTGATACCGTGGAATCCGCCTAGCGGCGCCTAGTCCCCGCCTAGGCGACCTAGGAGCTAGGCGCTAGTCTGGCGTCCAACTAGCGCCTAGCGAATTTTAGAATCTTACTTTTGCCCAACATGTCAAAAATAAAATAAGTTTGTCGAACTACTGAGTAGTCAGAGTATGATTGATGGTTTTGAAGAGGGGAAACCTGCATATAATTTGTCATTAGTATACAGATTCTACACACCCATGTTAAATATTATGATACCCTTTTCATAAATGATTTGTTACTGATATTAGCGTCACTCAATCTGCTTAACATACAAAATATAACATTTTTGATGTGCAATTTAACACAGATTTTCTTGTGAACCAAACTATCTTATTGAAGGAAATGCAATTTCACCATTCTATCTTACATTCCATGGATCAATATTACCTCAAAAATGAACTAGAAAATGGTGAGGATGGCAACCTTCCACTCATTTTTGGTTTGTTTCAACACATACAAGCTTAACCTTGCAAACAAAAAAGTTATATTAGTGAAGTGAAATTCGAGCCATGGACATGACTAAAGAGTAAGGCAATTGAAAATCCAAATACATTGGTGTTGGTATGAGTTCCAAGAATGGAAGTATCATAATATAACATTTAGTACAACTTGAAACACCATTTATTGGGCAATTTACTAAGATGGTGCTTAGCTTTTCAGATTTGCCAAAATACATCCCTGTTTTCCTTTTTTAAACTAAAACACACCCTTGTTTTTTAATATTTCTATTATACCCTTGCTTTTCAGAATCCCCTCAAAACTGCCCAAACAAGCTGATTTCAAATCCATTTTCAAATCAATTTGTTTGCCTTAAAACGTTTTGTTTAGGTACCTTTTATGATGCATCTGTAAATTTCACATTTCACATGAAAATGAACTCGTATAGGATTTCAAGTGAAAATGATGTCACAAGCTGATTTCAAACTCAACTTGTTGACCTTTTTGTGCAGATATGCCTTGGCAAGTTGATTCTCAAATAAGATTGTTAATTTAGGCCCAAGTTTGCTGGCTAGACACCATTAGGACTTGTCTATGGAATGCATGTTTTAGGTGAAAATGACTGTGATGACTAGATTTCAGAGTGGTTCTAATCATTATGTTGTCTATTTCGGGTAAATATTCTCCAAGCAAGCTGATTATGAAATTAGCTTTTTGGACCAGAGTATCCCCTCAAAGCAAATCTCCTTTCGTTACATGCCCATTCCCTAGCATATTTTAGGTGGAAATAGACGCACATATTATGTTTCAAATTAAAATGTTATCACAAATCGGCTTGTGATTGCTCCAATTGGAGGAATTTTTTTACTGGAACGGGTATAGTGGGCAAAACGGGTGCATTTGAGTACCAAAGAGAGGGGTGTGTTTTCATAAATCTGGAAAATCAGGGGCATATTTTATTAAATTTCATTTTTTCCCCAGTATTTTCATCATGACTGAGCATTACAAGTTGGTTTTCAATCTTCCACGAGAGAGTTCTCTATTATATTTGTCCAGACATTATCTCAAAGGGATAATGGGCAATATTTATAACATCATTTTGAATACATGATAAAAGAATAGTTATGAGGTCTGGTATCTGTGTAAGTACATACCAGATTTGCCTCATCTGTTTAGAAATAGGTAGGTTTCTCCAAGGCTTCAAATACTTCAGCTGGGTCCCAATGAAAGGCAAGGCATTTGTTCTACCTTTCTCCTAGCATAACATGGTCGCCTTAAGTACGTGAAGTGATAATCATGAGTTAGAAAAGATACAAATGAAATAATAAAGAAATGGAGTTATCAGTTAATGCTATGGAAAATGGACCAATTATAACAGAATAGGGATTCTGGCTTCTAAAATGATTAAGTATTTTAATCATATTCAAATATTCAAAAAATATTTATATTGGTAAAAATGACTAAAAATTAGTAATAAAGTATATTTATTGATATATTAATCCAAATGAAGAAATAAATATTTTTCCTTGGGTGAAGCTATTATCTTCTTCGCTTCATTAATTTTGTTTCAAGTTCCTGGGTGGTTCGATAGATTGATTTTCATGCTATGTCACACATCCACTCATACTTCCATATAGAAAAATATATGACCCCCGGGGCTATGGTGCAGCGGTAGGGCGACTAGTCGCTATCCCGGGCATCCACAGTTTGATCCCCAGCTACGGCGTATTTGCAGGAATTTTTCCTCTAAATGGGGTGCGAACCCTAGGACGCTGGGCTTCTAGACCGCCCACCCACCGTGAGCGCTTCCCGATTTACCTTTGCGGCCTGTGGGAAACTTCCGTGGGGCCGGGCCGGTTGCCCGAGGTTGGAAAAACCTCGTTAATCATTTTTTTTTCATATAGAAAAATATAGGTGGCAAAAGGCGATTCACTTGCCCCCAGCGCCTCTGCCAACTCGTCCCAGGACCTACACGAAGGAGATAAATCACGGGGGCTATTAGCCCGGATGCTGTGGTTAGTGCGTGGGGAGGGCGGGCATACTGGCTTTGCCAGGTTTTGACCTCCAAACCTCAAGATGGCAACACCCACGCACTAACCATCAGTTCATCCCGTGAGGACTATTAATATTAGTCAACAATGTAAAATGACTCATAGATAGAAATAGTATGGATATAAATAATATCCAAAGTGTTTATCCCTTGTAAAACAAGTAACACCTATGTGTTACAAACTATAAGATCAGATTAACTTGGGATATCATTTATTCAAATTGAACCAATTAAGGCAGTTATATAGATTCATGCTGGTAATTTTCCTTTTGACAAGAATGCTGCTTTATAATCTTATTGGAGATGTATCTGTTTGATATCAATTTACTTTGCATTGCTGGGTTGAGGAAATGCATAGGTTGCAAAATGTTATTGATAGGAGTGTAACCAATTGAGTCTACCAGGAAGCAAATGAATCTGGTTAAAGACTAGTTTCTTACCAGGTAGTACTTCTTTGTGAATTTTTGAGTGAAAAAATATTTTAAAAAAATGATATAGAAACATAGAGTAAGAAACCATCCAACCAGGAGGATATAAGGAAAAAGAATGAGACAGAAGTAAAATTAGCAAAATATCTGCCACCAGGAGGATAAAGGATCACGTGTTGGTAGCCTAGAAATTCTCTAGAAATATATTACAAAGAAGATTGTTAAAATGGTGAAATAAAAGTTAGAAGAAATGAGAAGCATCTTATGACCTACTAGATCAACAAAACAGTTAGGCAAGAGGACAAACTCGAACTCTTTATATAAGTCTGAGAGGCTAACTTCTTTTTGCCTCTGCTCTTCTTGTCTGTTTATAGGGATCATGATGGCAAAGTGACTCCAGAAGAGGTTGCAGCTGCTGCCATGTATCTCAAGGACACCATTGGAAAGGAAGGTGTCCAAGAACTCATCAGCAATCTTTCTAGAGATAAAGGTTATCTTTATAATGTTTGTTTTGAGTCTGTCAAACCTCATGTCATTTTGCTAACCTGTAATCCTCTTCTCGTCCAGATGGGAAGATTCTTGTCGAAGACATTGTGAAGTTGGCCTCTCAAACTGAAGATGGTGATGGTGAAGCAGCACACAAATAATAATGATTGTATGTTTCTCTCCTATCTAAGATGGCAATTTGCCGCTGTTTTTATCCATATCTTGTCATCTACATCATGTGCACTCTTATAATTTGTCGTGAGCAGACGCGAGTTTTAATTTTGCACTCTTCAGCACTGCTTAAACCATATTCTTTACTGCAATACAGAATAGTGAGCCATTGCACCTGTATATCTATAGCACTTGAGAAATCTTCTGCCTGTCATCTTCCATACAAAACAGACATAAAACTAAGTGATTTTTGAGCCTTTGCTCATTCAACTTTATTTTTTGCGCTTTACCCTTAATTTCGTTGTTGCAAACCCTTTTAATGCAATGATTACTGTACCTAAGTGAATTTGTTTTTTTTTTGTATATTATTGTACTTAGCTTATACAAGGAATGTGGTGTAAAGATGTCAATTCTATTTTTCGGTTACAAGACAGTTAATTGCTAAATCTAGCATTGACTTTATAATGGTTAATGAGTTTCGTATGGATTTTGTGACTAACATGTATATGTATTATATTTTTCAATTATATGACACACACATAGCACATTTTTTATTTAATACATTAATTTTTTATGAGAATAAATTGTCAGATGTTGATTTAATATTTTTACGCATAATTTATTGAGCATGTTCTTTTAAAAAATAAAATAAGAATTATCACTAATACTATAATAATTTGTTACAAGATTAAAAGTATACTGCATCATTGTGTCGTTATCATAATGACAATATACACCATTGAGCCTTTGTTCATCACCATATATCTAAGAGTTCTGATATAAGAAAAATCTCAAGGAATGATATGACAGTTAATATGTACACATTTGATTATCATTCGGACATCGTCGGCAACTTCTTTTTAGGGCATGGTGAATCTGTCGGGGATTGTTATACGATGCCATATCATTCTTTGAATTTTTTTTTGAGTGTTTTTTTAACATAACATTTTTCATGTATCTAATTAACATACCATTGCCCTCCATCAAATTTTACTTATCAATACTAATCTTGGGAGGTAGTGAGCATTCCACACCAGAGGGAAAGAGACAGTTGGTCATGGTTAGGTTGAGGTCACATAGATCTCAGTCAGGTGGAACTCAGCGAATGTATGTCTCAACATCTAGTCCTAAAGTGTAGGACCGGTGCCATCGATAAAAGGAGGGGGTGAATATCGATCCGTTTTTTTTTCTTTCACATTTCGCATTCATTCTTTTTATAGATTAGTTGTAGTAGAATATAATAAATATCTTAAATGAAAGAATACTCGCGAATTTATTTGGTTCTCAACTCTTCAAAATTAGTACATCCATAGCCTAAGTATAGGAGGCGCTCGTCCATTGGTTGACTTATTTTTGAAACTTTTTTTTTTTTTGTTGGAGTTGGAGAACTTGGTCGCATAGTTTTAAGTATAAACAAAAGGAATATACAAGTGCGACTTGTAAATTAAATAAAAACAAATATTGTGATCTAATATGGAAATTCTGAGCACAACGCATCCCTCTTGGAGTTTCTCCGGTTGCAGATCTCCGCAACACGTTTTCTTCGAACACAAAATTGAAGAATAGTAGAGAATTGTTGATCGACTTTGTTCCGAGGCCTTCTTTTATAAGGCTTTTGTTGATGCAATCAGTATCTATGGTTTCCATATTTAACAATACACCTATGCCTAATCAAGTTTGACCAAGATTTATCCAAATAGAACTTGATGTTTTGAAGAGAGAAATCTAGTTATGTCAAAGGTTAACCGGATAACTAATAAGGGAAAGTCCTAGTAAGTGAAGTTAGGTGATGAAATTTTGATGAGTGAAGCTAGATCGTGAAAGTCCTAGTGAGTAAAGTTAGGTGGTGAAAATCCTGGTAAATAAAATCAGGTGGTAAAAATCTTAGTGAGTAAAGTTAGACTCTAGTGAGTGAAACCAAATGGTAAAAGTCCTAGTGAATGAAGTTAAATCCTAGTGAGTGAAGCTAAATGGTGAAAGTCCTGATGAGTAAAATCAAGCAGTAGAAGTCCTTGTAAGTTAAGCTAGACAGTAGAAATCTTAAGAAGTGAACCTTAGGTGGTGAGTAATCTACTAAGTGATTAGCAAGTCCAAGTAATCAGTTGAGAGCTAATTATTTGATACAAGTTTAAGTGTGTGGAATTAGGTGGTAGTTGAATGTTTGGTAAAGAGTGAGCTAGTAGGCCAAGTAGACATAATATTATACTAGGTTTCTTATTTGTATTTGTATACTTATCTTGCAAGAATATGAATAGAGCTGGAAGTAAGATTGGGTAGCAGATAGATAAGGTTACTTTGAATTCTAATCTTAATAATTCTAATAATTTTAAAATTTTAAATAATAGTTATTCAAACAAAACAAATTCAAAAGAACAAATTACCAAGAAAATAAACTCTAATTTTAAAAATATATATTTGGAAACTTCCAAAATAAATCTAAAAATCCAGAAAATAAAAGTTCATATTTTAAAATACAAATTCAAATTTAAATAAAAAAATTCGAAACTTAATCATAAATTTAATAAAGTACCCTATGCCATCAAACAATGAATTCCAAATTAAATAAAAAATGTGAAATTAAATCCAAAAAAAATCAAAATTAAATATTCTTGCCAATATAGTATCAGGATTGAGTGAGATGATAGTACCTTATGTAAACTTAATATAGATAGTAAGTACATTAAGGAGTACCTTATTTGGTTTACTTAACTATGTGGAATTAACTGAATCTACCTTGCTGATGGGTATGACTTGGCGGGTTTCCTTAGCGAATACCTGGTCGATCTGAGAGACCTCTCCATATCTACGGATTAAAATTAATCCTAATGAAGACCCGTCTCCCAGCGACCGTCTCGTGCCGTATCGAATGATCCAAATTACAACTTCCATATTTGAAAAGGCGACGAGTCGATCGCTAGCTTTTGTGTTTATGGTCAGGGTCCAGTTAATAAATTATTCATCATGATTCGGAATCAAAATAATAAATTAACAAATATAAAATGACGAGACAAACAATCATGGCACAATATTGACATAAGGTTAATCAAAGAAGCATGGAAAGAGTTATACCTTTCTAATTACCTCGCGGCCTTCTACCTTATGTCCTTCCCTTCACGGACGTCGTGTGGGCGACGATCTACCGCGAACCGAGATCACCAAGAGCTCTAGACAATCCCTTCTTCTAGCCGACCAAACCCTAGCCTCTAGGGTTTGCGCCGTCGGCCCACCTTCTCCTCTCCCTTTGCGCCGCTGACCGCCGGAGCCGCCTCCAAGCCTCCGGACCAGCAACCAAACCTCCCTTGCGCCCCTCACCGTCAGCCGCCGACCCTCTTTCTTTCACCACTGAGCACCCCAAAAGGAAGACGACACCTCTTCCTTGTCTATGCTAGCCTCAGCCAAGAGATGGTGAAGGAGGTAGGGAGAAAAGAGAAGGAAGAGCTTCCTTCTCTTGTGCGCCGGCCAAAACCCTAAGAGAGAGAAGGAGGGAAGGAGAGGAGAGGAGAGGAGAGACTCTGGGTATCAACTCCTGGATTAAGCCTTGGTTTCTTGATCTCATAGGGTATTTATAGGGCTAAGGTAGGGACCAAGAGGAGGAGTTGGATCTTGGCCCACTAATGGATCTAAACTCGATCCATTAATTAAGATCTATTCCACTAAAAAATCTTAATTGAACTTCCTCACCAACTCCATATTTTCATATGAACTCTACATATTACGAGTCCTCCATCCCCCCGTGTTTAAGATCTCGAATGTCCGTTAATTAATTTAAATTACTGACAATTCAAATTAATTAACCTTTGGATCCTTGACTAGTACCACTCAACCTTATCATCGTGCCGGATCAAATCTACCTGCAGGGTTTAGCACGATGAACCTTTTGAGCTCATCAAGGGGGCATCATCATCCCGACTAACTAGGACACGGATTCCGTCAATAATCAACAGCACATCATATTATTAATATTATCTCCCAACTTACCGGACTTATCGATCTAACAGAATAGATCTCGCCCATTGGTAAATCAAAGAAATAATAATTAATAATATATGTCCGTATTATCTCGGGATTAAGGCATCGTACTCCATAATATAAACTGAGGTCCTATCCAATTATCGAGCCAGTACAAATTGGATAACCTCGGGTTT
Organism: Boesenbergia rotunda; assembly: GCA_024364735.1. Taxonomy (NCBI): domain Eukaryota; kingdom Viridiplantae; phylum Streptophyta; class Magnoliopsida; order Zingiberales; family Zingiberaceae; genus Boesenbergia; species Boesenbergia rotunda. The sequence goes on from JAGFNQ010006470.1 coordinate 320,673, forward strand.
TGGTCCTGCTCAATGTACTCAAAGCACACTAGTGTAATTCTATAGTCAAGACCAACCATACCTAATTACACTGCAATCATTCCGATGGGTTGTCCAATTCCATCTCGGTTGTGAGTCTCTACTTATACTAGGCAGGGAACTGATAACACGATCTTCCGTGTGTCACCACACACCATATTTTCTACAATGCGTAGTATTGGACTTCATGCATATACTAATGTAAATAGACACCTAGTGTAGTTGTAATTCTCTTTTCATAATAAAGATGTTCATATAAAGAAGTCATGTCTTTCAGTATACACATCTTACACTTGCCACATCCTAAATTTGTTAGATTAGGGAATTTCAATAAGTAGGTTAAATATATAATTTCTTAAAAAGATTTTGTTTTATAAAGTGATCATTGCTTTGATATCCAAAAAAGACCCCTATACCTCATCACGCCATGGAAGCCAATGTTGGAGTTGTAAGGTTACAAATAAAGTCACACATTAAAAATATATGAGAAAGATCATAGGTTTATAAGGGAATAATATCTCCTTTGATATGAGACTTTTTGGGTAAAGTCTAAAAATAAAACCATGAAAACTTAGATCCAAAGCGAATAATATCATACCATTGTGATAATATCTAAATTCTTTTAATCTTAACAATTGGTATCAGAGCCCGGGCTGAAAAAGGTCTTATCGCTTACTGTGCACAAGAACTATGGTCTTATTGAGTCATATGAGTAGAATATTGACCTCGAATAAAGGAAGTGGAGCTGTCATGTCCGGATCAAGATGATCAGACACCAGAGAGGAATTCCTGATAGATAGTTATACAGAGAAGTCCTAGTTGCTATTAAGCAAGGAAGACCTAGTAAGTCAATTGGACTAAGGGGCAAAGAAGTTCAAATAGGTTAGGTGGACCGAGAGCAAGAAGACCTAGTAGATCTGTTAGACCGAGGGACAGGTAGACTTGGTAGGTTGAGGATCGAACGTTTGCGAGGATCGAACGTCAAACCGGTAAACTTTTCGCTTGAGGGGGAACCTGTGATCTTTTGTTTGAGGGAAATTACTGAGGTTGTAAGCTTGCTAACAACGTCCTACATCGAAAATACATAGAAAAGATCATGTGATTATAAAGAAAGAATATTTTCATTGACATGACACATTTTGGATAAAGTCCAAAAATAAAATCATGAATATTTAGGTCCAAAGCAGACAATATCATTGTGAAATATAATAATTAAATAAAATAAGCGTTAATCAAGAAATGATCTTCTAGATTTTTTAAGATTTTTTTCTAAATTTAAAAGAATCTTCTATAGGTTATGGGGATAAATAGATAATAGGAAAAGTTATTTTAGCTATCCTAATTTAACGAGGAAATGTTTATTTTTGAAAATTAATGTATTTTATCTATTCCATTAACCCGAATCTTAGAGGGCGTTTGGTTTGCTCTATTTTCTATTTTTATTTTTCAGAAAACCTAGGCTGTGTTTGGTATGTTTGTTTTTCATTTTCATTTTCTGTAGAAAATGTGGTTTTCTAGAAAACACGTTTGGTTTGCATTTTTCAGCCTTGTTTTCCAGAAAAAGATATAACACTTTTTCTGGAAAGCTAGAGAATGAAATAAAGTCATTTTCCAGAAAATGAGAAAATACGAGGGTGTTTGGTTTGCTCCATTTTCTATTTTCATTTTCCAGAAAATCACATTTTCTCATTTTCTGGAAAATAACTTTATTTCATTCTCTATTTTTTCAAAAAACGCTATATCTTTTTCTGAAAAACAAGATTGGAAAATGCAAACCAAATACGTTTTCCAGAAAATCGTATTTTCTACAGAAAATAAAAATGAAAAATAAGTCTACCAAACGCCTCCTACGATTTTCTGGAAAATGAAAATAAAAATGGAGCAAACCAAACGCATGTGTGGTGTATACCTTGACTCTATTCGCGTTGTTACACGATTTTGATACTTGTTTGCTTAATCCTTTAGTTGATAGTTTGTATCCATACAGTCTCATTTTGTTATTCATATCTTGTAGTTCTACATGCATGTGTGGTGTATACAATAGGAAGATGCTTATGTTATATAATGCATATCATTTAGTGTACGCACTTGTATGGTGTGTATAATAGAAAGATGTTTTTGTTCTGTGATGCATATCATGTAGTGAATGCACATGTATGTGTGTACCATAGGAAGATGCTTATGTTTTATTATGTATATACCATGTAGTGTATACAGTGTGTGGTGCATATTTGGTTAGTAGTACACGTGTGACGTGTGTTGATGATAGTTTATCATGCTAGATGTGATTGGATATCACTGCGTAGAGTTCATCTACTCCTAATGATATGGTTAGTTACTATTTGAGTAACATTGCATTATTTACTTCCTATTTGCCCACGGGACCATCCATGGTAGGGCATACTTCCATAGTCAGAGATCCTGACATTTCAGACTGCCCATGAGGTCATTCTTGGTAGAGCGTTCCTCAGCAGTCCATAGATAGATACTTAGATGTCTTGGATATTTATATTCCTTGTGATATAGTACATATTGTTGATGTTGAGTATCAGAATTGGAGGGGTAAAAGTGATTAAAACAAAACTTAGGTCATGGGCTCATGGCTAGAATTAGCTAAACTAGGAAGACCTTTTTGCAAATATTTTTCCCTCATCCCTACTTCTTTTCCCCTCGATCGTGGGCTGCGTAAAGTGCCGCGGAGCAACGCGGACACCATCGCAAACCGCTCGACGCCGCAACACCTCTTCTCTGCGATTCTTCTCCACGCGACCAAGCCGACGTCTTCTTCCTCGTCTTCTTTTCCTCTTTCAACGTTTCCTTGCTCGACTTCTTTTCCTCTTTCCCTTGCGCAATTGAAGACACGGAGTGGCCGTGGTTTTCTTCTTCTTGGGTCTTCTACACGAGGCATTGAGGATCTACGGTCGACAACCCATGCTGGCGAGATCTACCGCCGGTGAGATCTCCGGTAAAGAAGGTAAATTTTAGGTTTCTCAATGGAGAGATTGGGTTGTCTCTGCTTCTCAATGGAAGTTGGTGTTTGCATGTTTGGAAATTACTTCCTGTGTTGTAGGGATGGGCTGTGACTTGTGCAGTTTTATGAGGATGTTTCGGTTGGAGTTGGCATAATGATATTAGATTGGGTTGTCTTTTAGTGTATGGACGTTGCTTGGATGGATATGTGAAATTTACAATCTTTTACCACACCATGTTGACGTAGCCTTCTGAAGATTTTCTCTTTGGAGGAGATGAGATCCCTAACTTTAAGATTATAACAATGAAATTTCAATACTTTACAGTGTAGATATGAGACCTTCCCAACTGTAGGTTTAGTGTGGTATGTGGATTTCTTCATTTACTGTTTGTAAATCACTACCGGTCAGATTTGGGTTAAGTGTGTTGATTCTGGTTGGGGAAAAAAAAATCAAAAATCAAATCTATGGAGCTGCCCTGTTTACTGATCGATTTGTTTTAGCATGCCTATTTTTGATTATTATGTTGTTGGTTTTGATACAAGTTTGTGCACGTGGTTGATGATCGATTTAGCCTGTTGGCGGTGCATTGTTAATGAAGTGATCTATTTAGTTTAGTTTATTGGTGTTGGATCTCTATTTTTGGAAGGGTTGATACTATGCCGTATTTGATATCATGTTTCATTAGTGTTGATGATGATGAGATTTAGATTAGGTTGAAGTTGGAACTTAGCGTTTATTTTAGAATTTGTTTAGATGAACGTGATAATTAGGATTACTCTTTTATGGTTAGTAGTTAATTTAGCTATTTTAAGAAATTGTGTAAATAGCTAAACTTTATCATTGATATAGGACCTGATCCAGGCTTATACAGTTGATCGTGAAGAGTTCTCTTAGAAACGTATGTTATTTACGAGGCGGGTACTTCTCCTTTGTATCATGTAATTTATTAAACTTAAATGCATGACTATTTTATTTTTGAGTATGACTGTTTTACCTTACTCTTTGCTCTTTAATATCATCCGGTGATACTTTCTTTGTTTGATCTTCGAGCTAATTGAATATATGTTCATACAGTCTCATCGTTGACTTTTTGATCCGTAAAGTACCACTGGTACGCGAGTACTTAGAAATAATCATTAAACACAATTAGAGTTTGGTTGACATTAGAGATACCCTACCCAGTAGATTAGTGATTCTGGTATGTATTTATTGTATCGTTGCATAGTTGTCACTTGGTTGATTGTGCATTTAGTATCATACACCATATCTGCATAGTTGCATGCTGACGAGTATTGACTTCCATATGGTTAAGTCATCGTCAGTCATTTAGTTACTCTGCCCACTCAATCACTCATCGTGATAGTTGCTAGAGTGCGAGCAAATGTCCTGTTATGCCACACTCAACCACTCATAGGTAGTGAATGTTGGAATTGTAAGCAAACAGTTGACACTCTCACCATTATTTTCGAGGGATACCAGAGTTGTTGGTGACTTCTCTTTTTTCCTAGGATTTTGGAGTAGTTGATTCCCCATCATCCTGTCCACTCAACTACTTATAGTAATGAAATTTGTTGGAGTGCGTATAGTTATCACAGTCCTATCCATTCGGCCTCACAGATGTGATGTGATGGCGGCTTGACTGACGTCAGGGGTGACATATATCATTGCATCATATGCACGTATTGCATTTTGTATTTTTTTTTGTTTGCTGCATTTATATGAGCTATGATTAATGTATTTGTTTGATATATATATATATATATTATTATTGCACTATCATTCTGTTTCACACATGCTTAGATGTTGTTCTGTTTACGAAGACTGTATACCATTGTTTTTTCTACTTGTTTTACCTTTTATTTGTCATGCATTTATCTACTCTTATATCTGCAGAGTCCGCCTGGACTCACCACCCCTTCCATCTAATTATGTTTCAGGTAGCAGATAGATGGATTACTTGGAGCCAGGAGAGGATTCAGTTGTCAGTCCTATGGTGTCGACTACTTTTGGAGTTTTTCCGTATTTACTCTACTTTCCGCACATCCTTTGTTTCCGTATTTACTTTATTAAACTAGTATGGTGGTCGTTGGATATAATTTGAGTTTTAGTTTGGATATGTGATCTCTTTTATTTCTAGCTTTCATATCAATATTAACTACGTGGTTGTGGAGTTTATTTTTTCTATTGTGATGTCGGCCGTGTGAAGACTGTGTTATATTTTGTGAGATGTTATGTATAAATGTTCCAGATTGTCCACCGCACAGTGGAGATGTTCGATTTTCGAAGGAGCATGACCCTCTGGGACGTGATAGTTGACTATGTCTCCACTATGATGTCGAGAGAGTTGACAGTAATCGATACCTCCTATCAACCATGTCTCCTACTGGTAGTTAAGATAGTCATCAGTGTCTGTTAGTACATTTTGACGATCATGTCTCCACTATGATGTTGAGAGAGTTAATAGTGATCGGTATCTCCTGTCAACCATGTCTCCTACTGGTGATCGATATAGTCATCAGTGATTGTTATCTTTTGATGACCATATCTCCACTATGATGTTGAGAGAGTTGACAGTGACCCTGTCAACCATATCTCCTAGTAGTGGATGAGAGAGCCGTCAATGATTGTGACATACTTGCTACATTATCATTATGGGTTGTTACACCATGGGTTGCCCACGAGGCTATATGTAGTAGAGTGATCTCTAGTAGCCCGTAGCTAGATAATTACACCCTGACTACCCACAGGACCATCCGTGGTAGAGTGTCCTCCCACAGCCAGTGACTAGAGTTAGATAGCTACCTCATCTTGTCTGCCCACGGGGTCATCCGCGGTAGAGCGTTCTCCCGTGTTCCATTGCTAGATGTTTTGGTCAATTGTATTTCTCGTGATTGAGCGTTTGCTCACTTAGATGATGATATATTGCTGTTATATTGGTTATTGCTTATCGTTTACATAGCTAAGCAAGTGGATAGTTGATACCATGTGGTTATTATCTATTGGTGAGTATTTATCCTTTGAGACTGTATCCCTTTGTTTTCCTTACACTTATATCATGCACTATCTATTTTTATTACCAGACATTTGGACTCACCACCTCTTTTACTGTTTTTCTTTTTTAAGGTAGCAGATAGATCATTCTTGGGGTCGCATAGAGGTTCTGTCTGTCTGTCCTACTTCACGCAAGAACTTTCCACGTTATGTCGTTTTGTTTGCACTTTCATTCTTCAGACTAGTTGTGTGTAATAATTGACTTGTATGTGATTTTTTTTTTTTTTTTTGCTCTTGTTAGGTATTTTGTCATGGTTATGGTTCTGGTATTGTTTAAGCCATGCCAGTACGCAATTGATTCAGTTTTATGTTATGGTTATCTTCCATTGTTGTCTTTGTACTAGCCGTGTTGGCTCTATTTTATTATTTTGCGTGGTTTGTGTTTTATTTTAGCCGTGTGGGCTATATCTTATTGTGGTTGTACAATTATGTAGTTATATACTAGGCCCGATTGTTATATTGTCACAAGGAGGGAGGTGATGTCCGTTGGTCGGGAATGCATACACCTAGGGCGTGACAATCATTCTATTATAGAGATCTTTAAATTCCTATAATCCTAACAATCATTTTTATATATTTAACTTTCAAGACAGTTTGTAAATCATCTTTTGCTCAAGCATCTAATTTTCTTAGAGTGCTCTACCCTTCTGTATTACAACACACGCTTCATTTCTCATCGTCTATAGTAACGATTATTATTTGTTTAAGTGTTGGTTTAATTTGTATTGTGCTTAATTTTTAGATTATTTTTTTAAAGTTTCTTTGCCTAGGAGAAATAAAAAATAAAAATCAATTTTTTTATACTGCTGCATGTTTATACTTATGACTTAATTGATTAACTTACATGCTTAAATTGTTAATCAGTCTAATTAATTTATTATTTTCGCTTGCTAATTCTAAGTGATTTAGTTATTATCTACTTAGTTATTTTTTATTAAAATTCTCAATACTATTCACCCCCTCTAACATTGATCTCGATCCTACAATGTATACTTTAGTATGACAAATATCTTATCGGATAAGATAACCCTAAAATTTAAAATTTTATCTAAATTTCTATATATATATATATATATATATATATATATATATATATATATATATATATATATATATATATATCGCCACATGTAATAAATTATGATTCTCCAATTGTGTGCTCATGAGACGGACGATGATTGTGTTCGTATGAATATCACTGGAGGCATGAACACACTAATTATGATGGATCTAACTCTTTAAATACATAAAAGGATTTCACATATCAAGATGCTACTCTAAACATATAATTAAAATTTACATAAATTTCTTATGGATTTTTTCCGCTGTGCTTATGTTTAATTTTCACACTGAACCTACATATTTCTCTTGGGCTTGAAATTTGATAGGGTGTGGCACTTATCACATGCTCTTCCAAGTGACAGTTGACAGTGACTTGCATCTTGATTTAAGGTTTCAGGGGTTAAGTGAATTTTGAAAGGTCTGGACCGTTTACTAAACTGTGAGACCTGAAATGCAAAAACTTGTAAGCTCAGTGGAAAAGAATCTCTCGAAATAATAATATAAAAAAACAATTACATATTAAACTGGAGATTTAAGAAACATTGAACGTGTTCGGATGCCTAGTTAATGCATGGCAAATAGTAAGACTGTAGATCAACAAGAAGTAAACAGGACAATATGGAGAATCAATTCACTAGAATATATTGCTTAAATACACCAGCTTACAACACTAGAAAATCTGATAGAATCCTACAGAGTATAAAGTAATACAATGGAAGTCAACTAACAGAACAAAAACTATTTTGTATAGCATCTAATATTTTCTCTCGACTCTGCACATTTTAGCTAAACTATTTTGTATAGCATTAGCAGCAATGATCTACAAACAAAAACTGTCAATAAAGAATTAGAGTGAAAAACTTGCTTTGCTCGATGTCTATGCCTCAAATTGGGCAATGTTATGCAACCTCTGATATGCAGTCAAGCTCAGGAGAAAGCAAAATCTGCATCCTTTGCAATAGATGCACCATCTGATAATTTGCTAGGAGAAATATCTGCTTCAATAATTAGTATACTCACCTAATAAAATTACCATCATGCCCTTCGTAGCATAATAATGGCACCCTTTAAGCTTGAAACCTGGAAGGAAGGTGAGAAATTCACTTATTATTCTTTTCTTTTGACTAAATTTTGTATGCGATGTTCCCATTCTCCATCTTCCTTCACAGCTTTATTCCAACGTGCCTTGAAGGTTTTGAGCTCAGACGTTGACTTCCGCCTTATCTAATAATTTTCACAACAATAACAAGAAGTCATGCCAATCCTAACTATTTAGGTTTTGATTATATGGATCTAGTTCCATTATAGAACTTTCTATATCCTTTGTGTCTCGTATTTTCATAAACAAGTAATTAACATCTAGAATTCTAGCTCATGGTAATAGAATGAAGAATTCTTACATGGGTTCGTAAATCCAAGGATCTTGGTTTTTTCACCTGCAAAGAGGGGAGGATCAACGAGCTCAGAAATTGACTTATTGTATGTAAATCTTGAAGATAGTATAGTGACCAACAAAACACTAAGATAGGGTATCATGTAGAGATTGAAATGACATTACACGGATAATAATGTTATCAACCAAATCCATGTGGTAAATGATAATGATTTGATAAAGCATTTAAGTATATTCCAAGAAATTGTAAAGGAGTTGACCAAGATTGATGTGAAGATCAAAGATGATGACTTGGTGCAAACATTTATTACTTGTGTGACTCATTCAATCGTTTCGTGACCACTCTTAGTTGGCAAGAGAAGATAGCTTTACATGAGGTAACCAATGAAGACTTTATAAATGTTGCTCTAAGGAAAGAAAAACTATATCTTCAAATGCAAGTGAAAGTGCAATACTTAAAGCACTGCACCATATTATAGTAGCCCAATTTGTGAGACAATGAGGCTCAATAGCCCAACTAAGGTCCAATCGAAGAAAATCTTACTTTAGGGAATTCTAAGAATGGTTTGTTGCAATGATAAGAAAAAAATGGAATTCCACAAATGTTCCAGGGCCTAAGTGATGCCTTCGAGTCTGTTTTAGAGGTTGTGAGACGTCATATTTCTAGTAGAAATGCGAGTTCTCTAGGAGAGATCTTTTGATGTCCCATGAGTGCTAAAGGTAAAGCTTTCATTGGTTTCTCTATCTGTATTGAGAGAAAAACTCCAGTGGAGACTAAGAAGGCTTCTTTACAAGGTCCAGATAGTACTTTATACATTTAGCACTGTATTTATCCCTCTTATATTATATGAACTTAGATTTCTCCATGAAAAGGTTGAACCACGTTAACTTATTATTGCTCTTTTTGAGTTTTCCTACTACTCTACCAGAGTGATGAAGACCATGGTGGAGGTGATTCAACATTATAGAAGCACTAGATTTGGATCTATAAGTTTTGATTTGAAATGGTGAACTCTAGCAAGTGGTGGTCTCTGAACCCCGACAAGTTGCATCTGGGAACTTATTGATCTAACA